>CM021102.1:706749016-706864859 GCA_007115665.2 Sequoiadendron giganteum
GAAGAAGGGTTTGAGAGAGGGAGAGAGAATTAGAGGGGAAGGGAGAGGGGAAGAGGGGAAGAGGGGAAGAGGATGAAGAAGAGGATAAAGAGAGAGAGAGAGAGAGAGAGAGAGAGAGAGAGAGAGAGAGAGAGAGAGAGAGAGAGAGAGAGAGAGAGAGAGAGGGAAAGAGAGAATATTTATATATTTTATATATTGGTAATATTAATTAAGTATATAATATTTTATATATTAACTTAATATATATAAATATTTATACATTAACTAGAATATATAAATAATATTTAAATATTATACATAATAATATAATATATTATATATTATACATAATTTTGTAAGAGATTATCATAAATTATATATTATATATTCAATTATAAACTATATTGTATATAGTCAACTAGATAAATTAAAATAAACTATAAACTATTTATTGCAAGTTTTTTAAATCATATATTAAAAACTATATTAGATCTTTTTAAAATTATATAAATAAAAAAAAAGGATATCCGATATATCTGACACAAAACCTACTACCTTGGGATTAGCCTCGGGTTTGATTCATAATTTGGCTAGGACATGCCAATCCTAAGAAGTCAACACAAAAAACGTGTTTAACAACTTACCTTGCTTTTCTAGACTTCGCCCATGTGGCTGATGACTTTTTTTACCCTAAATTGATCGAACGAAAAGGGTTTTAAAAGGATATTCCCAGATTTCCACCAATATAAATTATGCTTTACTTTGAATTTAATAAATTATTATTATTCATTTTCTATTTGAATTACGATTAAAGTCTTAATTGATAGGCTGGTTGAAAAACATCTATATCTTTCAAATGGTATCACATTTTTTGAATCCAAAACATGCATCACATTCTATGCTTCGCATACTATAGGATTAAAAAAAAATGAATTTCTTGAATTTTTGACCAAGTTAAGGTGGTCAGACATACAAGTTTTTATATTTTTTAAAAGTTGTAATAAAAAATTCATAATTAATTATTTACTTGGAAACAAAATATAAAAAAATATGCATCACATTGGGACATGAGTTCTCTACTTATATCTAAAATCTTATAAAAAATAATTATGATTTTATTGTGGTTAGGGTGGTCAGACAGACACCTACTTCTTATTGTTTCCCTAAAATTTAAGTACTACTGCATTGAAATTTCAAATTTTCACCAAATAGATTTATTTATTTTTAAAATAAATCTAGTAGTTTAGAAACTACATTCAATTTACTACAGATTCTATTCTTACATATTTTTTAATTAATATAGATAACTTATTCAAAAATTTACGTCAAGTTGCCTAACTCTGATTTTTCTAAATTTTCATTGCCACTTAAGGGCCTTTTTTTCCATGATGATCCTGCACATACCCATATATTGCATTACAACATTCAACTCACTATATCTAAAATAGAACTACTTGTTAGATTGGCATTGATTATTGATTCAAGTCATTGATGTCAAAGGCTCACAAAGGCTTAGAGGTTGCATTAGTATATCATTAATGTCAAAAGTTGTAAAGTGTATATGGTATGTTGATGTATGTCCACACTTGGAGTTGGTGGTGTTGCTATTTATCATTACAAATTCCTTGGTGCTATGATCCTATGCTTACTCATTCTTATTCATGCAATGTACAAAGGTTGAACAGAGGGTGAAAATATTGAGCAAAGATTGCTTCTTATATACACAAGGAAATATGTTGATGTTGATGTGGCTTATCCAAAGATTAAAGTTTGTTATGAGGGTTTGCAAGGGTTTGAATCAAACATACTTCATTTAAAAATTTTTTGCTTCTTTATTGGTAAGGATTGTTATTTCATTTGAAATTTTTTGATTCAATTACATGTTTCAAAAGTGTTTTCTAAAACCCTCTAGGTTTAGATTTTATAGTGATTACCAAGTCAAGTTCTTCATATGCTATAATTTGAAGATGATTTATGAATTTTTCACCAAGACATATATTGTCATCCTAGCACATGCCTTATTCTTATTACATTACCTTTGACAATTCGAGGATTTGTATTTTTGAAGTAGTATCCCATGGGAATCCTTGCAAAATGATCCAATTCATAGTCTTCAAATGCAATTGGGATTTTGAAAAAAGTGTTGGTTTTTCAACTTTCTCATTTTGAGGTTGTTGAAATGGCTATTGTTGTATGAAGGAAGAGTGGAGCATCATGATCGGGTTTAGCAAATAAAATTTATGTGCAAGATTGGTAACTATTTTTTATTTGTGCACCGTTTTCATAAAGGATGAATTCAAGTTCAGTACGTGGGCTCCTGAGATGCAAAGGTAGATCACTTGAATAACATTATATAGAAGTTTGAATGTTGTCCTTTGCATGAAAATTTTCTTCCAAGTGTGATCTCTTCTATGTACAACTTCAATGTGATAAGAGAAAAATTATAGGTGGCTCAAATGTGAAAAGGTGTCTTGAATAGTTTGTGAATTCTTTGTACAAGAGATTGAATGAAATGTTGTGTCTGAAGGGTATTTTCAAAGTCTTTATGTATCAAATTTAAACGTGGATTTGTAAAAGAATATTATGGTTATCAATTTTCATGTTCAGAAAATTTTATACAGAACAAAGTTCACAATCCATGCTAGTGATTTGTGGTGTGAAGTTTATAGAGAGGTCTTAGATTATGCATTGAAATTTTGAATACTTGTATTTGATGTGTTAAGGAGATTGCAGTGAAGATGTATTTGTTTAAGTATGTAAAAGGGTGTACGATTGTGATGTGAAATAGAAAAGAGGAGAGGCAGTTTTGAGATTTGTAATTTTTTATTAATATTTGTGAGAATAGGGAGGATGGTGTTTGTAGAAATGAAATTGCATAGATAAATAATTTAAGCAATGGGTTATATTCTAATAGGGTAACCCCCTGAATTTTTGATTCTTCCTTCATTGGAAATTGGTGAGTAAGACCATGGAAAGTTTCTAGTGAGGCATTGTAACCAGTGAGGTTTTTTGTAGCCATTGAGGGATTCTATAGCCAGTGAGGCTTTTCTATTGATGCATAAATTGTAGCCAATGAGGTATTATGTAGCCAGTGAGGCTTTATTAGTTAAGAATTATGTAGCCAGTGAGACTTTGCTAGTGAGGCATTTTGGTAAGCCAGTGAGACATTTTATTGAGTGGTTTTTTATCCCTATGAGGGTTTTCCACTCATGAAAAATAATGTGTTATGACTCTTTTGTGGATGCCTTTTTTATCTTGTTGTCTTCTATATTTACATTGCAGCATTTGAGCTTATATGTTGTTCAAGAATCTGAATTTGGTTATCACATTTTGATCATAATCTTAAAACTAAGGGTATGTGCAAGATCATCATGGAAAAAACAAGCCCTTAAGTGGCAATAAAAAGACAGAAAATCAAAGTTAGACAAATTGATGTAAAAATTTGAATAAGTTATCTATATTATTTCAAAAAACTATAAAAATAGAATTTGTAGAAAATTGAATGTAGTTTCTAAACTACTAGACCTTTATTTTTATTTTTAAAATCTATTTGGTGAAAATTTGAAATTTCAATGTAGTAGTATTTAAATTTCAGGGTAAAAATAAGAAGTAGGTGTCTGTTTGACCACCGTAACCACAATAAAATGATAATATTTTTTTATAAGATTTTAGATAGAAGTAGAGAACTCATGTCCCGATGTGATGCATATTTTTTTTTATAATTTTTTTTCAAGTAAATAATTAATTATGATTTTTTTATTACAATTTTTTTAAAATATAAAATCTCGTCTATCTAACCACCTTAAGTTGGTCAAAAATTCATGAAATTCAATTTTTTTTTAAAAATCCTATAGTATGCAAAGCATAGAATGTCACGCATGTTTCATATTCAAAAAATGTGATACCATTTGAAAGTTATAGATGTTTTTCAATCAGCTTATCAATCAAGACTTTATTCATAATTCTAATAGAAAATGAATAATAATTATTTATTAAATTCAAAGTAAAGCATAATTTATATTGGTGGAAGCTGAGAATCTCCTCTAAAAACCCTTTTCGTTTCATCAATTTTGGGTAAAAAAAATGTTGTCAACCACATGGGCCATCATATGGCTTACATATCACCACTTTTTGGTCCATCATGATCCTGCACATACCCCTGAATATTCACTATTTTCAAAGAGATTAAGTGGCTTTGAAACATCAGTAAATTGAAATTCTTTATTAAGACATTGATTCACCCCCCTCTTAGTGTCTTTCATACTACAACACTACTTACCAATTCTATGCTTTTTCCTTACAAATATGTGACCATACTTTAGCATTTTAATCAATTATTTGAATCGAAGCATGGGAAAAATCACTCATTCAATCTAAGACAATTGAATACAAATGAAAATATCATTAACCATTTCATTCATAATATAGAAGAAAATTACATAGGAGAGAAGGTGTTTTCGAACTAGCATTTTCATTTTTAAACTGTTGCTATTGTAAAACTATTTGAGATCATTACAAAATAGCTCATACACTAGAATCCTCACTAACCTATTCATCTATGCATAAATTTACAATTTTCTCCTTCATAAGCTTAGTATTCCCGCTTGGACCATTTTGAGACTTAGAAAAAAACCCCATAACCAGCCTTGAAATCCCTTTTATAGAATAAGGGAGCAACAAGCAACAAGCTGAATTACAATTAGATTTCATTTGCATTTGAAAGCTAATTTCATTTGAATTTGAGATATTCCCCAGAAAGTTACACTTAATCATTTCAGAACAAGGGAAAGCAAAAGACAAAAAATCTCCATGCATTCAGTTGAAGAAGATGAGCCAACCTTTCAAAAGGTGTCATTCGTTGATGCAACATCACCAAAATCCCTTGTCCACATAGACCAAAGATGATTCTCCACTAGTACCAGAGGAAGAAACTTACACACTACCCAAAAAGGGCATATTTATCGTCAAGGACACAGAGTCCAACACCTCTCCTTTACACCAACCAAAAATATTTCCACATCAGCACCAAAGAAACAAAAATGAAATACATGTTAAGAGGATGATCCCGATGTAGTGGCAATGGTGTCACCAAAAAAAAACATAGGGCCGAGACGCTACTCTAATTCATCAGCATCAGAGTATGCTCGCCCACTCCATGTTCATGTTGAAACTAGAGGAGCAACTTCTCCTTCTTCATCAGAATCCTCATATGGCACTAAAGAAAGCAGATAATGGCCATACTCTGCGTTAGTATCTCCTCCATTGCACGAAGGGTTGTCTAAAACTTCAATGGGAGTTGTTCCTCCCTCGATAAGTCATGTGAAACTTATTCCTTTTCTTTGATTTCTTCTTAGGCTTAACCAACTCCTTCCCTTTAAACTTGACCAATTCTTTTGAAACAACCCAGCTCCTCAAATTGTAGGTGCTCTTGACACCATCTTTTTTATTTTTTCCACAGGCTCTATTCTTGCCCCTTGGTAGTGTAGAAGTTCTAGGTACCTCATGTTTGGCTACAAATATGTCTTCTTGGAATTCAAACACACTAAGCCTCTTGGACCTCCTAATATGTTGAAATGGCACACCCAACTTTCCCATTCTTTTAGAATATAGGGAAAATTTACAAACTTCTAATAATGAGAAGACACATCGACCAAATCCCTTTGCAAAACAAAAAACTCTCAAACCCAAACAATCTCAACTAGGCCCAATGACAATTACAAACAATCAAAACTCACTATCCCAAAAAATGAAACTCTCATTTACCAACTAATGCATGACTCAGAATAGAGCTCATATGAAAATTAACTTACCAGGGATAGATAATTCAATACCTCTATAATTAAAACTAAAGACTTAATGGCTATAAATGGTGAGATAAAATGACAAGCAATCCACATTAAGTGGAAAAATCAGGAGCATGTAGTCATTAATGATCAAGGAGATCCTCACATGAGCGAGCTCACAACTTAGTTGAATAGATTTGAATCTGGTTCGTCGATCCTTTTTAGATTTAAAACGCCATCAATGGCAATTCTCAAGCGTCGTTTCTAGCTTTTACAAGTTGTGCCTCAAAAATGGCAATAACACCCTAGAAAGTTTCCACGTTTACTCTTAACTTCATTAGTCATATTTAATATTACAATTATCACACATTTCCATCTTGATCTATGCTTTTCTATTTACATCAGTGAAGTACAAAGATTTGACAAATGAAAGAATAATCCCTCAAACATCCCATTTCTCGTCACAGATCTGTCCCAACTCTCTAGAGGTCAATCAGCGACAAGAGTATGGGCATGATGGAATCTCGACCATTGGATCACTTTCCTTCTTGGAAATATTCATCTCACATCATGCATTATTGATTTATGTTTAAAATTTGACCATATCAGTGATGGATAAAATATAGCAATGGAACCAGATCAGGCCATGTGCATCCTCCTTTGAAAATAATGGTCTCAAACATATAACTCATTCACCCCTTTCAAAACATCGACATCATCGATTGACTAGAGACCCTATCGTTCATCACTAATATAATCAAGAAAAGCGCACAGATATATGTGATGAGTGATGGAAAGAAATACAAAGAGCCCTGAGGGAATCACTCATCACCAATTCAAAACTTGAAACTTAAGAGCAATTAGCGATAGTTGAACCTCCAACAATACAAAGAGAAACCCAAGCATCACGCATCATTGATATAAATCAAAGGTTCACAAACCTATCCATGATATGTGAAACGAAAGAAACACCATTCATCGTTCATTGCTAATCTAATTGCATTCATAAAACTATCTACGATGAGTGATAAATGGAAGCGGTAGATGGGACTTAAGTGGGATAACTTAGCACGTGACTGTAATTTGTTTTAAGAAAGGGGACCATCTAGGACAATGTATAAAAGTCCTCAGAGGACATTAAAACATATTTTTCAAAGGATGTAAAGGCCAAACAAGGTCGATCAGATGGCCTTGTAAAATAAAATATGTTTACAACCTAGGCACAAGGGGCCAGTAATTTCACAAGCCTTAATGACATAAGATGTTTTAACATGATCGGGGATAGGCAATAGAAGGTCAACGATAGATCATAAAATTGACAAGGGCTAAGACATAGGGTTTCAATAGAGAGATCCTAACAACAAAATACCAAGGCAAGAATAATGGGAAAAACCCTAACTCCAGACACTTTGAAACTGGCCAAATTTTACAGACTTTTTTATAAATGGAACCAAAAAATTTAGGGGTTCCATCACTTTCTACTACACATCAAGCTTATCAAATATCTTGCATATTATTCTGAGAACAAACAAAGAAAAATGGGGAGGAGCAATAGAGGAGAATCAACTATGGCATAGAGATTAAGTATTATTGCATTATTATTGTGATTTCTATTGTCATTTTTGCTTCATTGTTGGATTAGGGTCTTTATAGCTCGAATTTGATAGTTTTGTTGTTGTCATTATTGATTCATGCTTATTATCCCCAAATTTTCCCAATCTACATATCCCAATTTGATGCAAAATGTAAGTATGTGATGATATTGAAGATGTTTAAACAAGTTTGGTTGCAAATTTTAGATCTAAAATGTAATTGATTGATTGCAAGATGTAAACACTTGGAAATGATGAATTTTGAATACAAATTTTGACTTGAAAGAATGCACTTTCTTTCACCAAAAGAACTAAATGAAAAATGCTTTAGAATATGCAGTTATAAATTTAAAATAGAGATCTCCAAGTACATACAAACTATGCAGACAAAGACAGACAAGTGTGAAAAGACTATTGATGCACCTATACAAGGACAAGGTCGCCCAAGACATCTGAGTCCTTGATTAGGGTTCTAGAACTAAAACACTGAATGTCTAAGTTAACTTTTAAGGTTGTTGTTCCTATCTACAAACAAGTTTGATAATGACTTCTTTTCTAAAGTTTTCCAATTTAAAGGAAATGTAAATGTATGACAATTTTGGAAAAAAATGATACTTTTTTTAATGAAATTTTGAAATTAAAATCTAATCTAAATGACTAAAACATAGCCTAATGTAATCTATGATGTAATATGGATGCAATAATTTTGGATTTTTTTGACTTTTTATGATGCAAATATAAAATCCTAAATGAGAAATGCAAGACAAAATGACGCAAGACCTAGATCTAGGGTTTGAAAGACTACCAAATCAAAAAGATATTATATCAAATTTTGGGTTCACCAAAATCAAATGTAGGAAAAATGGATGATGCTAAGTTTATTGCCCAAAACCTAAGATCAATTCCACTTTTCCAAGGGTTTCATTAGGATGCAAATCAACAAGGTGCATAGATTGAATTTCAACATCAAAGGTGAGCCAATCAAACCTAGATCTGATCCTTTTGAGTCTTAGAAATGAATTGGAAATGATTTGGAATGATTAACCTAATTCAACTATATGAACAAACATGAAAAATGTCATATCTTGAAGATAAACAGATGGAAACAATAATTTGTAGGCAATTTTGGGAGAGGTGGAGTGATGTATACCTTTCACCAAAAGTTGAATTCAACATGCAAAAAGGGACCCAAACACCTAGGGGCATATAGGTTTTTGATGGGGAGTCATAAAACTAATTTTCTAGTCCTTTGATGGTGGATCTAAGCTCTTGATTCCTAGTTACAGAATTGTTAGAATGTTGTCAGTAAATTTTGTACGTGAGTTTTCATGGCTTGAAAAATTTGATGAGTAAAAATGCAACAATGAATGAATTGCCTTCAAACTTTCCTTGATCCTCCTCAAACCCATAACCTACACATTCAGAGAGAGGAAAAATTGTGTGTCATATAAGGGTTTGCCTTAGTCAAACCCCAAGTAAGTATTCCCACTTCCACAATGACAAAATGTCAATGATAAATGATAATGGAAAGGAAGGAATGATAAAATCACAATGTGTTGCAAGTAACCACCCTTCAATGGCTACCTTGAAGGACTAAAGTCATACACATCTCCTCAAAGATTTGGATCTTTCATTCTTGAATTCTTGAGTACTTTAGAGACCTACAAAAAGATGTTAGCCTTCACAAAATAATGAGAATATGAACACACATAAATTTTGATATTATATTGGATCTTGAATTGTTGCAATAAATATTTGAAATGTTGCTCTTTATTTTCTCATGACAATAATATTTTATCAATATTGTGTCTCCAAAATTCTTAGATTTTAAATGATAAAATAACTAGGTATTTATGTGCAATTGTGCTAATTTCCCAAAAACTAGATTCCAAAAGTTGACACTTGAAATTTGAATTTTGGATGTTAAAATACTGCCAACAACCTATTTGAATTTAGGTCCTAGCTAAGAAGGTGGACCCATTCGCACATGGGTGAATGGGTCCTAGCCCAAATTTTTAAGACACACTTAGTCGGGAGAAAAATAACAATTGGTTACATTTATTCAATGCTTGTAATCTTTGAAAAATAATAAAAATTAGGCCTTGGAATGCAGAATTTTGAAAATTAGGAGCTTAATTAAGTCCAATAAATTAGAGGGACAAAACATAATGAAACTGTTAAGGGTGATAGTTTTCTAGACTACAATAATTATCAATTCCATTATATTTAATAAATTATTCTAAGGTTGAATTATTCTTGAATAGAAGAATTAGGTTTATTTTTTAGCACATTCAAGTGGGAGATGTGAGAACTACTTCTTCTCTCTCTCTCTCTCTCTACAAAGGGTTCTCTCAATTTTTTATTTTCTTGAACATGCTCAAATGATGTCACATTTAATTTGTATCTAATTACAAAACTTGTGTACTACCTTCATACCTACCTTCACCACAATTTACATGTATACAATTTCTAATGCGTGATGACATACTTCTTCACATATAAAAATGTTATAGTTAATTAAAAACATCTTACTTTTCCTTTTTCACAATTGTCTCTTTCTATTACATATCTTTTCCCTTGTTGGTTCTTGATTTGGCATTTGAGAGGCACATGATTTTGACTCTTATGAATTTCAAGGTTGGTTATCATGGCTATGCATTCTATCTCTTTCTCATGATGAATTTTGTATCTATGGTAGTATCTTCACATTATCCTTCAATATAAATTTATAATTCTCTTTCAATATGGCCAAGCATACCATTCTTAATAATTCATTTTATATGTCATTTTGAATGCTTTCTTATATCTTAGGACCTTCTCAAGTTCTATCTATGATGACCTTGTCATTTAATAATTTTATAGGTCTATACTATAAAATCTTTCCCACAAAACTCCTCATTTTAAGAAGTTTTATCAAATATACTTGGGTTGCCTTATAATTATTATCATGTCTTATTCAAAGATAGATTAGTTTAATTCTTTCTATAGAAAATGTTAATGTATTAATAAAAAATAGGCATTCCAATGAATAGTTCTATATTTGAAATAACAATAGACTTTAAATTGTCTCAATATTGTATTCATTTTAACAAAACAAAATATTACAATTGATAATTTTATAATATTAATAAGATTATTATTTTAAAAAATAACATGAATTTTTCATATATCTCTAATGCTTTTCCAAAGATGGTGTTTAAATCTTACATTTTATATTCTATAGATTCATAGAATATTTATTCATTCTTCATATATTATATTCTATAGATTAGTATTGTTAACAAATTCGAAATGGCTATGCTCTCGTTCCTGCCAGTTCATAAGACCCTCTGTTTACAGTTCGTCAGTCTCTTCCCATCGCTGGTTTTTCTATGAAAATGGATGATTTTTTTAAGGATTTGAAGGGTGGTGCAGTGCTGTCATCTACTTAGGATGTCATTCCTGGCAACACTGTTCCTTGTAGCAGCCAGGGCAGAAGAGAAGGATTCATAAGTCTATCTCTTAGTCACACATCTACATTATATTTTTTATATGGAAGCACCATCTAATTTTCCATTAAAATAAATTTATAATTCTCTTTCAATGTGGATAAACAAGCTATTCTTTTTTATTCATTATAAATGACTTTTAATATCTTAATACTTTTGAACAAATTGTTTAATAACTTAATACTATATTATGTAATCTTTTCTATTGAATTCTTTTTTCTTTATTGTTTAGATATTATTCAAGTTTTATCATAAATACATGGCTTGTCATGTGGAATATTCTCAGGTACTTGCACTCATTCTCAATTGATAACATAAAAAGGTGATATTGAGAGATTAATAAAGGAAATTCTCCCAATTAATAGTTCTACAAAAAAGTTATGATGAACTTTGCTTTTTATAATTATATTCATTTCAAATTAAAAAGAAATTATATTTGATAATTTGTATCATATATGCATGTTCTTTTTATTTTAAAATATTATTACAAATATATCTTTGAATGTATAAGAAAAATTATTTAACAAATATTATTATACAAATTTTAATAAACATCTATATATAAAAACCATTTTCAATAGTAAATATTCATCTTTCTAAATTTATATTCATTCTCAATACATTATATTTTATAAATGCATAGTATATAATTTATTTCTAGCTAAATCTAATATCTATAAAATATATTAATATAAAATTATGTATAGAAAAATCGTTGGAAAAATGTATTATGTTTCAAAGGAAATATAATTCTTCTAAATATATTTTGTGCTTCTATGTTTAGATAAGGATGCTATGAAACTATAGGTGAAGGGTAGAAATACTATCTTATATATAACTTGTGTTTTTTCTCCTACAATAATCACCAACAAATAAAGTGAATGATCCACTCAAAGCATATCACTAATCTATCTTGATAGGTTTTTTGAATAGGATTGGTTGGACATATCATAAGGTTAGTTTACTCTCACTAGTAACATCCAAGTGATGGATGCTAATATCTAACTTTTGTTGTGGGATGGATTTTTTAAATAGCATGTTTGTGATAGGTATTATGATTTACCAATTCAAATAGTTTAAAATGAGCTATAGGATAACTTGTTAGTAGATTCACAATCCTAATTTAAAGAACTAGGTTTTACTAGTTGTATATGTAAACTAGAAATTTTATGCTGACACTGATGGTGACTTAAGCATTAAGGTGTTCTTTTCCCATCATCATAGTTTGAAATGAATAGGGGAAATGATGCACTCATTATGTGGTATTGGATGCACTAGTTTTTATTTTCCTTCATGTCACATATCTATCCAAGCTTTTAATTGATTAGTGAACCAAAAATTGGAAGTTAGTGGATGTAATAAGGTTGCATCCAAATTTTGTGGTTCTCTAGTTAATATGTATAAACCAAAAATTTAATAGGAGGATAACATACCAAGTCTAGGTTTTATCAATATTTTTTCTACCCAAGAACATTAGGATAATGGGTTTAACAACCATATATTTGACACACCACCAAATTGTACTTCAATGTGATGGATATATCTTTGCTACCTACATGGTTGTGGTTATCAAGTACACCATAGTATCTAAATAAATTCTTTCTTATATATATAGTTTTCTTATATATTAGGACCTCCTCTAGTTTTATTTCATGACGATGCAATTCTTTTAATAATTTAGTAGAGCTACACAAAATAATCTTCTCCACTAAACTCTTTTTTAGAGATTCTTAAAGCTCTATCATTTAGATTTGAGTTGCCTTGTGATTATTTTCAAATTTTATTTGTATTTACAAACAATTTTTAAATGAATGATACTAGAAAACAAGATGTAAATAGGTTAATAAAACACATGGACACAAATGTTTTTTTCAAAAGTAAAGTGATGATAGATTTCGAATTGTTTTAAATGTATATTTATTTTATTAAAATATTATATTTGGTATTTATATCATATTGACATTCTTTCCTTATGTTAAAATATTGTTACAAATTTCTTCTCTAAAATATAGATAAATTTATTTTTAAAATATTTTAATATAGATTTTGATAGAACATTTGTACATAAAATACTTTATTAGCATCAAATTTTTATCTTTCTAAATTTTTATTTATTCTCTACACATTATGTTCTATAGATTACAATATTTACAATCTACTTTCAATGAATGTTATAAATAAATGTTAAGAACTTGATAAAATCGAACAAGAAATATCAGAAAATAAATATGATTATACAATTATATTAATGTAAATTGTGTATTTAATTAAAATATAACCAAAAAAAAAGGATGTTTCAATGGAAAGAAAAACCTTGTGTAGAGGAAGATCATTATTTCTTTAATATTCTATTAAGCATAAACAATACAAAGATTATATTAATGAACTCTTCACAAATCGACGAGCTGTCCCACCACAATAAGATTATTGAACAGACAAACAGTCTAATAAACTCTCAGTGCAATCTTTTATCATCATAGAAATATGCTTCTTTTTTTTCGTATATTTATTTGTACCCAGACAAATCTAACTGTTATAGGTAAGCTTTTTAACTGAGGCCTTGAAACGTTCCTCCAGCGCTTTAACTGCACACATAGTCAACACCATCAGGAAAATATGATCAGAAATTCTTCATGGAAATTGTGTCCTACACTAATGTCAGAATAATGTTCCAAAACCATTTCATGATAATATAGAAAGATAAAGAACAAAGTAATTATTCGTGTCATATGACATAATATACCAAACTCAGATCCGTCTTCAGAACCATAATTATCCTTTACGGTGATGATTTTATTTTTGATATCAACTTCAACTTTCACAACTCCGTTTAAAGCGTTGAGGCGTTCCTCTATATCTGTTTTATGGGTATCCCTGTATGTACCCTCAAGTCTGAGCTCTGTTGTCCCCTTGATTGTTGTCCCCATGATTGTTATCCTTCAAAACTGAATAGAAAATCAAGAAGACGTAACTATGATAGAGCACCCTTTGATTGCTGGCTCTAATTGGAGATGATGATCTTTTCCTTGACAGTGCATTGTATTTATATCCGACAGAATCCTCTACGCGTTGAACACTGATTTGTAAACTCATATCTTTTCTGTTTTCTTCATGTTTACTTCATGTTTGTGCAACACTCTACCTGGTGATATGCTTCTTTCAAGGTAACATGAAAAAACCAGGAAAGCTACAGCGTTTAAAAATCAAAGCTGCTTATTCATCTTCCCTTTCCTATGTTGATTATGAAATTTCCCAATTTTTTATTTTCTTACAAGTTATTGTATTTTCTACCAATTGGAACGAGAGTTCAAGTAATTGTGGGTATAGGACTCTTCAAAATATGAAAACGCTTGTGATCAAAAGAAGTGTGAATTAAACGTTAGTGATAACATAACCCAGATTTGAGGAGGTCAAATTTAGTGTCACCATCTCAGGTTTTTCTGTGTGATTGAGGAGTTGAGCGTGTTAACAATATAACTTCCTTTTCGTGTAGATTGGAGGTTGGAGGAGGGCAATTTCAGTATCACTGTCTATGGTTTTTTCTATGTGAGTGTGAAGAGTTGACCATGCAAACGATAATAAATTGATTTTGGCACACTTTCATTTTGTGTGATGTGATTTGGATTGAGTTTGATATAATCATTTACAACAATGTTTTGATTAGAGAGAAAAACAGATTTTGAATGAACCCAAAACCGTTTACAACGATGTTATTATAATGGTAAAATTTCGATACCAATCCAAATTCAAATTTGAAAAGAGAGAGTAAAAATTGAATTTTGAACAATTCAAAATTGGTAACGAAATACAAGAAAAGAACACGGCCTTTTGCACAGACACAAACTGAACAAATCTGAAATTAGTACGAAAGTTGTTTCAAACTAAAACATCGAATGAATGCACAATGCGTACAAGTGAACGAACACTGTCATTACTTGATGCAGATATATTTCATCGTACGCGTATCCAAATTCATTTTTCTTCCCACTTTCATATCTAAGACGCTGAAGAAGGTGAGAAGTAGCTACAATTGCGTCCCAAATTAATAAATCCTAGACAAATGAACATGGTTTATATTACTATTAATGGATTAAGGAATTATCTTGTCTATTATAATTGTATGTTAAATTGAACATGGATGATTGAATTTATGGTTAATTTGATTAATTTGGATGTTTTTAGTTTTTTTAAGTGGCATATTTTTATATTTTGTAGGATCTAGAGTGAAAAGTGGCATATACTTTGTGGATTTATCAATGTGAGAGGTTCTAATTTTACACCAATTTAATAGTATTAATGTTTAAATCAATATAGATATCGAATTAATCAAAAAAATTGTTGATAATAATTGTTATTTTGTGACAAAGATATCTGTGATATTTAATTATTTCAAGTAATCACCCAAAGTTTTAATAAATATATTACCCTCAATATCCATTCATTTTTTATTACTAAAAAGAAATTAACATTATACTAATAATGTATTTTAAATAATACATCTTTAGTAAATTGTTTCTACTACATTTCGTATTTAAACATATTTATCTATGTAGATTGGGTATTCAAAAACATAAATATAAGGGATCAAAAATAAAATCATTAGAGCTTATTATTATCCTATAAATGTACATCATATGTCATTAGTTTATTAAGTGAATCCCCTTTAGCCACCATTAACATAAAGTAGAATATGTGCCTATCTTTTTTATTTTTTTGTTATCCTTATAACCCTAACCCATATTCCATAGTATTAGTGATACTTATGTGAATGATAAAATATCTTCCTCTTTGGATTTTAATTTTTAAATTTATATGAAAGTATTTATTTGGTTATACTACACATAAATATATACAGTGAACTAAAATATTTAATACTCCTATTAGAATGTTTATGTTTATATTTAACTATATGAAAATATCAAATATTTTTATTGAATTATAGACTCTTAGAACTTGACTAAAAACAAATTTCAATAAAATTATCATTGTAGTCATTTCTTATATGATCTAAACCATCTTTCATACCTATAATATATATGTTATGAATTTTAAAATACTAACCTTAACTATCTTGATGATCAAACAAGTGATTTAGTAGGCCATCTAATTAGAAATGTGTAAGTACATATTTTACAAATATTTAAGTTACTAATTTTAAGACTAGTGTTAAATTGCAAGGGGTTATTGTGGTAGATTCTTCATGAAGAATATTGTCATGAATTTTTTATGTCCTGTAATTAGGGTTGTTTGTGTATGAAATATTTTTTAAAGAATGTAATAATCAGTGTTCTCAAAGGCTTTATTTTATAAGAGTTACAATAGTATTATTCTAGATGGTGAATATTTCAAGAGTTACATTTTATAATCCATGATAGGAGCTTGAAATCAAACATTAAAGGGTTATGAATAAGAAATGTACTTTAATTGACATGTGAGACCCACAAAACTAACTTTTTTTTATTTGACCTTTCACTAGGCTATAGAGTTTTAGCCCTACAAGTGAGAATATGAGTAATCATACTCTATCAAGTTTATTGATAAAGATAGAATAAATGAGTTATTTTGAACTAGGTATTAAGATATCCATATTCCTTTGATGTGATAATACTTGTCATGTCATTATTTTATTTATATAACTTCTTTAATAAATATTAAAGTGTAGGTCAAATTAAACATATGAATCATAGTAACCTTGTGTTAGATTGTTCTATGTATTGAGGATTTTTTAGCGTAGTTTTTTTGTGAGAAGTCTATGTTGGATATCCAATAATTGTGTAACACAATAACTTTCTCATCAAATACTTAATATATATTTTATTAAATGATCTCGCATCACTAAATACTTGTGAAATGTTTAGATAAATTCTTGTAGAAAGGGTGATTGAATTAAGACTACTTGGTTTTGTTTAATAACTATGCAATGCAATAACTCAATAAATACTTAATCTATATTTGATTAAATGGTCTACCATCACTAAGTACTTGCCAAATGGTTAACTAAATCCTTGTAAAAATGGTAACTGAATGCGAGTGGTTTTAATATATTTTTTTTCATAATATTAAGTTTAATGGATGAGCTAGTTTATGATTATTTATTGTTGGTTTACATACTATCATCAATGTAAGTGATCATGGATCTCTTGGGATAATACACTTGAAATATCATTTTAAATGACTATATAGTAATGATTTTGGTCATATTCTATGATGTAATTCTTGGAGTATGTGCACCTAGAATATTCTATGGGGTTATGTGTTTGGCCTAAGTTCTAAATATATATGATTTGTTAGACACTCTTATGTAAGGCTAGTTCATAACATGTTATATCACCACAAACATTCACTATAGATATAGTTGATAATAAGACAATGAGAAGTTATTAATTCTTAGTACTATTTAACTACACACTTACTTATGGTCTTTTATGTTTTAGGTGTTAAAATTGTCTGAATGGCCAATTTAATAGTAGTTAAATTTTGGTCAATTAAAATATTGGACTATCTTATTTTTTATACTAGATTCGAAGAGGTCTCCAAATGCCAAATTAGAGTGCATGATATATGATATGACTATTACAAAAACAAACATACGGTTTGTATAAGGCCACTAAAAAATATAGGTTGAGGGTTGCAATACCCTCTAAAATATGGCTTTTTCTTCTCTTTCTATATACTAATCACCAACAAATAATACCTATCACCCACTTACAAATGAGCACATCAATAGTATAGCTTTAAAAGATACAAGGATCATACTTGTGAGTAGGATTCATCAAACATTTCATAGGATTAGATGTCATTCATTGCTAGCATGGAAGTGATGGATGTGAAGAGCCAACTTGTTAGGTTGGAAGGCTTTCACTAGTAACATGTGTCTCCTTCTAGGCTTGGAAAAATTATTTGGTTAGTTTGTTTCCTATTAGGGTTTCTTCCTTGATTCCTAATCTAGTTGTTCAACTACTTAGTCATATTTCTCTTGATTTAGCTTCAAATTATTGTACCACCTAAAATATTCCTACCATTACTTCTTGATGGTTGTTTTTTTGTCAATTTTCATTCCCAAAATGCAATGCACAAGTTGGTACATTTGGAGGAAAATTCCCCTCCTATTTTAGGTCTAAGGATATGGACAAATTTTCTTCTTGGAATATTAATCAAAGGAAAAATAAAGGTCTTCCTTTGTCCATTTCTTAGCCACCTACCTAGGTTAGGGGTGTGGAATTGACTAGTGTTGGATCTAGTATTTTTTAGGCTACATCTATGGATGTTGTGTGATGACCAATGGTTTGGTTATACTGGTGTTGTTTCTATACACACTAATTTTCTCATTCTTTTTGAGACTTAGTTTTTATGTCTCAGACTACTATGTTGTAAAAGGGTTTACTCCCTTTCAAAAACATTTTTTTACCAATATTAAAAATAACTAATGCAATACCCCTTCTTCTTGATAAATTTTTACATAGAAGCATCTCTTTATTTACTTTTAATATAATTTTATATTTCTCTTCAAATGTGAAGAAACAACCATTCTTAGCAATTAATCTTATGTATTAATAATATATTATTTCTTATATTTTAAAATCTTCTCTAGTTTTATCTCATGATGACCCAATCATTAATAGTTTAATAGAGCCATGCTATGTAACTATTTCCATTAAACTATTTTTGTCTTATATTTAAGGGATGCTTAAAATTTTATCAAATAGACTTGGGGCCTTGTGATTATTCTCAAGATTTACATGTAAATGATTTTTTTAAAATTATTGGAACCATAAAAATAAGTTGTTAATAGATTATTATGGAACATGCACCCCAATAAATAGTTCCTAAAGTAAAGTTATGATAAAATTTGAATATCTTTAAGATTATATTCATTTTCACAAGATATTATATTTGATATTTGTATCATAATTACATGTTTCTTTTTAATTTTAAAATATTATTACAAATTTATTCTTTAAGATAAAGTAAATTCATTTATGTTTAGTAAAATATTTATATCTAAATTTATATTTATTCTTTATACATTATATTCATAGATTATGATATATACAATCCATTTTCAACTTAATACTATAAATAAATAATAAGAAAGGAATCAAATGGAAGTGAAAATATTTTTAGAAAAAAATGACTATATAACTACATTGCTATTAAGGTTAGAATTGTATATAACTAAAATAGAATTGGCAAAATATTTTAGGTTTCAGTGGAAACAAAAACCTTCCCTACAGAAAGATTATTATTTCTTTAATATTCTATTAAGCATAAAGAATACAGATAAAAAAATACAGAGAGTATATTAATGCACACTGTTCACAAATGGACCGGCTGTCCCAGCTCAACAAGATGACTGAGAAAGATTATTATTTCTTTAATATTCTATTAAGCATAAAGAATACAGATAAAAAATACAGAGAGTATATTAATGCACACTGTTCACAAATGGACCGGCTGTCCCAGCACAACAAGATGACTGAAGAAGAAGGCTTTTGTCTTGGAACAAATATATCACTCAACTCACTAAAGAGCTTAGCCAACTCTCAGCACAATCATTTGTGATCATAAAAATATGCTTCCTTTTATTTTATAACTATCAAATAGTTAGTAAACCCTTAAATTGAGGCCTCGTTTCCCCAGCGCGTTAACTGCACACATATGATCAACACCATCAAGAAAATATGGTTAGAAATTCTAAATGGAAATCACATTAATGTTCCAAAACCATTTCATGGTATTATGATAAAGTAATTATTGGTGTCGTATAACATAATATACCCAAGACAGACCCGTCTTGAGATCTTGGATTATGGTGTACGATGATGAATTTTCCTTTTAAATCAACCTCAACCTCCTCTGCTCCATCTAAATCGTTCAGGAGTTTCTATATCTCTTGTTTCTGAGATTCCTTGTATGTACCCTCAAGACTCAGCTTTCTTTTGTGCATGATGGCTTATCATTAATGCTCCAAAAATGAATACCAAATCAAGAAGATGTAACTGTGAATATAGAACCCTTCGAGATGATCTTATCCTTGGACACAACATTGTATTTATATCCCAAGAAAATCCTCTACGCGTTGTAAAATCGATATCCTTCCCATTTTGTTCATGTTTGCCTCACAATTCAAAGCAGCAGATTACCATACCTTGTACAACACTCTACCTGGGATATGCTTCTTTCAATGAAACAGGCAAAAACCAGCAAAGCTGCAGCTTTTAAAAAATCAAAGTTGCTTATTCATCTGCCCTTTCTTACGTCGCTTCTGAAACTTCCCAGTTTTTTAATTTTCTTACAAGTTATTCATTTTCAACTATGTGGTGTACATGTGATACAAGTGGATTCTTCAAAATAAGAGTAAACTATATGAAAACGCCTGTGATCAAATGAAGCAGGGAATCATGGTGCACCTTGTTGGAGTAATTATTTCTCCCACCCGAAAACCAGTATTAAATGCTTTTACCAGAATTATGTGCAGGTGAAATCATTAAATGCTATATGATGGTGAGGAAAGGATAAAACACTATTCGAGAACTTTCCCATGAACTCCATTTACTGGAAGCTTCCTATCCCTAAATGTTCTGGTGATTTCTGAAACATCTGGTAACTTCTAAATCCTCTATAAAAGAGGATCAATGCAACTTGTTTGTAATGCAATAGATACAAGTGTGTTGTCTGTCATCATGGTATCAGAGCAATGAGCAAATCCTGGGCATGTGTTTTGTGTCTAAGCTGCTAAATGAAGCCTATGAACGCTGTGGGAGAGTCTGTTGTTAAATAGTTTGTGAAGATCCATCGCTGGAGCAAGTGTTGTTGAAAGAAGTTGCTGCCAGATTGTGTTCACAGACCGAAGCATCATTGGAGGTTGCTTAGGAGGAAGAGCTGCTGAAGCTCGTTTGAAATATGAAGTTGTTGATTTAGCTGAAGTTGCAGCTAGTAAAGGAGTCGTTTTATGTTAGTAATCGACTGGAGGGGATTGAAGAAGACTTAAAACGAAGCTCCATGCTCAGGAAAAAGCTGATCGCAAACTGCTACAACAAATATTCAAAAAGGGCCACTGATCAAGCAGAAGATTGCAGTCAATCAAAATTAAAAAAGGAGCTCGCAGTAATATTGAAGTCAATATGTAGAAGCTGCCACTGCCTAGTCGCTGAAGAAAGAATCACCAGTGTTTAAATGTCTTAAAGAGGAAGCTGAGATTCTACACTGCCAATTGCAAGGTGTAGCTGCTGCAGGAAGAAAGGAGGAAGAAGATTTTGGTGGAGTGTTAGCATTGAGGTTATTAGGAAGAAATCAGAGTCAAAATAAAAGTAAGGTGAGTCAAATTATTTGTTTCAATAGCTAAAATTGGTAAAAGGGTAAAGAAAGAGAGACATTTTGGAGGAAGAATTGTTAAATGTTAAGAAACAAAATTCTGAATTGTTAAAAGATTTAGATAAAATTTCAATCGAAAACAGTGAACAATTGATAAAATATTATGATCTTAATATTGAATTAGATAAAGTTAAAAGAAAGAATGAGATGTTAAAAAAATAGATACTATTGTTTGATGAACTGTTACAAGACTCATGGAAAGTTGAGAAGAACAATAAAGAGCTAGAAGAAAAACTAAAGGTGTTTGATGAGGTTAAAAAGAAAAATGAAAATTTAGAAGAAAAGATTAAAAGATTAGAAGAGCAAAATAGTTTACAAAAGGAAGAAATATCAAAATTAAAAAAGGAGAATGAATGTTTAAAAGAAAAACCATCAATTTGTGATGCTTCATGTAATACAGAAGACTTCAATAGTACTTCACCTAATGAATCAATTGTAATGAAAATGATGTTGTTTTGAAAATAATGAAAAAAATGGGATACAAAGGGCAAGGATTAGGAAAACATGAGCAAGGGATTAAAGAGCATATTGAGTCAGTTATGAAGCCCAAATATGAAGGCCTAGGGTATGTCACAGGTAGAGGAAACAATGATACAAGGGTTCGAAAATCAAAAAAATTCATTCAATAAATGAAGTGTATGCAATGTTCATATTGTAATAGAATAAGTCATACAAAGGAAAAATGTTGGAATTTACATCCTTGCAGTATATGTGGATTAAAGAATCATTGTGAGAAAATGTGTTTGAATAAAGATTGGAAGAATGAATCAATGACAGGTTACATGAAAATGGATTGTGGATGGGCCTATGGACCAAGTTGGAAGAAGATCACAAGTGTGATCAAAAGATTGTTTAAGTATAAGAATTCATATGTCATCAAAAATAGAAAACAAGAAAAGTTTGATCATTGTGTTGTAACACATTATGCAAATAGTGAGTGTACTTTTGGATTGAATTTTTAAAGATTTAAAGATCTGAAGAAAATGTTTGACAAAAGATATGAAGATCTTGAAATAGTTTGAACATTTGAAAAAAGTGAGATAGTCTTGAAAGACATCATAGAATTTGGAAGATTATAGTTAATAAGTTTTAAAAAAAGATGCATCTAAGATTCAAGTTTTTTGAAATTTCCCAGTTTTTTAATTTTCTTACAAATTATTCATTTTCAACTTTGTCGTGTACATGTGATACAAGTGGATTCTTCGAAATAAGAGTAAACTATATGAAAACGCCTATGATCAAATGAAGCAGGGAATCATGGTACACCTTCTTTACGTGTAGATAAAAAGCAGTGTCAATTAAACGGTAGTACGGATTGGAAAATGCCAACTTTAGTGTCACCCTCTATGGTTTTTCTGTGTGAGTGCAAAGAGTTGACCAAGCAAACAATAATAAATTAATTGGACTTACTCATTGAAGGATCACAGACTATGTTACCTCTATTGACAAAAGCATTAGCTGTCCTACCACAAAATGTTTACTCGCCCAGAAAATAACAGTTTTAGGATAAGAAGATTGCTCAACAAGAAAATTACAGTCTTTCAATAAGAAGATTACTCTACTCGGGAAAGAGTCCAGCCAATTCTCAGTAAAATAACATACCAAACTCAGATCCATCTTCAGAACTATAATAATGCTTTACGGTGACGATTTACTTTTGGTATCTACTTTAAGACCTTAATATTTTGGATATAATGAATACGATGACGATTCCGACTGAAGGAGGAGGAAAAACACGCACAACTGACGATTCCTAATAAATATACCCACTGTTCGTTTGTTTAATGAAACACAAAAGAATACCCTTGAAAACCTGTTGTCGAGATAATATATGACAGCAGTAAGTGAGTTGAGCACGAAAAGATCACCCAAAAAAATTGACGAAAAACAATCGACGACAACGACGACGCCGCAGACGTCTCCGGAGTATCTGAGTTTTTCATCGTGCCGTCAGTGTAGTTGCCGGCGGAGAGATCGATATCGTAGACTAGAGTTTCGTCAGCGTAAAAGACGCCCCAGTTGTGCTCTGTGGTAGCGCCGGGCTTCTGATTTTCGTTAAAGAGGGCGAAGATGAATGTGGGAACGAACGTGTGAGGACGACGCGGAGTACCGGCATTTGATAACAACTTACTAACGAGTCTTTCGTTGTAGCGGGCGGCGTTGGCGACGGTGGCGCCTGCCGAGTCGCCCTTGGTAGGCCAGCCCGTTTCACTGATGGCGAGTTTTACGTCACCGTATCCCAGCGCCGATATGGCCGCTGCCGCGGCGTCCAGCTGTGCGTCTAGCATGTTGGAGTAACCGAGAGTGCCATCCTGTACGTCGATGGTGCCCAGGCTAAAGAGCGCATACTCGAGAGATATGTTGATGGGGTTGGAATTCCAGGCGAGGAAAGGGTATACGTCGAGGAAGAAGTAGGAATCAGTGGCATGGAGGAAGTTCAGCATGTGCTGTATTACTGAGGAAGCGATGTCTGCTTTGAAGGAGGCATTGGAGGGCGGGTAAGAGGAAGCGAAGGCGCCCATGGCTACGGATGTGGTTACTTTGATGGAGGAGTCGAGATTATTCTTCTGTAAGGAGGTGTGGATGTTTTGCATTGCGGGGACCAGCTGGGGCCACACAGACTGAAGTGGGGAGGAGAGAATCTCGTTGCCCACCATGATCATGGAGATTTTGGTGAGGGGATAATAAGGGAGAACGTTGGTTTGGACCCATAGATCTGAAGTGGGCGTGCTGGAGGCTATGCCTGAAACCTCGTCATTTGCCACCGTGATAACCACAGGGAGGCTGCTGTTGGCCAGCGCCTTGAGGACTTGAGAATCTGCGTCGTATATCTTCACATAGCCTGCGTTAATACTCTTCATCAGCTCCACTGCTTTAGATGGCGTTGGCAGATTGTCTGCCATCCTTCCGTAGTTGATTCCCACGGCATTACTCAACACAAAAGGATCTGTACATACACATACCAAGAAAATGATCAAGAGAAACAAAAAGAACCATAAATGAGACCAACAGATTGATAAATTGACAGCATTGGTACCTGTATATCCCCTTGCAAATTTAATCCCCAAACACACAAGAATTAAACATAAGCTAAATGCACAAGCATTTGGGGAATCTGAAGCCCTCATTGTTGTGGTATGGGATTACCAAATTACCCTTTTCCCTAAGATATCGCCAAAAGCTTACAAGAATATCAAGTCGGAGTTCTACGTGAAGGGGATTTCTTAAGACCATGAATATTTATCTGCTGTTTCTCACGTCACATATGAAATTTCGCAAATTTTGATTTTCTTACAAGGTATTTGTTTCTAGCCTGCGGTGTTTGTGTGATACACTTGGAAAGAAAGTTCATGGAACGAACCAGGAAATCATAGCGCACCTTCGTTTTTCGTGTTGATAAATGCAGTGTCAATTATACGTTACTACGGATTGGAGGAGGTCAACTTGAGTGTCACCGTCCGAGGTTTTTCTCTCTGAGTGCGAAGAATATTCCTTGGATCTTGGGTGTCGACACACAACAACCAAGGTTTCAAGCCCATGGAATTCAGGCAATGTGTACTTGCACCAATTGAAGCAACACCAGTTAAAAGACACCAACTATACCACATCACTTACCATAGAGGAAAATATATCACAAGTTTTCATATACTCTGAGTAAATATGTAAGTATTGAATGTAAATAAATTTTGATGTTTAAATAATAACACCGATTCTTTAGGATCTTTAATTAATTTCAGGTATATATATATATAATTAAATTAAATTTATTTTTATTGGAAAAGGTTTCTCAAATTTGTATTTTAATGTTAGCAATATTAAAAAATAAAATATTAGATTATAAAACATAAAAAAATATTTTTAAAGGGTCTAAATTGTCAGTTTTAAAATTAATGATATCAAGTTTCCACAATCCATATAGATTATTGTTAGATGATTTCTGGATTTGATTGTGTAGAGATTTTTGCATCAACATTTCGGATCACACTTCGTGATCCATCATTAGGATAGCTGAGAGCTCAAGGAGAAAAATGATAAGTTGCAGGCCAAGAACTAGCTAGGTCTACAACCTTCTTTGCAAGTTTGATCCTTAGCAACTCAAATTGTTTTGATTTAAAACACAGTTCCTTCCCGTGAAGGGTATCAATTAATGATATCAAATTTCCACAATCCATATAGATTATTGTTAGATGATTTCTAGATTTGATTGTGTACAGATTTTTGCATCAACGTTTTGGATCACACTCTATGATCCATCATCAGGATAGCTGAGAGCTCAAGGAGAAAAATGATAAGTTGCAGGCCAAGAACTAGCTAGGTTTGCAACCTTCTTTGCAAGTTTGATCCTTAGCAACTCGAATTGTTTTGGTTTAAAACACAGTTCCCTCCCATGAAGGGTATCAATTAATAATATCAAGTTTCCACAATCCATATAGATTATTGTTAGATGATTTATGGATTTGATTGTGTAGAGATTTTTGCATCAACGTTTCAGATCACACTCTGTGATCCATCATCAAGATAGTTGAGAGCTCAAGGAGAAAAATGATAAGTTGCAGACCAAGAACTAGCTAGGTCTGCAACCTTCTTTGCAAGTTTGATCCTTAGCAACTCGAATTGTTTTGATTTAAAACATAATTCCCTCCCATGAAGGGTATCAATTAATGATATCAAGTTTCCACAATCCATATAGATTATTGTTAGATGATTTTTGGATTTGATTATGTAGAGATTTTTGCATCAACATTTAGGATAGTTTTAAAATTGATAAAACACACTTGCGATATAAGTTTTTATAAGAGTCTTCACCTCAACTCAATCTTGGAAAAAATTTGACACCATCTTGGTAGCATATAGGCTTGTAAATTAAACTCTTTCACAAATGACTATGTAAAAGCATCAATATATAAAATTAAATTTCATGTGAGAACCTTCTAGATGTGAGAGATGAAATTGGTAGAAGCACTTTGGGTCATGGAGAGATGAAAGAGGTTTTAATTTGGAGGAGGTCAAATAGGAGGAAATGTAATTAGATTATTTCTAAGAAACTTTTATATTATACTATATAAGGACTTAGATAGTTTAGTGAAATTTATACACTTATGAAGTACAATATCAAAGATATCAAAAGTGTGAAATATTTACTATATTCATATTTTGTTGAAAATTCTTATTTTTCTTATAGTTTTTGATTGAGGAAAAAATAAGTTTTCTAGGGACCCGAAACCACAAAGTTTACAAACCAAGAAAAGATAGATCAAAAGAAAGTCCAAGAAATGACAGGATGCACACCAAAGATAAATAGGAAAGGACAACAATCACTAGCAAAAGCCAGCAAAAGGTCAGCAAAAAACCAACACAACAGAAACACAAACAAACCTAACCCAGAGACTTTAAGGTCTCAGCCACTTTCGTTTCCAGGATGTCCAAATCCTGAGCCACCATCTGTTTTCAGGATGTCCAAATCCTGAGCCACCATCTTCAGATCTTGGGTCTGCAGAGGTGTCATATCATGTCTTTTCTTCATGTTGGCTCTAGTTCTCTTTTAAGGGCCCAAATCCTCTGCCTTGTTTCTGTTCTTCTTAGCATCCAAATCCACAATCAGAGGACCCTGCTCAATGTTATCTATTTTTTCCACCAAAGCTCTCAAGACAGTTGAGTTATTTTTAACATTTTTGTGGTTGTGTTCAATTGTGGCTTTCAAAGCTTCCCCGATCTTCTCAATCTCTTTTCCAAGTTTCTCCCCATTCTTTTTAAGGTTTTTAGTGAAGTCTACCTCTTTCTGGAGGTAGTCAGCCATGGCCATCTTCTCTTCTACGGTCCATAAAGCCTCAACCGTGTTCTGCTCCATAGCTTTAGCTTCCAAGATTTCCAATTTACTTGTGATAGCTCTATTTTTGAGATTTAGGTCCTTAATTTCATGAAAGGCCCACTTCAAAATTTTGAAATTATCAATCGCTCCCTTTCTAGCCAGAGAAAGGATATCACCATAAAACTCCCTATTTGGTTCAAAAGCAGGGTCATCAGGATTCAGATCCACATGAGGGTTGGGCCTAACATCTCTATCAACCGAGTGGAAAGAGGCAGAGGAGAAATCCTTCCTAGAAGGTTTCGCAATGTCATCATCCGAAGAATCCTCCGAGTAGGCCACTAGTTTTTCCATAGGGGGTTCATCCCTTATCTTGTCCTTCGACACAGATGAGCTTCGAGAGGAATTTTCTAAGGATAATATTTTTTATTTGAGGGCTCAGTAGAAGGGGAATTCTTCCATTTTTTATTAGGAGGATGAGTAATCTCTTCCACCCAATCCGGGTCCGAACCCTTGATATCCTCATGCAAGCTAGACTCAGTATCATAACCCTCTAAGGCTGAGGTAGTGAAGGGGTTAGAGATAGCTGACATATTTTTGAAGTGCTCATAAATGAGCCAAATAAGGTCGGAATGCAGGATCGGATTCTTATTAGGATTTTTCCTAAACTTTTTCAATACTATTGTTCAAAGAACACAATAGGTAATAGGGCAAAGAAACCCTAACCTTATATGTGAAATGGTTGAGTAAAATAAAATGATACCCATATACTCTAGTAAATCTCCCATCTAGCATAATCTATTCCATTAAGACTCTGAGCACCTCCCTCCAAATTTTATTGATCCTGCTCGACTCAAAATACCTATTAGATACTTTAACAAGTCTCTTTTTCTCCTCCTCCGTCTTCGAAAAACTGATAACCGCTTCATCCGAATATTTCCTATCATGGTAAAATTTCACACCATTGACTAAGAGACTAGTAACTTCTCCAATAAGTGCCTCATCCACCAGCACCTTCCTCCCAAAGATAATGATCTCTCCTTTATTCCAATATTTTGCAAAATAATCAATAGCTCTAAAATATGGCCCATGAAGTCTTTCAATGAACGGTTGAAGCCCGCCCTTCTCAATTTTCTTCCAAACCTTGGAATTTTCTTTATTCTTTGTACACATAGTAGACTCAACTCTTTTCCTACTTACTCCCATCGTCATCAATATCTTTTTCAGAAGTCCCACACCAAGAAAATATAGACTAATGAGAATGCAGCTAAACCAAAGCACCCACAAAATGTGCAAGCTCAACCTATCAGTCATATTCATTATGATTTTTCAATCAAATATTATGATATCTTAGTACTTGGAACCTTTCTATTTAATCATCTTTAAATGCGACTTCTCTTCCAAGAGTGCAATCATAGTTGATTAGGGCTCTGATGCTAGAAGGAAAATCTTTGTGATTATGCCATGTCACCTTTCTATTCTATCTTATTCCTTCGTTGGCAAAGAAGTCCACCACACCATTTCGTTCCCTATAGATATGGGAAATTTTAACTTTCTTGAACTTAGATAAAGTGGCCCTAGCTTCATCAATCTAGTACTTAATTGTCCAAGATGGGGGGGGAAATCCAAGGAGGAAATCAATGATATTTTTGGAGTTGCCCTCTATCCAAATATTTTTAAAGCTCAACCTTTTAGCCAAAATAATGACCTGGTAGGCCCCAATAGCTTCAGCTAGATGATTGGTTTGTTTCCTCAAAGAGACAACAATTGCATCAATGAACATGCATTTATCATCACGTAACACACCCCCACTCCCTGCCATTCTTGGATTCCCTTTTGTCACCCCATTAAAATTTCTTTTAATCCAACCCCTAGGAGGGTGACACCATAAGATATTATCACGATTATTTTTAATTGGTTTAGAAGCAAAGGACACAGCTCTTTTAATCTCCCAAACTTTGGCCATTTCATAGTCATAAGACGAACAAACCAAAAATTCCATCAACACCTCATGATAAGGAGCTAGATTGAAGTTTTCCCTAATGAGTCTAAGTTTTTTTCAAACACAAGTTTCTTTGTAGTTTCCTTATCCCTGGAAACTCTATTGTTTCTCTCCTTCCAAACTCCCCAGATAATATAAGGGAAAGTTAAAGACCATAGCTTGCGAATATGTAGGTTAGAGGAAGGTGCCACCCACTGAGTAAATTGATCTTTAATAATACCAGGTGACACCTAGGAGATAGTCCATAGAGAGAAGAACCTTTCCCAGATAGAATTCACAAAAGAACAATGAATAAAAAAATTATTAGCCATCTCCGCTACACACTTACAAAGGTAGCAATGATTGGCGATCTAAAAACCCCTCTTACAAAGGTTATCCATCGTAAGCACCTTGTTCTAAAGAAGAATCCAAAAGAAAATATTAACCTTAGGGGTCAAGTAGCTTAACCAAGCTTTGGCCCAAAAGGGAGGAGGGTCAGGCGATAAAGACAACAAAGAGACAAAAGAAGAAATAAAGTAGTTGCTCGATGAACTAACCATCCAAACCATGATGTCCTCCTAATAATTCAAGTCCATTCTAAAAGCCATAAGGGATGACTAGATAGGTGTAAGATCCATACTGATATGACAAAGATTCACCTAGCACCCATTCCTCTAATAGTCTTTAACTAAGATTCCACAAGTAGCCTTACAAATGTCTGCCCATTGTTTGAAACTATCAAAAGAAACCAAAGGTTCCTTCAAGATCCATCTATCCTCCCAAAACCTCACAAGATTTCCATTTCTTATGCTCCATCCCATTCCCAAGTGAAGGATTTTACTCCCTTTTAAGATATCATTAAAATAGAGCCAAACCACGGGGTAGACTCTGAGAATCCAACAAAGAATTTAGAGAGCCAATGTTAGACATATATTTTTTTTCTAAGATTTTCTTTCATTCTTCAATTGAAGAGAAAATTCCCTAGATCTATTTAGCAAGGAGAGATTTATTCATGGGTGAACCCACAAAAGTGGTTTACAATTTGAGTGAGGAAGGCAAACTTCCAAAAAACTCACCCATGCAAAAAAAAATCATTTTGAGGGGTTTGAGCGAACTCAAGGTTCGAACGAACCAAAAAGGGGTTTGCTCGAACCAGGGTTCAAGTGAACCCCTTTGCATGTGGGAACCCGCATTTCCCATTATGGAAAGGGGGTTCACTCGAACCCTGGTTTGAGTGAACCAGGGTTCAAGCGAACCCCCCTTTTCCCACCTTCCCACCCTTCGACACAAAAAATGTCCAATTTTTTGCCCTTCGAAGCTCGCGTTGAGGATGAAAATGGAGGAAAATTCATAGACCCAACTGGAAGATGGTATTCCTCAGAACAAGCTATCCAACGAATATAATTTTAATATGTTTTGGTTTTATTATGTATGTGTTTTTTTAGTTTTATTAAACATAGGTTTTTCACCAAAAATCAAGCTCTTTGTTATGCACATGTGGAAAAATAGAAGATTATCAAAATAAATTTTGAAAAATATGTTCGAGCTTGGTATTGATGTCCTTGATCCATTAAAAAATAAATTGAATTTTGATACATACAGAAAATTTTATGTTGTATACAATCCGCCTATGTCTAAATTGTAATTGGTTTGACTTAAAAAATTGATTGAGGAAAAAAATTCAATAAAACACTATAAAACTAAATGAAAGTGCTAGATATCATAGTTATAAATCTAAATTTGAAAAAATTAGAATTTTAAACTTAATACAAAAAATTTTATGTTGTATACGGTGAGCGTCACTTGTTAAAAATGTTGATTTAAAAAAAAAACTAGTTTTCAAAGGAGATGGAAAAATAAGTGCAATCTGATTCCAAAAAAATTGAAAAAAATATATTTAGAATCTATAGACAAAACATCACAAATCACTAGTTTTCGTCATCTTCAAATTTCTCACGGTTTAGCCGCTATAGGAGCCCAAAAGTGAAGATTTAGTTTTAAAAAAATAGTTTGCTCTCCATTTTGCCCAAAAATTATAAACCAGTATTGTGGGAACACCCTCATAGTTCTATTTTTTTAGGCCCAGTCCCCCTAGCTTCTTCGGTCTACAAACCATTTCCCATTCAATGAGGGGCATACACCGCCTTTCTTCAACCCCAAACCAGAGAAAACATTTCTAGATTTTTTCAATAGCTTCCGCATATTTAAGAGGAATATTAAAAAGACTTAGAGCATAGATCGGAAGGTTCTAAAGAGTGGCCTTGAGGAGTTGAATCTTACCAGCTTGGCTGAGAAGGGCTCCTTTCCATCCTGCCAACTTTTTATTGAATCTATCCATCAAGGAATTCTAGAAAGAGTCAGAGGGCTTAAGGCCCAAGGGCAAGCCCAGATATATTTAAGGAAGAACATCCATTTTGCAGCCAAAAATATTAGCTATCCTTTTTTGCCTTCTAACCGGAGTATTGAAGAGAAATAAAGAAATATTTTGAGTATTAATCTTTTGACCAAAGGCTCCTTCATAGTTGTCCTGAACGTTTTTAAGAGTTCTAGCTTCAACCACTATTGACCTACCCATCAAGATGGTGTCATCAACAAACTATTGGTGAGAGAAAACAAGGATGCTAGATGAAGGACGTAAACCCATCAGGGCTCCTTGATCAACCAATCTAATCAGGTTCCTCCCAAGGCATTCAACCATTATAGTAAACAGTATAGGGGAAATGGGGTCTCCTTCTCTTAAACCTCTAGAATTCTCAAAAAAGTGTGAAGGGGACCCATTGACCAAAATGGAGATAGTAGTGGAAGAGATGAGTTGGCAAACCATTTGGATGATTCTTTTGCTAAAGCCAAATGCCAAAATTATCTTGAATAAAAACTCCCAGTCAACTCGGTCATAGGCTTTAGAAATATCTAACTTCAAGAGAAAGCCTTTAGTCTTTGAAACAAAGAGTGAATGAATATTGTCATGCACTATTATAATCGAATCCAAAATTTTCCTTCTAGGAACAAAGCCATTTTGCTGAGGGGAAATTAAGGAAGGCATGATAGTTAAAAGTATGGAAGTCAAGACTTTATAAATAATTTTACAGAAAGAATTACAAAGGCTTATGGGCCTAAAAGCTTCAAAATCCACAGCCCCAGGACATTTAACCCCGGGACATTTAGGGATCAAAACTAGGAAGGTAGCATTGAGTTCCTTTAGGATGCATCTTGATCCAAATAATTCCTTAACCGCGTTCACTACATCCTCTTCAATAATCTCCCAAAACCATTGAAAAAAGAACATTGAAAAGCCATCAGGTCCAAGGGTTGTATTACGTTCAAAAGAGAAAGTAGCTTTCTTAATTTCTTCCTTTGATGGGATGGCAGAGAGCATTTTGTTGTCCTCTTCCTTAACTAGACTAGGGATAGCCGCTGAAAGAGAATCTTACAAATTTTGATTAACCCCATCATTAGCCGAAAGGAGATTGCTAAAATACTCAACAACTTGTCTCCTGAAGTCCTCTTCCTTCTCAAAATGAACTCCATTTTCCTCAATATAAGTTATCCTATTCGTAGCACGGTGTTTTAGGGTAGACATATGGAAATATCTTGTATTTTTATCCCCGACTGAGAGCCATTAGACCCTAGATCTTTGTCTCCAAAAGTCTTCCTCTTTATCTATGATGTCATGCATCTCCAGAAGAAGCCCATTTTCTTTCTGTCTAGTATCCATATTGCATCCCTCTTGTTGGATCTTCTCCTAGATCTCCTTTAGATCTGACTTGAGCTCATCTTTTCATTTAAATATATTGCCAAAAGAATCTTTATTCCACATTCTAATCCTAGTTTTAACTTCTCTTAGTTTTTTAGCCACCATAAACATAGCAGTCCCCGAAACAAAAATATTCCACCATTTCCTAACCTCATTCCGGAGCTTAGGATGGTGTAACCACATACATTCAAATCTAAAAGGGATGTTTCTTTTAGCCACAATTGAATCCGCCACAAAGCTAATAGGAAAATGATCAGATCCCACCCTCGAAAGGGCTTTTAAAGAGCAAAAATACTTAAGAAACCATTGATCAGAAATTAAAGTTTTGTCTAATCTAACTTGAATCAACTCCTTACCCACTCTACAATTAGAACAAGTAAAGAAAGCTCCTTGCAACTCTAAATCCATTAGTGCTTGATTATTGATGAAATCCAAAAGGTCCATTTTGCTTTCCATATTGATCTGGGATCCTCCTAACTTTTCATTGTCCTGCAGTGGAGTATTAAAATCTCCCACAGCCACCCATGTCTCATTAATGTATTTACAATGAAAGGAAGCTAAGTTAAAATCTTTCTAGCCCCCCTTCCATTAGGGGCATAGATGTTGGACATTATCTAGCTGAAATTATCTCTGACATGAGTAAATTTGGTGGCCACATGGTTAGCACTTTCAAACAACGGTTCACCTTTAATAAGATTAAGATTCCAAAAAGTGACAATACCTCTAGAGGCACCTTCTAAACTGTTCCCTTGAAGCCCACAGAACTTAAATACCTTAATCTTTTCCACTTTTTCTTTAGGCATTTTAGATTCCTAAACTAGTAAAATATCAGGTTTATGATCCCTAACAAAATTATGCAACACAGCCCTCTTATGGAGGCTATTCATCCCCCAAATATTCCATGACATAATCTTCATTTCTTATCTAGATTGAGATTGCAAATTTCAAGAATGGTCTTCTGATAACCATCCACAATATCCTGCATGCTATCATTATCCCTGTGCCAATGAGCAGATTTTCTTCCTTGACTATTCTTTATGGCTCCACAATTTGCCTTTTCTCTAGTTCTCATTGATACCCCTTTCAGAGTACTCAGTTGTTGGTTTTTCTTGTTCCTCCTCTTGTTATTAGAGCTTAAATCCTCTCAGTTAGTTTCTTCTTGACTCTCCTCCTCCTTCCGGCCTGACTCCCATTCTTTCACATAAAGCCCTTTCTAGTCTAAGGGAAGAGTATCCATCATACCATTGCTATTTTGGGATAGGTTCACATTTATACAATCTACATTTTGGCTTGAATCCACAAAATATTTGTTCACCTTCTCCAATGAATCAATAGACTCAGGAATCAGGGCTGACTCTTTCCGTCCACTAGAGGCAAGAGAGAAAAATGGGGATCCCAATCTCCAGCCTTAAATTTCCAACCTTGATTGGCATATTAAAACCTTGTGAAGGGATATCATCAAGACCAAACTCGGCAATGTCTTTCCCCAAGAAAATATTCTCATGATTGCTGTCCCAAGGCATCAAACACTCTAGTTCTCCCTCTCCATTATGTAGGAATCCAACAATATTTTTCTTCTCTTTATCTTTTGTTTCTCGCTGATGGGTTTCCTCCATATTATATTCCAGATCAGTATGAGTCCCCTCAACCTCATTGTTCTTGGAGGTTATCTCGACTACCGCCCTCTTGCTGTTTTCATTCTCTTCATACTGCTTTTCTTTATTTTTTTTCTCTTCCCCTTCACTCTTCTTTTTCCATACCAGCTTCGATTTAGGTTGGGGCTTATCCTTTGACTTGTTGGCATTAAGCGGGCAATTCTTATCCCAATGACCCAATTTCCTACACTTGAAACACACAAAAGGGATCATTTCAAACTTAATAGCTTGAACCCTAGTTCCCAACTTAAATTGGAATTCAATATTCGACGACAGATCCCAATTCTGGGAAACACCCACACATATTCTAGCAAACACCAAATGTCTCCTGGCTGCCTTCATCGAGTCTATAGAAAGGAGCTCCCCAAAAGAGCTAGCTAGACCGCTAAAAACATCCACATTCTAGTATTCCATTGGAAGCCTAGGAAGTCTCACCCATATAGGGACAGTTTCAAAAATAGAGTCTGAAAGATCTAGATTAGTGGACCATTTCTTTAGGGCTAAGGAGGACTTGCCAATGATCTAGGGACCTCCACTCCTCATAGCTTGAATGTCCTCCTTACAGGAGAACTCAAAAGAAAAATAACCCTTAGGCAGGGCAAAGATGAGAACTTGGCCATTAGTTCTCCATTTTTTTCTTAACAAACATCCTGACAACCTCAATATTTGGTCTAGGCCCCATAAATTTACCAACCAACACTCTATCTAGTAGTGAGATATTATGATCAATGACCGGATCCAGGATAGAAATAGAAAACTTACCCTTAGCTGGATCAGAGATATTGCACACAAGAGGGAAAGTCGATTTTTCATTTGGTTTGACACCAAAAAGAGACGTCCACTGTTTAGGTTTGGCTCCTTCCCCTCCAGCTACCCCCACCACGTTTTTAGTATTATCAAACTGAAGTCCTTTGGTACTTTGAGAAGGAATCTCAGAAGGAGCAACTTTCCCTCCCGGGTCCACCAAGATTTTTCCACTGGGATCAAGAACATTCTTTTCTTCCTTACCTTGCTTCCCGGTCGAATCTTGCTTCGATTCCCCTTGCAATTCTTCTGATTATGCACTTCCACAACCTGCACCATTGTTCGAAGATACATATTTGGGTATCTAAGGGAGTTAATCAAATAGAAGCCCCATACTAACTCATGGACTACTAACAATCATGTTTAAGATCATGGAAAGGTGAGAGAAAAGAATTATATTTTATTAATAAATTTGGTTGCAAGTTTCCAATGAACACTTTGTATATCAAAATCTAGGATTGTATACAGGGTTTGAGAAGATAGATATTTATATATATATTTTTTTTAATTTCATAAGTCCTTACTTGCAATGGACAAGGCCGGTAAATGTGACCTATGGTCCAAGGTTCACCTAAAATTATTGAAGGAATTTATTAATAAGATGTTGAAATGTATTAATAAATTCCTGTGACCTCCCTCCAAATCGCCAAGGAAGGAAGAAGGATGAAGGGGCCTATGAGCTTTTAATCTTTCTCCAATGGCCAAGGTTGAATCCATTTAGATCACCATTGAGCTGTGTTAGCACACCCATGTTTTTTCTTATACAGATTGCATCAAATTTATTGTAGAATGAGGCATTAGCAAGGTGCCATATTTGCATCTGGAATATGCATGGGTTTTATGGCTTTTGGCTATGAGTTTTGGCATGAGAATCTGGGGCTTGACTTGGATTTGACATGGCAAATTACCATCAAATTGGCATTTGAAATTTGTAGGTCGTGGCTCTATCAGTCAAGGCTCATGAGAAACCAAGTGGTGCGTGAGAAACCTAGTGATGGAATCTTTCCTATGAGGTCGCAACAAGTTGTAAGCCAAAATTTATCTGTGAGGTCAATTTCAACCAGAGGGTGGGGTGAGATTTGTTGCTTACTTCTTTGTTTAGGCCATGCACCAAGTTTGATGAGTATTTTTTGAGGGAATTTGGCTTGTCTTTGTTTTTGGTGTGTTTGCAAATGCTTGTTGATCACACCATTACTCACAACCCCCATGCAGTAGCCTCAAAATCCTCTCCACCATCCAACACAGTTCCCTTGACTTGATTTTCCCTCTACTCTACCTTTGACTCGACCAATTGCCAGCACTTCCATAAGGCCTCCACACATGGAAAATTATTCTCCTTCACTCTGTAGATTTTGTTACTCAAAATGTTTAACAGTACACATATAATTTTTGTGTTATTATTTAGTAGTGGTGCATAGACTGTCCACATTAAAATAGTGGTTTTTTGTCAAGGGGGTTTTGTTTTATTTAAAAAAAATTGAAATAAGATTCTTTCTTTTTTTTTTGCAATGGATTTGGAAAAAGGGATAATCATAATGGTGTTTTACATTTATGTTTTTTGTCTTTTATTGAGGTTTGCAAGACATAACTTAATCTTGTCTTCTTAATCAACCTCATGACAATAAAATTCTAAAACTCAAATAGCAAATAAGTTTTTAAACACACTCATATAAAGTGCCACAAATATTAAATGTGTGTTCCTTAGGGAGGGAGTTTCGTAAATTTGTATTACACTAAATTATAAAGTGTAGTGGGGGGATGTGTAGAGCCTAGATTTGACATAATAGTTGTGGATCCTCATAATTTAACATCACAACAATATCTTCTCATGATTATCACCTCATGCGAGTGTTCCTTGGAGCACACACTTTCTCCTTTTCTTGTACATCTCTACATTCCTTACACACTCTCGATCTCAATTGGTTCTACTTATATTCTCTTAGCATTAAGGGGGAACTATGATTTGTTATGCTAATGCTTCCTTCAATGAAGTAGTGGAGGAATACTATTTTTTGGGGGCCTTATGAACCTTCTATCTTGATCTCTCATATGGGGGATTAATTCAATGGATCATAGTTTGAGATTATAGTACTCTTCATCATAGTACTATATGAATTATTGACTTCACAAGGTTTGATGAACTTTGAGTACATTGGTTGAGTAGTGTTCATATGTTGACTCATGCAGTGTTTTGTATCTCACATCTTGATCTACATTACTTGGAGATTCATTGATTCCAATAGATGCTAGTTCATCATCGGAAACATTTAAAAATTCTACAGGCTTTAGGAGTGTAATGGCATGAATTTGCACCCTTTACAAATTCCCTGTTTACACTACCTCCTACCTTAGAGAATTAAATCTGATAAAGCAATCCATATTTCCTCTACCTTTTCCTATCCACTTGGTAGTTATTTTATGTGTTGGTGGGGAATATTCTACCTAGGACACTAGCATGATGCTTGAAGATCTACAAGGTGTGTTGTCATCCTAATAGGATTCCTTCCTTTGGAATCTACAGGGGTGTTAAAATCCTCCATTGGACTTGAAGTGTGATGTTCTCTGCCCTTCAAACCAACTTTGAACGACTTCTTTGCCTCTATTTTCACCTTTCAAATCGATATCTCATTTATTCTTGGATGCGTCTTGATCATCTTCACACTTGGGACAATTCTCTTCACTCTTTTCACTCACTTTCAGCTCCTTGAAAATCACCGCCTTCATTGAAGCTGTAAGTTAGTGCTTTGTTGGTTCATTCTCCTCATTGTTATGACAATGTTGGTCTTTGAAAGCTTGCAAGCTCACTCCTTCCTCCATTTTTCTTGAGAGAACTTGGTTGAGAAGGTGATATCCTTCCATTTCCTACTCACTTTGCATTATCATATTTGATATTGTAGCATATTGTTGTTTACATATTACTTGGTATTTTCATTTCAATAGATTTTTTTATCATATTTCTCTAATTGTCAATTTTTGGTTGTTTGTGGAGGTGGACATACCAAAGTGGGGGACTAACTAAGGCAATCCTCTAAATGTAGCCCCAACATTTTTTTGTCTTCTATGTGCAGGTTCTCCTTGAGATTGAGATCTTGAAGATATCAACTCATGGGTAGGAAGGTGTGCTTTCCTCACCCTTATTTTTCAATTCATAGATTAGATTAAGTTAAAGTATTCTTCTTGCTATTTTATCATTCAACTATTTTCTATTTTTGTTATTGTAATAAACTTCATCAATTAAAGTTCATTAGTCAACTTTCTATGATTTTAGACTGTACCTTGCACTTTCTATCTATATGGATGTTAGCACCCCACTAAGATGCTAGTGTGCCGCACTAGAGTTTGTGTCCCACATTGTAGTCCTTTGGCAATAAGCTATATGAGTTGCAGTCTGAACTTCAAAAATATGCTCATCTAGCTTCCTAAAACATTCGGGTTTGTAGAAGGATAGTGGCAACCAATCCTCTCTTCCTTGTTAGCCTCTAAACTTTGAACTCTTCCAAAACATTCCATTAGCTTGAGGTAGATCAAGGCAGCCTATTTTTCTAGACCCTCCCGTGACCTGGGGTCCAAAACAGTCGGTCCCCCTCCTCTACATTTTGGTGAACTCGATGTGAACTATTTTGGTTTTGTTTTGTAGTCTTGAAGGAATCTTCTCTTGTGTTCTAGGTGTGTTGCAGGGCACATAGCCTTGCAACCCAACCTAAAACCCCTAGTAGTGTAGTTAGAAGGATCACTAAACATTGTGAAGTGAACTATAGAATAGGTCACTATCTGATTGTCAAACCTTTGGGATATCTTGAGAAATTCCTTTTCAAATTATGTAAAGATGGCCTCTTTTATGCATCTCCCCATCCCTTCTGTGCACCCTATGAATGGATCACCTGCTATAACCTTTGCATCACAAGACGTTCCTATGAATAAAAATAGAGATCCCTCTCCTTTGTACATTCTCTCTCGTATCAATGGGAACATTGTGAATGATATTCTCATTGATCATATGTGCCAAGTTAACGTTATAATATAGGATATTATGTTGATAAACTTCCTACATAAGGATGGGTATGATGAATCTAAGAGCACAATATGTACACATGATGGGATTTTCGTCCCCCCCATTGGTTGCATCACCCTCTCTATCTTGGTAGGACCCATGTAACATGCCAAACGATCACTTGAATTAGATTTCTTAAGATTTTATGATAAGAGTATAATAAACTATGTAATAAGCCATTGCAATAAAAAAAAATCCTTTCTTTATTGAAAATATATGAACAAAGATGGTATACAACTTACAATAAAGATTTTCATTCCAATACAATAATTCAAAAAGTACAATATTCTGAGATAGAACATAACTACATGCATACCTGTCCTTTGAGCTTCACAACATAAGATATAGATGGTCCAAAAATCTTCCTTTCAAAACCTTGGTCTCCAGTTGCCTGCTAAGGAGGAGAAGCATCACTCAAGCAATTTTCTACCAACCATAGTCTCATATGTGGTCCCCTACACATCTATGAATGATAGATGGCCCTTCCCTTCGATGAATGTATTGGTTGGGTAACCCCGTAGGACATACCACTCTGATCTTAGTGTTGTAACCTACATGACTAGGATTTATAACCTATGCTAGGTAGCCCTCATGCATTTAAATGGACATCGTGAACTGATAGTGGAGTCGCAAACATCACAATACTTATAGTGGAGTCTCGACAACCACACTACTTTGGCTAAAGTTCTCTCACTTAGTATAATCGAGTGATAGTCTATCAATCACCTCCACTATGCCAAGCTCAGTTTGACTTCAGGCCATTATATCTATGTTTAGGAAATCCCTCTCCATGGGCAAGCTACTCCCCAAGATAACCTATCCCTTTCACACAACCTAAGGTAACACAACTCATTAAGCATTGTACTAGTTCCCTCCCTTCACAAGATAACAATCCTAGCGGTAACCTACTAGCCCTCTAGCATAAGTAAATATCTAGCTATGAGTGTTCCTTAATCTACCCATATTTAATCATATCTAGTATAGTAAAAATACCTATGAAAAACAGTCTCTTTTACCCATGTCTACTCATTTCTAGGGTATGTGCGGGATCATCATGGAAAAAATAGGCCCTTAAGTGGCAAAAAAATTAAAAAAATCAAAGTTAGGCAAATTCACATAAAAAATTGAATAGGTTATCTATATTATTTCAAAAATATGCAAGAAAATAATTTGTAGAAAATTGAATGTAGTTTCTAAATTACTATGTTTATTTACAAAAAAATAAAATCTATTTGGTGAAAATTTGAAATTTCAATACAGTAGTACTTAAATTTCAGGGAAAAAATAAGAAGTAGGTGTCTGTCTAACCACCCTAACCACATTAAAATGATAATATTTTTTCATAATATTTTAGATATAAGTAGAGGACTCATGTCCTGATGTGATGCATATTTGTTTGTAATTTTTTTCCAAGTAAATAATTAATTATAATTTTTTTATGACAACTTTTAAAAAATATAAAGACTTGTATGTCTAACCACCTTAACTTGGTCAAAACTTCATGAAATTCATGTTTTTATTTATTAATCTTATAGTATGTGAATCATAGAATGTGACACATGTTTGGATTCAAAAATTATGATACCGTTTGAAAGCTATAGATGTTTTTCGACCAGCCTTAAAATCGGGACTTTAGTCGTAATTTAATAGAAAATGAATAATAATTATTTATTAAATTCAAAGTAAAGCATAATTTATATTGGTGGAAAGCTAAGAATCTTCTTCAAAAACCCTTTCTGTTTCATCAATTTTGGGTAAAAAAAAAGTCGTCAGCCACATACCCATCATATTGCCACTTTTTGGCCCATCATGACCCTGCACATACCCTTTAGTATAATAATAATATCTATAACAAATAGTCTCTCCTATCACATGGAGTACTTACAAACAATGCACAAAAAAACTAAATAGTTTACACTTTTCTTTCAAATCAAACAATACTTTCCTCTATATGCAAGTAACAACAAAGACTAGTTTAAACAATCAAGATATAGCTCATTTAAAAAATAAAATAAACAAAGGTAGATTATCCTCATGCATGTGTTAATCTTTCCAATTTATTGGATGCAAATACATCACTTCTAATACAAAAACTATCTTGGTATTGATCCTCCAAAAAATTCTCACAACCCTTAACTCTCAAGTTGGCAAATGCTTCTTCTCAAAAGATAATAAAACTCTCTTAGTACTCAAGGATCTTACTCATTGTAATTGGAATAATATTTTAGGCATGATCTAATTAAAATGTAGAACTAACTCAACGAATAATGCATAGAAGAATGTGTAAACTTGTATAAGGAATGCATCCAAAAAAATGAGATTTCTCATCTATTCATACAACTTACAGATCACACAACCTAAAGATTAGGCATGCACTTTGATAAAAAATTACATGCACAACAACACTTAAATCTTAGCTAAAAGGTGTAAAATATAAAGAACTTATTCAACTTAGAAAGCTACAGATCAAATCTCTTATTTTGACAACAATTGGAGACTAATTCAATATCCACATGATAGAATTCAGTTTGCACATCAAAATAGACATCTATAGCTAATGATATTCAAAGGTGGCACCAAAGCTTCATTATTCATTCTCAAATATTGCATGAATTCCTTCTCAGTAGAAATAGTCAATAACAAGTAAATGACACTAAGTTCACATCGACCCAGTCAAAGGATGAGTTTATTCCCATAATAAATCGATTGACAAAGTCAATTATTGTTTTACTCAGCTTACAAATGTTGGTCGATCCTAGAAAAACATGGCACAATAGTTTACTTAAACCATGACTTCCACAAAAGGAGGCATCAACTTATTCTTCCATTACTCATCGACTTAATGATGGCTTATTTTTTGTACAAAAAAACTCTTCTTTTCTTGACAACATGTGGCCAAAGAATATAGTCACTACTTTCACCAAGTCAGCCTTCATTTAGTTTAGTAAATCAGCCTTTAAGTTGTTTGAGATAATCAATTTCAAAGCCATATAAATAGCATTTATAAATCGATTGATAATCATTTTTTTAGATATTTGATCTCACAGAAAATATCATTTAAATATATATACATATATATATATATATATATATATATATATATGTACTGTAGTAAAATGCATACCCTTGCATTTTCACACTTGTTTGGACCTTCCTTGCTTTATTTATCCACATTTATGACTTAATTGGTCCTATTTTGTGTCCACAAGCCCTATGAATGGCATCATTTTTTGGCTAATCTCGACATTCTCCAATGCATAAATGATATCCTAATGACTCTAATTTGTGTGTCCCTAATTTTTGGTCAGGACTAAAATGCCACTTAAGGTGTCTTTGTCCCCCTAAGGTCTTAAAACCCTGATTTTGAGACATATTAATTGGGCCACTTTTTGGTGTTTGTGCCCCAAGTTTCATCACTTGGAACTAAGACACCACCTAGGGCATCTTAGTCCTCTTTGAGTCATTTTCGGGATTTAAATTCAAATTCTGATGAGATTTGGCCTCCTTCATTTTATGAATTCATATGTCAGCTTGGTGTGATATAATTTAAGGGTATTAAGCATAGATAACTATAAAGACAAGGTTCATTCATTCATTTTCATCCTAGCAACTTGACTATTCATTCCTAAGGAAAATTTATGAGATCAAGAGCATTCAAGAGAAAATCATCAAGCATTTGGAGCGATCATCAAGATTCAAGCATTATATCAAAGGCTATTCTTGTGTCATGTGTGTTGTTGTGCTAACATTTGTGATGTAGGGTTTTGATTCAAGCAAGTAAGCAATTCAAGATCGATCAAGCATTTCAAGATCAATATCCATTATAGGCATTTCACACAAGTTTGCAAACTTTACCAGGGTTTGGTGAGTTATAGCATTGCATGTTGTCCATTCACCATTTCCATTCATTTCATTATTTCATTTCAAGGTTTAAGTATTGTTACTTATTTTTCACTACCAACTCAAATAGGTAGAGTTGAATTGAATTCATCATTGAGAGGTACATAGTGTTTCAAATTTTGCTACTAGATATGTGTCATCATGTAAAAATCAGATTACATTCGATTTTTAGTTTTATTATAAAAGTATTTGTAATAAAAAATTAGATATTTGCATAAAAAATGTTGTTTAAATATTCATATCGTAAAGATCAAGGTCCCACACAAACCGTGGGAGTAGCTTAATTTGATATACGTAATCAAGTGATACGTACGAGAACAAATTGTAAACTATACATATGTAGACAATATAAACATAGAAAGGAGGGTTGTTCATCATTTCCTGTAACGATGGAGCCATTGATACTTGATATCTTTGATTGGTGTTGTTGAAGCTTTCCAAGTTCCTCGACTCTAGTCTCCTTAAGTTGTCCTACAAGATGAATGAAAATGACGTTAGAAATTGACTCTAAGAAATGAAGAATCAAGATCAATCCTATGCCTAAATTTCCAATAGGAATATAATCTACATCAATTCAAGCATACATTAGATGATCAATTTAAAAGAGCACAAAGATTCATTGGAAGCTTCCAGCTTCAGTTATTTTGCTAACATGTTTGTTCACTGTGCAAGAATAGGTTCATTATGTTCGTGATCATTTTTATTAGATATGTGGAGTAAAACAGGATCCCACAAGGGTTGAGCCCAACATATCAAAGAGGACACTCTCTAATTCAGCATTAACATGCAAAAGCATCAAATAAAGAGTCTTGCAGTGAGACTACAAAAGAGTCTTAGGACAACAATTAAAAAAAGGTAGTCAAGACCTTAAGAGCGGTCACTTGTAGGCATAAGTTTTAAAATTAAAAGAGATGTTGCAATACTGTCATGGTAACAGTATCATTGATAACTTAGAGATTCAAAATAATAGCAATATGATGATCAATGCAATATTAACATCAAAAGAAGAATGAATAATATTTCTTCTAGGAGAAAAATCAATTACTCATGATCTAGATAGAATTATCAAATAGTGAGTGGAATCCTTCAAGTCTTAGTATGATGGACAGTCAATAAAATCAGCATATACCCTTCATGGAGCAAGCTACTAAGCTTTTTTAGAAAGTCAATGTTAAGAACAGAAAGGAAAAAGGAGATTTTATTTTTTAGAATTACTTGGACCATTTTGATCCACTATATTACATGGAGAACAAGAGAAATCCATGAGGTTTATCCACATAAAATTCAATACTATGTGGTGATAAAGGAATAAAGAAATCAATCATTGATAAGTGACAATAATAAATGAAGCATGAACAATGATATTTTTAAATAAAAGTGCCATGAATTTTATCCAAAATAATCACTCAGACATGTTTCAGTTTTGATAGGAGGACTTTACTGCCAAGCCAAGCTCATTTGCATAAAATTCAGCATGGCTCTAGTAATGTTTCTAGCAATGAATCTTGAATATCAATGCAAGAGAAATACTTAAAAATATATCTTGTTACATTTGAGTAAGGCCAATGCATGGATGTTATAAAGAAAAGATAACATAACAAAAAGAGAGGATTGTAATAAGACAATAAGAGTTAGCATGAAGACATACAAAAGCATGAGAATTATAATTAGCTAACAGAGGCCCATGTTAACAGAGCCAAATACAAGTATGGGTGAGAGATGTACAGGGTTTTCAAGGCATGAAGAAGCAAAAATACATTGAAAGAGATCAGTTTGGTCTTGATTCAAGAGTGAAATACACTTCAATCTTGTGAAGGGGAAATATTTTCATGAGATGGTGATACGGTCATGTAATTGAAAAATAATTTTCATAGGGACTATGGTCTCAATAACATTCTACAACAGTTTGAAATGAAAGCAAAATGGGTGAGAACGATTCATTTTTATAATTTCCAGAAACCTTCGGCCTATGCAACAAATAATGCCTAGATTATGATGTAATGAAGCCATGGCCTACAGAGAATACATTTAAAATTTCAAGACACATAATTTCTAAGGAAAAATTATAGAACCATGGCCATATATAGAGGAGGAAACTCTTGTAAAAAATTTGCAGAATATAGCAAATGTTTTCTTTTGTAATAGAGGAAATCATGTGGTCTGTATAGAGGTTGGAACTTTAACAATTCTCTTTCAAGTTTTGAATCATTGTGCAAAAAAATAATGATATACCCAGAAGCACAATAAGTCCATGGCCAAGCCCAAATACAAAAGGGTTTCTAGAATATCAAGCTCAAACCCTATCATATCGAGCTTTCCATGGTGACCTATGGAGTAAAATAAATAGAGATAGAGACTTTCTTTTACAATTTTTGAAAGAATAAAACAAGATCATAGCTTAGGGATTTTAAAACCCTTGAAACATAAAATGAAGAAATGAACAAAATTTCACCACATAATGGAATACCCATAAAGATATATGGGGGTCATGGCCTGTACAGGTATTCTCATAACCACCATGGAATAGCAAAGAATCCAACCATGAAAAATCGAGTATTATGCACAAGAGGATTCATAGTGACCTCACAAGAGCCAATCTAAACCTCTATTATGGTATATACAATTGAAGATGAATGGTTTAGCTAGAGCTCAAATAATAATGGAAACTTACCTTCTTTGTTTCTGGAGGGAAATACACATAAACTCGCATGGGTCTTCTTTTTCTTTCTTCTAGAAAGCTTTATCAATGCACTCAATGGTGGCCAAAAAGATAAAGGAACAGTCGACAAAGAAAGAAACAAGAATGTATCAGAAAAATAGTCATAGTAGTGTGGCTAAAGGGCATGTAAATGCCTCACAAATAGAGAACAATCACCAAATTTATGATAGAGGAGGACTTACATTGTTTTTTTGTAGGTTTCTATTGAAAATATCTCAGAAGCGGCTAGGAGTTGTAGGAAATCATGGCTTCAAAGCTCCAAAACCTCCACTGTGGTGGCGTGGTAGAGTTTCTCAGCAAACTTCTTGACAAAGTAAAAAGAAAATGGGAGGTTCGATACTTTTTTTAAGGGTTTCATACCCTAATTCGCCAAATTCATGTGATTTTTTCATATTTTATTCAAAATATCATCCCTTTAATAATGTCAAGGTTGTGGATTTAAACCTCATTATATTTTCCTTAGGAAATTTTTTGTTAATTCCTCATGTAATGTGCAAAGAGGCACAAACATAAGATGGTAAATATTAGGTATTGGGTGAGGTGATTATTTTTATTAACCAATAATGTTGATATTTTGCATTATACCATGTGAGGTTAATTAATTAAATCATGTTATAAATCATTTAATTAATTAAACTATTTTAAAGATGCAAACATAGAACATTAAGTTAGGAAGCATGCATAGCTTACAAAGGCATGAAGATGGAGTTTGACTATAGCCTCAAGTCAATGATGCATGTAAGATGCTTATTTTAGATTGTGCATGGAGGAGATGATGTTGAAAATACTAAAAAAAAAATTGCTCATGCACAAAGTGGAACTTCAATTTTCACTCATGCAAGTCATGCAAATACTGAGGCTTCTTTTTAAGTTCTACATCAGTTCACAGGGTATTTTGGTCATGTGCATGGAGAGGTGGATTTTTCTAGGCACAAATTGTAGTTTGCTTCATCTTTTGGCTATTTTTATCAGGGTTTCCTCTTCTGCTCGGATTTCACATTGGAGATGCAACTTTTCACTTCAGTTGGTTTTTATTTCCATTTTTTGGATACTTTGTGCATGCCTTTTGTATATATTGGAAAAATTTAGTAATATTTCCTCTAGTTTTTGCTTCTTTTACCTTTACAATTTTCGCAAAGAAGAGATTTGCCTTGTAACTCATTTTATAGTTTTTAATATACTTAGCAGCTTTACAGGTTATGTTAGAGTATCAATTGGAGAGTTTCCCTTCTATTGTCATTACAAGTTAGATATTAGCCTTTTTAGATTCAAGTATTTTGTTTTATGAATCTTTTGGATGCAAATTTAATGTGTTTTACATCAAAACCTTTAAATTTCTATCACATTCATGAATGCATGTACACAAAAAAAATGATCTTAGTTGTAGGTCATAAATTGTGCTTATGATATATTCATATCTTTAAGTTTTGAAAGTAATTTTCTCCTTCATAAAGAATGAATTATCAAGCCTTTCTATGAATCATTGATGCAGTTAAATTGTTCGATCTGAGCTATGAAAATAGGCTCGTAAGGAATTAGTTGTGAATTAATCTGTTTTCTTTCAATCAAATAGGTGCATCACTATAGTTCAGTTTTTTCCAGTTTTACATTAGAATTAGTCTTTTTCCCTTTTCCCATCAAATCTTCAAGTCCATAATCAGATAATCATATAGGAACCAACCTAGAATCTGGAGGTCTATCTTCACGATAGGAATACCCACAACCTCAAGATAGTTCCCATGTTTCAACAGATTGTTGAATTTAGAGATTCAAGCATTCAGGTGCAATTTGTTTGATAACAGTTTTTGGCATGCCTGGTGGGACTCTGAAGATCACTTCAGAGAAGGAATTCAAAGATACAAATTGTTGCTCTGGTATATACAGGAGTATTTTTACCTTTCATAGGTACAAATTTATACTTGGCAACTTTGAGCATATTTATTGGTTTCAACAAGACCCAGTGTTGGTATGTCTCAAACACAAGCTTATTTCTAATTTCTAGCTAATTATATGAGTAAAGATGTCGGGTTTTCATAGTTAGCATGTATACCCACTTTTGTTTCATGAAAGTGCATTGCCTATCCACGTCCTTATTAGCCATATCAGGCCAGTTATGTTGTTGGTTTTATCCCAAACAACCATGCTACAAAAAATAACCAACATGCTTATTATGCTTGCCACTCACCCACCACTACTCAACCTCCATATCAACCTACATATGCTCAGATTCAGCTCCAAGAGGTTAATGATATGAAAAATAGCTTGAATGGCACCAAAGGCATACTATCAGACATTGCAAAGCAGGGAGAATAATTTAGGAGGCAATAATATTTTGATACACAGTAGTAGGAATTAGACTATCAAGCCTTTCTTCATGAGCAAGAATTGGAGACACAAATGAGACAGTTTGAAGAAAAGCTCATAAGGGAGTTAGTTGTTCAGGAGGAGCATATCAAGTTTTTGCTTACTAAAAAGCATGATATCCAAATAAATTCTTGTATTTCAGATTAGTTTCAAGAGGAAGAACTTCCAAGGTATGAGATCTCAAATTTTACAACTGGGTAAAAGTACAAACTTGTGTTACACTTTATAAAGGAATTGACCAACATGAGAAAAATTTCTCAACTTCAACCACATAAAAGTTGTATTTATGTTTTTAATTTCAAAATTATGTAAAATAATAAAATGTATAACTTTTGTTGAAGTTTATTCTTGTAATTTTAAAAAAAAAAATTTAAAAAAAAAACATATTTTTTTATCAATTTAAAAGCAGATTTTGTTATGCTGAAAATTTCAACAAAAAAATGACATTTAGTTCACATTAAGAAACAAATAGAAAAAAAAATCATTTTCTCCTAATTTTTTTTCCTAGATAGCTGACTTTAATATCTAGGGCATGGAAAAAAATTTGAAATTTTGATGTATGTTTTTCTTGTAATAACATTTTAAAGTCAAACTAACCTAAATTTTATAGTTTTCAATCCATGTTAACTATTGTTCTTTTTTTTTTTCATTTTCAAAAAAAAATATATACCCTTTTGAAAAGGATTGTCTCCTCTAGGGCATCATATATTTTCCAATTTGTTTCATGATGATTTACTATTTTTTATTTAATTTCAACTGAGCCTCTTTTTTACTTTGAACAACCTACTTGCAATATTTTAAAATATTTATATCCTAAAACTAATCAAAATATAAATGTATATATATTTGGATTCAGAACTGTGAGCTCTACAAAAGGGTATTTTTATTTTTATCTTTTAAATAATTTTAATTGAAGAAATATTTAGTAGAAGTTAAAAATTTCTGAAAATTTGAGAAAATGGTGACTTTGCTGCCATGCCACCTAGCATGTGGATATATTTGGCCAAATCGTAATTGGCTGAAACCCTTCTGATAGAAATCCCACATATAAATTAAGCCAAATTCAAAGTTTCGGGGGGAAAATTTAATTTTTTGGTTTAAGTCGAAACTGATTCAGTTGAAACCTTATGTGCCATGTATCCGCCACATGGTTTCAGCTGAAACCTACTCACCCTAAATTGTTTCGACCAAAAATAGTACGCTTGAAACTATTTATTTGGTCGAGAGTATGACATAGGTTTGTGATTTTACCCAACTATTCATCCTTCGCAAGTAGAGGAAAGTAATCTAGTACAACCTAGTGTAGTTACAGAGCAACCCATTGATCAGGACAATTTTCTCTTCATGGAGAAGATCAAAAACGTAAACCCATTGTGTTTAGCTTTGGAATTTTACAGTAGAAAAAGAATGAACAGGAGAGGCAAGAAGTTGTTGTTTCTTGTACTGTGTCCCTAGCTCAAAATTACCATATTACATGTGAAGAGGATATTGGTTCAAACTTACTACTAAACCCCTTGGATTTTGATTCATTTGAAAAAAATTCTAATGTTGTTTATAATGTGGATGAAAATATAGTATAGGAAATACCAGTCAAAAACCTTCACTTGCAGAGACAAGATGCCCAATCTTCATTTGAGAAGGCACCATGTAAAGAGAAACAATTGGTTTATTTGTTTGATCAACTACCTGCTTTTATTGATCATGTTGAAGAGAGAACACAAGTACCTAACTTATCAATTAATTTGGAACACCCAATAGAAATTACATAACATAATGTATTGTTGGTTCAAGATAAGATTGAAGTCTCAATCCATTTGAGACAGCAAAAGGACAATTTTGTTTTAAAGATTAATGAAAATGATCTGCATAATCTTTTCCAAATTGAACAAGCAGGCAAATCAGAACTTATGTTTCAGAAGGATCATCTTAAATCTAAGGTAAGCCCTTTCATGCCACAAAGTATTGAATATTATGAAGAAGCCCGATTTTGGAATGACCTTGAATCCTTTGTTTCAAGCTTATATGATAAATGAGAGCAAATTGAACATGTTCATGTGGAGAAAATTGAAAGTGAATCTAAAAAAAAATCTGATTTATTTAATGAACTTCCTTAATTTGTTGATGAAAATGAGGATATCACATGCACAATAGCATCTATGCTTGGTATGGAGCAACTAAATGTTAAAACTCATCTGGACTTAATGCAAAGTTATGAGTTAGATGAAAATTTGTTTTCAGGCATAATAGAGCTCTTCTGTTCTGACATAGATGATAATCCACAATCATATGAGCCAACAATATGCAATGACCCTATTCAGGCCAAGGAAGCAAGAATTCCTCCATTTCATTCATGGGAATCGACTCCTTCAAACCAAATTGAAATTGAGATAGAAACATCTTTGGATGAAGAGACAACAGTATATAAGCATGAATACAACAATAAGAAGCCAAGTTTAATGCTCTCAAAAGGGTGTCTGATCAGATATTTTTCCAATGAGGGGTCTACAAAATTACAAGAAGTCATAGTTTTTCCAAGGCATGTGATTGCAACTGCAGAGCAGCAACAAGATAATCTTATATTTATACCTCAAAATAACATCTTTGGTGGCCAATCAAAAGAGAAAGGTGTGCCTTTCTTAATGTTCCAAACTTTTCTACAACAGTATATCAAATTATGTTTATTATTTCCATACATCCTTTGGGTCGATCTTAAGGATTTAAAGCATCCTTTGTTATTAAGGAAGGGCAGCTATTTCTCACAACCAATGAATGGTTATGTCTAAACACTACCATTGTTGGGTAGTATAGGGTATGATAGATTTTTTATTTCAATAAGTGCCCCATGGAATGTTTTTCATTTCAATATTGTTTTTCTTTCAATAAAGTGCAGTTGTTGCACAGGGTTTTCAAACTCTATCTTAAGCAAAGTTTCAATAGTTTTTTTCAGTTTGTGTGGTTTGTAGTTGAGTTACAAGTTTTTATGAGTCAAGGCAGAGCAAAAAAAGTACTCCGTCCCCAATGTATAAGCTACATAACTGGTCTATAGTGTTTAGCAGGCAAACAGTCCATAGAGGTTGCTAATTTGTTACCTATTTTTCACTACCAGCTCAAACAAGTAGAGCTGAATTGAATTCATCATTGAGAGGTACATAGTGTTTCAAATTTTGCTACTAGATATGTGTCATCATGTAAAAATCAGATTATATTTTATTTTCAGTTTTATTATGCAATTATTTTTAATATAAAATTATACATTTGCATAAGAAATGTTGTTTTATTCATATTGTAAAGATCAAGGTCTCACACAAGCTATGGGAGTAGCTTAATTTGATTTACATAATCAAATGATAGCTATGAGAATAGATTGTAAACTATACATTTGTAGACAATATAAACATAGAAAGGAGGGTGGTTCATAATTGCCTGTAATGATGGAGCCATTGATACTTAATATCTTTGACTGGTGTTGTTGAAGCTTTCCAGGTTCCCCAACTACAGTCTCCTTAAGTTGTCATGTAGGATGAGTGAAAATGATGTTATAAATTGACTCTAAGCAATGATGAATCAATATCAATCCTATGCCTACATTTCCAACAAGAATATAATCTACATGAATTCAAGCACACATCAGATGATCAAGTTAAAAGAGCACAAAGATTCATTGGAAGCTTCCAGCTTCAGTTATTTTTCTAACATGTTTGTTCACTATGCAGAAACAGGTTCATTATGTTCATGATAATTTTTATCAGATATGTGGATTAAAATAGGCTCCCACAAGGGTTGAGCTCGCTATATCAAAGAGGACACTCTCTCATTCAACATTAACACATAAGAGAATCAAATAAAGAGTCATGCAATGAGACTACAAAAGAGTCTTAGGACAACAATTACAAAAAAAGGTAGTCAAGACCTTAAGAGCAGTCACTTGTAGGCATAATTTTTAAAACTAAAAGAGATGTTGCAATACTGTCATGGTAACAGTATCATTGATAACTGGTAGATTCAAAAAAAATAGCAATATGATGATCAATGCAATATTAACATCCAAAGAAGAATGAATGAGATTTCTTCTAGGAGAAAAATCCATTACTTATGATCTAGATAGAATTATCAAATAGTGAGTGGAAGCCTTCAAGTCTCAATATGATGGACAGTGAAGAAAATCAGCATATACCCTGCATGGAGCAAGCTACTGAGCTTTTTTAGAAATTCAATGTTAAGAACAAAAAGGAGAAAGGAGATTTCATTTTTCAGAATTACTTGGACCATTTAGAGCCACTATATTACATGTAGAACTAGAGAAATCCATGAGGTTTATCCACATAAACTTTAATACTGTGTGGTGATAAAGGAATAAAGAAATCATTCATTGATAAGTGACAATAATAAATGAAGCATGAATTGTGATATTTGTAAATAAAAATGCCATGAAGTTTATCCAGAATAATCACTCAAACATTTTTTGGTTTTGATAGGAGAAATTTAGTCCCAAGCCAAGCTCATTTGAATAAAATTCAGCATGCCTCTGGTAATGTTTCTAGAAATGCATCCTAAATACCAGCGCAAAATAAATAATTAAAATCTATCTTGCTACATTTGAGTAAGGGCAATGCATGGATGTTATAAAGAAAGGATAGCATAACACAAAGAGAGAATTGTAATAAGATAGTAAGAGTTAGCATGAAGACATACAAAGGCATTATATTTATCATTAGCTAACAGAGGCCCATGTTAACAGAGCCAAATAAAAGTATGGGTGAGAGATGTAAAGGGTTTTCAAGACATGAAGAAGAAAAAATGCATTGAAAGAGCTCAATTTAGTCTTGATTCAAGAGTGATATACACTTCAATCTTGTGAAGGGCCAACATTTTCATGAGTTGGTGATATGATCATGTCATTGACAAATAATTCCCGTAGGGACTGGTGTCTCAATAAAATTCTAAAGAGTTTGAAATGAAAGCAAAATGGGTGAGCATGGTTAATTTTTAATTTTTCAAGAAACCCTCAACCTATGCAACAAATAATGCCCAGATTATGATGTAATGAAGCCACGGCCTGCAAAGAATACATTTAAAGTTTCAAGACACATAATTTCTAAGGAAAAATTATAGAACCACAACCATATATAGAGGAGGAAACTCTTGAATTTTTTTTCCAGAATATAGAAAATGTTTTCTTTTGTAACAGAGGAAATCCTGTGGTCTGTACAGAGGTCGAAACTTAAAAAATTCTATTTCAAGTTTTGAATCATTATGCACAAAAAGAATGAGATACCCAAAAGCACAATAAGTCCATGGCCAAGCCCAAATATTGAAGGGTTTCTAGAATATCAAGCTCAAACCCTAGCATATCGAGATTTCCATGGCGGCCTATGGAGTAAAATAAATGGAGATAGAGACATTCTTTAACGATTTTTGAAAGAAGAAAACAAGATCATAGCTCAGGGATTTTAAAACCATTGAAACATAAAATGAAGATATGAACAAACTTTTTCCATAGAATGGAACACCCAGAAAGATATATGGGGGTCACGGCCTGTACAAGTATTCTCATAACCGCCATGGAACAACAAAGGAGCCAAGCATGAAAAATCTAGTATTATGTACAAGAGGATTTGTAGTGACCTCACAAGAGCCAATCTAAACCTCTAATATGGTATATATAGTTGAAGACGAATGGTTTAGCTAGAGCTCAAATAATAATGGAAACTTACCTTCTTTGTTTCTGGAGGGAAATACACATAAACTTGCATGGGTCTTATTTTTATTACTTCCAGAAAGCTCGACCAATTCTCTCAATCGTGGCCAAAATGATAAAGGAATAATTGACAAAGAAAGAAACAAGAATGTATCAAAAAAATAGTCATAGTAGTGCAACTAAAGGGCCTGCAAATGCCTCACAAATGGAGAAAAATCACCAGATTCATGATAGACGAGGAATTACCTTGTATTTTTGTTGGTTTCTATTGAAAATATCTCAGAAGCAGCTAGGAGTTGTAGGAAATGATGGCTTCAAAGCTCCAAACCCTCGACTATGGTGGCATGGTAGAGTTTTTCGACAAGCTTCTTGACAAAGTAAAAACTAAATGCGAGGTTCAATACTTTTTTTTAGGGCTTCATACCCTAATTTTCCAAAGTCATGTGATTTTGTCACATTTTATTCAAAATATCATCCCTTTATTAATGTCAAGGCCATGGATTTAAACCTCATTATATTTTCCGTAGGAATTTTTTTGTTAATTCCTCATGTAATGTGCAAAGAGGCACAAATATAAGATGGTAAATATTAGGTATTGGGTGAGGTGATTATTTTTATTAACCTCTAATGTTGATATTTTGCATTATACCATGTGAGGTTAATTAATTAAATGATAAGTTATAAAGCATTTAATTAATTCAACTATTTTAAAGATGCAAACATAGAACATTAAGGTACGAAGCATGCATGGCTTACAAAGGCATGAAGATGGAGTTTGACTATAGCCTCAAGTCAATGATGCAAGTAAGATGCTTATTTTAGATTGTGCATTGAGGAAATGATGTTGAAAATACTAAAAAAAAAATCTCTCATGCACAAAGTGGAACTTCAATTTTCAGTCATGCAAGTCATGCAAATACAAAGGCTTCTTTTTCAGTCCTACATCAGTTCATAAGGTATTTTGTTCATGCGCATGGAGAGGTGGTATTTTATAGGCATAGAGTGTAGTTTGCTTCATGTTTGGGCTATTTTTATCAAGGCTTCCTCTTCTGCTCGGATTTCACATTAGAGATGCAGTTTTTCACTTCAGTTGGCTTTCAGATCCATTTTTTGGCTGCTTTTTGCATGCCTTTTGTATATATTGGAAAAACTTAGAAATTTTTCCTATAGTTCTTGATTCTTTTACCTTTGCAATTTTTTCAAAGAAGAGACTTGCCTTGTAACTCATTTTATAGATTTTAATATACTTAGCAGCTCTACAAGTTATGTTAGAGTATCATTTATAGAGTTTTCCTTTTGTTGTCATTACAAGTTAGATATTAGCCTTCTTAGATTCAAGTGTTTTTTAATGAATTTTTGGGATGCAAATTTAACGTTTTTTACATCATAACCTTTAAATTTTTGTCGCACTCATGAATGAATGTACAAAAAAAAAAATGATCTTAGTTGCAGGTCATAAATTATGCTTATGACATATGAATATCTTTAAGTTGTGAAATTGTTTTTTTCCTTCATAAAGAATGAATTATCAAGCCTTTTTCTAAATCATTGATGCAATTAAATTGTTCAATCTGATTTGTGAAAATAGGCTCATAAGGAATCAGTTGTGAATTAACCTGATTTCTTTAAATCAAATAGGCGCATCACCGTAGTTCAGTTTTTTCTATTTTTGCAAGAATAAGTCTTTTTCCCTTTTCCCATCAAAGTTTCAAGTCCATTATCAGAGAATCATATTGGAACCACCTAGAATCTAGAGGTCTATCTTTGCCATAGGAATACCCACAGCCTAAAGATAGTTCCCATGTTTGAATAGATTGTTGAATTTAGACATTCAAGCATTCGGGTGTAATTTGTTTGATAACAAGTACCAACAAGGGGTTTGACCAAGGCAAATCCCCATTCACTAACAATCAACAAGTTTTTCCTCTCTTGCATATTTGTGTTTCTAGATCTAGGTTAAATACTTGAAGATCACTTGGAGTGCAAAGTTGTAAAAGTTACAAAGTTGCATTACAAAGTTGTCATCTTCACGGAAACTTTCCTACAAATCAGATCTGAAAGTTTCAAAACCTGAGATTCAAAAAGAAGAAAATTCAGACCTTGGAGCTCGAGATCACATTTAAAATTTTCATAAATTCAGAGCAGGACTAATACATCACCTTGGGCATATTAGTCCTCCCAAGCATATCTTTTGGAGTTTATTTCAGATCTGGTTTTGACATCTGAAGATTTTTTATTTGCCCCAAAAAATAGGAATGGGACCAATATCCCATCTTGGGTGTCTTAGTCCTCCAAGGCATATTTTGGCAGCTTCTTTGCATTTCCAGAATCCTTACATCATCTCTAGAATTCCCAGGTACACAATACCCTAACTTGGTGTTGTTTAATTTCATCATTTGCATCTCTCATTTAGCTTATTTTAGGTCAGTTTGCATATCACATTGTGTTTTTCAACATTTTTATTTTCCAAGCATTTTCTTGGTGGTGAGCCCCTTCAAGCTGAAAATAACCTCCTCTTAGGTCTTCCTAATTGAGAATTGACTCACCTTGTGAGGTTGATAGTCAATCCAATTAGTGTTCTTAGGACATAATCAAATGACCTAGATAGAATATGAGGTAATCACCTAGCTTTCCCAATTTTATTTATAGTTCATTTTGGTGAACCTAACCTCTTTGAACATTCTAATTTTTCTTATTTGGATTCCTTTAGGGTCCTAGATCTAGATTGTATTCATTGCATTTTGCATTAGTGTAAGCACATCTAGGGTTCTTGCATCTTGCATTACTTAAATTACATCTAGGGTTTCCTATTTTTGCATTAGGGAAAAGTGCATATAGGTTTCATTTTTACTTTCTTGCATCATTTCATTTCATTGAAAATCTAAAAAGTGCATTGTTCATTCTCTTAATTTCATTTAGAAACATTGCATTCAAATCTTCCATTCAATTTCTTGTTATTCATTGCTTTTCTTTACATCCATTTGCACAGTTTCCTGTTTCCAAACATTAGGTCCATGGGTAGGCAACCTGAGAAAGTTGTATCAAACCAAAATTTGTTATTTTTCTCAAAAAAAACCTCTACTAGGACTAAAATGCCCTTTCTGGCATCTTAGTCCCTCTCAAGGTTTTTTTTCTCAAAATCATTTCTCTACTGTTTTTTTTTGTTTCACTCCCTAGAACTTTAGAATCTCACCAAGAGGACTAAAATTCCTTTATTGGCATCTTAGTACCTATTCAATTTGACTCTCCAATTTTTAGGGTTTGAAATTGCTTTTCTATGTTTTTGTGGGTTGTTTTCAGTTCTTTGTTTCAATTTCTAGAATTGTTGTTATCATAATTTATTTTATTTCAAGTGCATTTTCTTAATCTTGCATCATGGATATGTGCTTTGGAAATTTTTGGATATGCCTAAAATCCTTAGTAGATGTCTCAAATTGTGCCTTTGGTAATGACCCTAATGAAATTGAACTCACTCATGCTTACTGGAATCCTGATGCATGTTCTCCTCGTGATGTTGACATCATTGGAGAAGTTGATGACATCATTAATAAGTTCCTAAATGATTGTTTTGATAACCTTGAAGCTAATACATCCTTCTACCCATCTATAAAACAACCAAATCACCCTACAATACCACCTCTTGAGATGTTTGGTTACTTACATCTTGAAACTAAAGAAAAATTTGACCCTAAGTTCCCTACAATAGGTGAACCTAGTTCTTCTAAAAAAAAAATACCCAACCATTTTATGATAACAAAGTTACAAAAAATCCAATCAATCCCGAAGAAATATATGAAAAAGTATTCACAATCTTGAGTAAACAAGGATGCGATACAACAAGCGAGCATGAAATTCATCAACTCCTAAAGAAGTTTCCAACTACTGAAAACACAAAAGGGTTAGGATATCAAGATCCCCCTCACAATGCAAAATATACTAGAGAATACCTAAGAATTTGTAGTGATGGTATAATGATCTTTGATTCTCTCCCTAATATGAATATTCTCCTTCCCCCCAAAGAACCGATGCTTATCACAAATGAAAATTTTATCTCTGGTTATTCTCCTCAACCTTCACTTGAAGAACTTAGAGAATGTAGCAAGAGACAAAATATTTACAATTCAAAGACTTTCCATTTTTGCAAATTCTCACAAGCATTGAATGAAAATTGGAAGAACTCGTTAACTCAATTTGGATTACCCTACCACCTCCCACTAGAATCAAGCATCCTAAAATAAATAAACATTGTGCATATCATAGGACTCTTGGACATCTAATCGATGAGTGTTATACTTTACAACATATACTTAAAATACTTGACATGTTAGAAATAGTCCCTTAAAATGGGACCCCTTGTCATGTAATAGTTGTAGAATCTTGACATGACCCCTCTCATCACCTACCTCAGCCCATTCTTTTCTTGCACTTAGTGGGGATAAGAAGTAGATGGCTCTTTCCTAGTAAGGAAATTTTTGTTGTCCCTTCAGTTTTTTATCTACCTTTCACTTATATTGACTGAGACTGTGAGGTGGATAACCTACTTTAGGTTGACTCGAATGTGCCTTACTAGTCTTTGTCTTTTTCTTTTCACTTTCACTTGCATATGCATATTGTGATCCCCGTGATGTTTTGTTTGATGTTTCTCACTCTTTTTGCTTTCCTCTATTTGTACCTTTATTCTTCTCCATATCGTAATATCGTCGCCTCTTCATTTATCTTTCCATTTTTGTCTTGTGTTTTCCTTTTGGGGATGACATAAGGCATCAAGACACCCTATGTCTCTTCCATGTTGACCCAAAATCTTTTTCTTTTCTTTCCAATTTTTTCTTGTGTTTTCCTTTTGGGGATGACATAAGGCGTCGCGACACCCTATGTCTCTTCCATGTTGACCCAAAATATTTTTATTTTCTTTCCATTTTTGTCTCATTTTGTCATTTTGGGGATGATGCAAGGAGTCAAGACACCCCATGTCTCTTCCATGTTGACCCAAAAGATTTTTCTTTTCTTTCCATTTTTTTCTTTTATTTTCCTTTTGGGGATGATGCAAGGCGTTGAGACACCCTATGTCTCTTCCATGTTGACCCAAAAGGATTTTCTTTTTTTTCACTCTCTTTGTGTCATTCTTCCAGTTCTATGTGTATTTGGGGAATGATGACAGTTCTGATCTCTTTAATATCATTAAAGCAAAGATAGATACTGACCCCAAATCCATAGATCCCTTATGTGTTTCTTGGGGAAACCCTCTTTTCCTTGTCATCTTTTGGATACTTTAAAGTAATTGCTCACAGTATGGTGTTAGTAATTTCTTTAAAGTGGGGGCATACATTGGCATTATTTCAACATGATTTCATTTGCATTTTATTTATGTTTCTTGATGTGATTTTCTTACTTCATACGATGCCTTTTCCTCTTTTTGGTGACATATGAGTAATGTACTTCAAGAGTGTGATCCATCTTAGCATATTTCATTCCTCTTAGTGGTGGTGCAATGCACTGCATTCCCTAAGTTGTGAATCTTTTATCCTTTGATTGGTCCTCTTTTGGAGACATTAGTAACAATGTCCCCTAGGATTAAGACCTCACATGAACTAAGAAAAATCCCTTAGAACATCTCTCTTTCTTGTTGTGTTGTATTTTATTTTGGTTCCTTATTAAATTCATGGAGGTTTGGCTTTGATACGACTTCCTAGGGCTCACCTAGTGAACAACTAACTTCACTAGCCTATGTGAGCATGCATTTTCCTTTTGTCCTTATTAAAGTCATGGAGGTATGGATTTGATATGGACTCCCTGGGGCTCACCTAGTGAACAACTAGCTTCACTAGCCCATGTGAGTATGCCTTTTTTTACCTTATTAAATTCATGAAGGTATGGCTTTGATATGGTCCCCCTTGGGACTCACCTAGTGGACAACTAGCTCCCACTAGCCCTCGTGAGCATTCGATTTTGTTTTCATAGTGGAAAATGCATTCCACTTGCAAACCCCTCTTCAAGCCAAGACCCAATCCACCATGTCGGATGACTATTCAAAGCTTGATTCATTGCAGTTCTTTTCCTTTTTCCTTTTTCTTTTCTTTGATGGTGCATGTTTGCGATCTGATTTTGGCTTCATATATCATCTGCAAGTGTGTTCCTTTGTTCCTATATTGTTCTACCATGGGATCTTGATCCTGAGGGATTCATCATCCCTCTTGATCATTTTCATCTTATCTTACTAACATTTGTACATTTGAACCTCTCTTGATTGCATGATTGGCTACTTTAGTGTGAGTTTAAAGCACGTCCATCCTCTCATTAAAGTGGGGGTTAAATTTAGTGTAGTAAAATTTATACCCTTACATTTTCAAACTTTTTTGGGTCCACCTTGCTTTATTTATCCTCATTTATGTCTTAATTGGTACTATTTTATGTCCACAAGCTCTATGAATGGCATATTTTTTTGGATAATCCCGACATTCTCCAATGGATAAATGATATCCTAATGACTCTGATTTGTGTATCCCTAATTTTTGGTCAAGACTAAAATGACACTTAGGTCATCTTTGTCCCCCCAAGGTCTTGGGACCCTGATTTTGAGACATCTTAATTGGGCCCCTTTTTGGTGTATGTGCCCCAAGTTTCATCACTTGGCACTAAGACACCACCTAGGGAGTCTTATTCCTCCTTGACTCATTTTTCAGGATTTAAATTCAAATTTTGGTGGGATTTAGCCTCCTTCATTTAATGAATTCATATGTTGACTTGATGTGATATAATTTTGGGATATTAAGCATAGATAAGTATAAATACAAGGTTCATTCATTCACTTTCATCCTATCAACTTGAGTATTCATTCCTAAGGAAAATTTATGAGATGAAGAGTATTCAAGAGAAAATCATCAAGCATTTGGATTCATCATAGAGATTCAAGCATCATATCAAAGGCTATTCTTGCATCATGCATGTGTTGTTGTGCTAACATTTGTGATGTAGGGTTTTGATTCAAGCAAGCAAGCAATTCAAGATCTATTAAGCATTTCAAGATCCATATCCATTGCAACCATTTCACACAAGTTTGTAGACTTTACAAGGGTTTGGTGAGTTGTAGAATTTCATGTTTTTCAATGACCATTTCCCTTCATTTCATTATTTTATTTCAAGGTTTAATTACCAACAAGGGGTTTGACCAAGGAAAACCCCCATTCACTAACAATCAACAAGTTTTCCCTCTCTTGCATATTTGTGTTTGAAAATATAGTTTTAAGATTGGAAGATCACTTGGAGTGAAAATTTGTAAAAGTTTCAAATTTGCATTACAAAGTTTTCATATTCACGGAAAATCACCTACAAGTCAGATCTAGAAGTTTCAGAACCTAAGATCCAAAAAGAAGCAAGTGTAGACCTTGGAGCTCGTGATCACATTCAAAAAAATTAGAAATTCAGAGTGAGACTAATATTCCACCTTGTGAATATTAGTCCTCCCAAGCATATCTTTTGGAGATTATTTTAGATCTAGTTTCGACATCCAAAGATTTTGTATTTTCCCAAAAAACTAGTAGTGGGACTAATACGCCATCTTGGGTGTCTTAGTCCTCCAAGGAATATTTTGGTAGCTTCTTTGCATTTATAGAATCCTCACATCATCTCCAAACTTCCCAGGCACACATACCCTAACTTGGTGTTGCTTAATTTCGTCATTTGCATCTCTCATTTAGCTTATTTTAGGTTATTTTGCATTTCACATTGTGTTTTCCAACATTTGTCTTTTCCAAGGATTTTTTTGGTGGTGAACCCCTTCAAGTTGAAAAGATCCCCCTCCTAGGTCCTCCTAATTGAGAATTGACTCACCTTGTGAGGTTGATAATCAATCCAATTAGGGTTCTTAGGACATAATCGAATGACCTAGATAGAATAGGATGTAATCACCTAACTTTCCCTTTTTTTATTTATGGTTCAATATATATACATATATATTAGAACACTTAAATATACATACATATACATATATGTATATATGTATGTGTTAGTATATATACATATTTATCACATCTGAATAAAGAATGTATATATAATCGATATACAAAGGTATACATCAAGATAGAAATCATATTGTTATATTAATATATCGATTGTGTATACATATATATGTATATATTTATATATGCCTCTATATACATGTATTGATACATTCATATGGACATGTCCATTTTCCACCATACACGTATATTGATACATATATACATATGGATATATGTATATACTTTATATATATATACACATTCAATTCATACACAAAATCATACACAATTACTATGGTATTGATAAGAGACTACAAACAAAATATCTATACATATACATATGCATTTTATTCATTCCATCAGATAGTTCCATGCACATAAGCAACTCATGCATGAGTGTGCATAGGTGCATCTACCGACATACCCTCATGTACGTGTTCCATTGTGCATATATTCTATCATTGCCATGCATGTGTGTATGCATACACATACCCTTGTATGTTCCACATATCAATACAAGCATGGTAACAAAGAAAGAACTCAAAAGCTCAAATAGATAACATCACCCAATAATGAACCCAATAGTAAACTAAACTCTTACGAAAGCAAGCATACTAATTAAGGATGATTTACCAACTTCCACTTAATAACCCAACTTAATTATTCTACGATGGTGTGTGTAAGATCAGATAGGTTACATTACTAATTACCTGACTAAGGCCTTCTCCTAAGTGATACTTCCCCTCCACTTGGAGGAATTGAACATATACCTACAACCACTAACATATGCACATGACAGTTAGCTATTCACAAAATATACAATATACATAATACATCTCCAAAGTTAGAATATCAGTTCAATATTCATCGATCACATAAATGCATTCCTTCATATAACATTAAATGAGATGACATTCATTCATAAAGCAGTGATAACAAAGTGCACACACAATTTATTTATCAACTAAAGTCACGTTACATTCACATTTTACCCTACATAATAATAGTAAATAGTTATTATACAATTGAGGTGTAACATACTCCCCTCCTTGTGAATCATAATCCCTAATTATTTTTATGTAGTAACATAAAACAAAAGAAACAATCAACATATTGTTTCAAGAATTCTCATAAGCGTCTAAAAAATGAGGAAAATTTTGTTGAATATTAGTATAATCTTCCCAAGTGGATGAGTCTTCTGCATACTGATCCTACTGGACTTTGCACTCCAAAACCTCCCTGTTATGTAAGTGAAGCTTACATATTCTAAGCACCTTGACAGGCTTGAGTGTTACCACTTTGGGGTCCTGTACCTATAAAGTAGTCCAATCAATCATGTGATTATCACCAGATGCATACCTCTTCAGGTAAGACACATGGAAGACATTATGCATTTTGGAAAGATCTGGTGGTAATGCAATTTAATAGGCTACCAGATTCACTTCCTCTAGAATCTCAGAATGTCCAACATAATGTGGGGCTAACTTGGAATATTTACCAAATTTAATGGAGCTTTTGTGAGGTTTCACTCTCAAAAGAACTTTTTCACCTATGAAAAAATTCTGGGGCACTCTCTTAGCATCGACATAAATTTTCTGGTGATCATTAGCTTGAGACAACCTTTTCTTAACAATCTTAACTTATTCATCCATTTCAGCCATCTCTGGTCCAAGACTCATTCTATTCTCAAGTCTATCCCAAATTATAGGAGTTCAACACTTTCAACCATACAATGCTTTGAAAGGATCCATCTTTATCACAGAATGATAAGAATTGTTATAATAAAATTTGACTAAGGGTTTAGGGTATGTGCAAGATCATCATGGAAAAAACAGGCCCTTAAGTGGCAATAAAAAGACAAAAAATCACAGTTAGACAACTTGACGTAAAAATTTGAATAAGTTATCTATATTATTTTTAAAAAATATAAAAATAGAATCTGGAGAAAATTGAATGTAGTTTCTAAACTACTAGACCTTTATTTATTTTTTACAAATCTATTTGGTGAAAATTTGAAATTTCAATGCAGTAGTATTTAAATTTCAAGGTAAAAATAAGAACTAGGTGTCTGTCTGACCACTCTAACCACAATAAAATGATAATTATTTTTTATAAGATTTTAAATATAAGTAGAGGACTCATGTCCCGATGTGATGCATATTTTTTATAGTTTTTTTCTAATTAAATAATTAATTATGAATTATTTAGTACAACTTTTAAAAAATATAAAAGCTCGTCTGTCTAACCACCTTAACTTGATCAAAAATTCATGAAATTCATTTTTTTATTTTTTAATCCTATAGTATGCAAATCATAGAATGTGACGCATGTTTTGGATTCAAAAAATGTGATACCATTTTAAAGTTATAGATGTTTTTCAATCAGCCTATCAATCAGAACTTTATTCGTAATTCTAATAGAAAATTAATAATAATTATTTATTAAATTCAAAGTAAAGCATAATTTATATTGGTGGAAAGCTAAGAATCTCCTCTAAAAACCCTTTTCATTTCATCAATTTTGGGTAAAAAAAAATTCATTAGCCACATGGACCATCATATGGCTTACATATCACCGCTTTTTGGCCCATCATGATCCTACACATACCCGTAAGTAGTCTTCCCACTTGTACTATTGATCCATGCAATACATTATCAGTAGGTCTTCCAATACCTTATTCATCCTTTTAGTTTCTCCATCTATTTCAGGATGATATGTTGAGCTAATATTCAACTAAGTCCCAAGTGCAAAAAAAATGGTTTTCCAAAACCTAGAAGTGACTCATGCATCCCTATCCAAGATAATCTTCTCTAAAATTCCATGTAGCCTAAACACTTCTTTTACAAACTTCCTTTCTATTATAGGTGTTCCATCAGTTAGATTCTTGGGTATAAAGTGTGCAACTTTGGTAAGCTTATCTACTACCACAAGAATGGCATTGTGCTCATTTCTCAACATAGGCATTCCATGCACAAAGTCCATACTTATGACCACTTCCTCTCTAGTCTGTCATATGGATATAACAAGCCTACTAGCTGATGATGGTCCACTTTCATCCCTTTGACATTCCAAACACCTAGCCACAAAATTAGTAGCATCTCCTTTTATCCCTTTCCAAAAATATAATGGTTTCAAATCCACCATCATTTTGGTAACTCCAGGGTGTCCAAAGTATGGTGCTTCATGTACTTCTTTCGATACCAGATTCCTTAACTCCACTACATCAAAAACATGCATCCTACCAATATATCTAAGTAATCCATTAGGTTCAAAATGAAACCTGCATACCTAGAATCTTGTGCACTTTTAGCAAGTGCCTACTTGACTTGAAAGTAGTACTCATCATCTTTGCATGTTTACAACACTTGTCCTTTAAAGTTGGGTTGAATTGTTACTATTGAAGCAATATGAAATCTTTGACTCAAGGCATTTGCAACTCAATTCTCTTTCCCTATTACATAAATTATATTGAAATCATAGTCATCTATTAAATCTAACCACCTTCTTTGCCTAGCATTTAGATTAGGCTGAGTAAAAAGGTACTCTAACCCATTATGGTCAGTTTTTAATTCAAAGGGTTTCCCTAAGAAGTAGTGCATCCACATTTGTAAAGCGTGAACCATAGCTAAAGGCTTCAAATCATGCGATGCATAATTTTTCTCATAAGGTTTCAACTTTCTAGATTCTTATGCATTCACTTTCCCATCTTATATTAACACACCTAAACCTTCCCCACATGCATGTGTGATAACCGTAAAGTTACCCTCAGGATCTGGTACCTTCAAGATCGGTGTAGTAGTCAAATTTTCTTTAAGTAGATCAAATCCTTCTTGACACTTTTCATTCCACTAAAATTTCTTCCCTTTCCTCTATAAAGAAGTGATTGGAAGAGTAATCTTGGAGAACTTCACAACAAAATTTCTATAGTACCCTACTAGACCCATAAAAATTCTTACCTCGGACACATTCTTGTGTACTAGCCACTCAAGTACAGCCTTGATCTTAGCAGGATCTACAAATACTTCATCCATTGTGATCACATGTCCTAGATAATGCACTTTCCTTTGGAAAAAAGTACATTTAAAGGATTTACCATACAACCTATGCTCTCTTAAACATTGTAGAACTATCTCTAAATGTCTACAGTGATCTTCCTCATTCTTAGAATAAATTGAGATGTCATCAAGAAAAACTAAGACACATTTATCTAGATAGTCCCTAAATAGACTATTCATCAGATTCATAAATGTGATAGGTGCATTTGTTAACCCAAATGGTAAAACTGTGAACTCATAGTGCCCATATTTGGTTCTAAATGCAATCTTAAAGATATCTTCATATCTCATTCTCAATTAGTCATATCCAGATCTATTTTAGAGAATACGGAAGATCCCCTCATTTGATTGAAAATATCATCAATGTGAGGTAACTAATACTTATTCTTCACTATGTCTTTGTTAAGAATTCAATAGTCAATGCATAATTGCAAAGTACCATCCTTTTTCACAAAAATGACTAGTGTTCCCCAAGGCAAAACACTTGGTCTTATCAACCCTTTTAACAATAGTTCATCCAACTATGCTTTAAGCTCCATTAACTCGATTGTTTTCATCCTATATGGTACCTTGGAAATCGGTTCAGATCTTGGAACTATCTCTATAGAGTTCATCAAATATCCTCTTTGGTGGTAACCTAGGTAGCTCATCTAGAAACACATCCAAAAAATTTCTCAATATAGGATATCTTTCCATGTGCAACAATCCAGTGTCATCTACTTGACCATCTTCAATCTCTTAGAAGCTCTATAAATCCAAGTTATTGATCTCTTCTCTAAGTTTTTCAATCTTAATGGCAAAGAGTTTGCACTCTTTCTTCTCAGCCCTCACTTGTTGTATTGTCGAGATTTGATGAATCTCCACCTCTCTAGGTATCCCTTGGAACTTGACTCGGTTTCCAAGATCATCTATGCATTCAATGGTTTTCGCATGTAAATCTACCTTAGACCCATGTGTCCACAACCAATTCATACCTAAGATAACATCATAGGATCCTAAAGGTGCAACATATAGGTCTACTTTTGTAGAGAAACAAGTTATCTCTATCCTAGCCTTGAACAAATATTGTTACACCTTTTCTATTGTCTAGTTTGCATACTCTACATCCCAAGACATTTTCATTTGTATAGCCTTTCTAGATAATTTCTTAGCTACTCTAGGTGAAATAAATTTCTCAGTTGCACCAATATCAATAAGATCTTAAATGGGTAAACCAAAAAAATACCTAGAGTTTCAATGGGAGTTTCTTGATACTTTTCTTGGCAATCATACACTGTTCAAATATTTCTCACTAGGTTGGTAGTGAACTATCAGAAGGCTTACTAGTAAAATCTCTAGCAAAATTTTACCGCCTACAAGTATAGCATCTTGTAAATAGTACCCTCTTCTTTGTTGGCTCTCCAGATCCACTGGCGTTGTTGGTATTTCCACAGTTGGAACCATTCTTCCTTCACTCCCTTCTCGACTCTTTTCCACTATTGCAGTTACCTTTTTCTCCTATCTTAGGTATATGTTGTGAAACCTCCACCTTCTTTGGAGTTGGCTTGTCAACAATTTCCACAACCTTCTTACGATCTTTACTTTCCTACCGATTTGAGATAGCCCTAAGCTTTTGCTCCTACTTAATATCCTTCTCATATACAATATTCATAGTTGTTGGACCATGCATATCCACTTCTCTTATTTGATTGTTAAGTCCCATTATAAATTTTCTAATGTGGAAGCACTCATCCTTATGATATATAGGAACATAACGTAGAAGTCGGGTGAACTTCTCCCAATACTGGTTGACCGCCATATTTCCTTGCTTCAAACTTTGGAAATCCATGAGTTTTTGGTCATGGTATAGTTGGATTAACCATCTCTTGCAAAAGAAATCAAAAAATTCCCCCCATGTTAGCTTCCATGAGTTGATATTGAGTTCCAACTTCTTATTCATCCACCAAATTAAAACTTCTTCAGCTAGCTAGTATGCACCCCAAGTAGCTTTAGTGGTCTCAGTGCAATTTCAAATTTTGAAATACTTTTCCATTTGAACAAGCCACACCGCTACCGCTTCCCTCAAACTTGGGTGGAACAATCTTCTTCATATCCCTAGATAGTTCAAACTCCATACGCTTCTTATTTCTTTCCTTAGATGGTGTTGGTGATCTTTCTATTTCGTGATCATGGGTTTCATTATATCCATGAGAAGAGTTTTCACCTTCATTCCCATTAACGGGAACCTCTTCCTCAACCCTAGCTCTTACCCTTTCTTGTTCAAGGTTGTCCAACCTTGCCAAGATTTGGTCAAGTCTAGCTTCAATTCATGTTGGTCCTTTCCCAACTTCTTGGCTACCACCAAGATTGGTTTGTGTCCTTACCATCTTCCCAAGATCAAGATTTTACTTGAGTGTTTTTATCCATGTTAGACTAAATTATATTTTCAACTATCTTATGGAATACATTAAAAATGGCATTCATACACACATAAATAATTCAACATAAAATTAAGCACATGCTTTTGATAAACAAATAATTTTATTCATTTCATAAGGATTTCAATATCCTTTGATTACATGGAGTGATTTTTTAGATAGTTGAGTGGAGAGTACCCCTAAAATTCACTCTCAGACACATAACTTAATGGAGCATATCCTACAGACTTAGATCATTTCTCATCTTTATCTTTTTATTCATCCCTTAATTTTTGATACCTATCACAAAATGGATAGCATCCTTTGGATTTATTATCTGAAATATAGTTATGAGTTTCAATGCCAATATGGTGTTCATCAATAATATAGTCTACCATTTTCACAAACATTTATTCATGAGACCATTTCTCATATGGCTGATCTCGAGTTACATATCCCTCGAACTCATTACTTGAGGAAATTACTATTACTTTAGACATTGGAAGAACTCTAGGGTCGCTAAAGATGAATGCTAGACTGACACTTCCTTTTGATGGCATATTCTTGGAAAGTGATAATGACTCAAAATTTTCCAATGAAATGGAAGGTAGATTGTTGTACATAACCTGCATCTTCATCTTCCTCTTCACATCATTGATTCGAGAAAGTGTATGAATAATTTTTTTTGGTGTCACTCAACTAGACAACATTGTCATAGTTGGTTACCTTTATGGTTCTAATGATGGCTTATCTTTCCTTCTTGGCCTTGAGGTAGTACACATTTATGATTATTGACTTTCGAGTCATGAATCTAAGATGCACCATCCTATCACAAGAATTCTCAACATTAGATGATGTTGGACATAAAGAATGATGAGCTCATAGGTTACAAAGCTAAACCTGGTAGCTCTAATACCACATGTAACATGCCAAACAATTACTTGAAGTAGATTTCCAAAGTTTTTAATGTCCGAGTAAAATAAAACTATGTAATAAGACATCGCAATATAAAAAATTCCTTTCTTTATTGAAAATATATGAACAAAGATGATATACAACTTACAATAAGGATTTCCATTCCATTACAATAATTCACAAAGTATAATACTTTGAGATAGAACATAACTACATACACAACTTATTTGAGCTTCATAGCATAATATATAGATGGTCTAGGAATCTTCCTTTCAAAGCCTTGGTCTTTAGTCACCTACTAAGGAGGAGAAGCAGCACTCAAGCACATTTTCCCCAACCATAGACTCATATGTGGTGCCCCGCATATCTATCAATGATAGATGGCCCTACCCTTTGATCAAATTATTAGTTTGGTAATCCTGTATGACATACCACTTTGAGCTTAGTGTTGCGCCCTACATGAATAGGATTTATAACCTACGCTAGGTAGCCCTCATGCATTTAAATGGACACGATGAATTGACAGTGGAGTCTTGGGCATCACACTAATTATAGTGGAGTCTTGTAAATCACATTACTTTTTCCAAAGTGTTCTCACTCAGTATAATCGAGTGATGGTATATCATTCACCTACAAGTTGGCAAGCTCATTTTTACTTTTAAAGGCCATTATATCTATGCTTAGGCAATCCCTCTTGATGGGGAAGCTACTCCCCAAGATAACCTATCTCTTTAACACAACCTAAGGTAACACAACTCATTAAAAATTGTACTAGTTCCCTCCCTTCACAAGATAACCATCCTAGAGGTAACCTACTAGCCCTCTACCATAAGTAAAAATATAGCTATGAGTGTATCTAAATCTACCCATGTTTAATCATATCTAGTATAATAATAATACCTCTGACAAACTGTATTTTTTGCCCATGTCTACTCATGTCTAGTATAATAATAATACCTATTACAAACAATCTCTCCTATCATGGATTACTTACAAAAACTACACAAAAAAAGTAAATAGTTTTTGCTTTTCTTTCAAAATAAAACAATACTTTCCTCTATATGCAAGTAACAACAAAGACTAGTTTAAACAATCTTGAAGACATAGCTCATTCAAAACATATAATAAACAAAGGTAGAATATCCTCATGCCTATGTTAAACTTTCCAATTGATTGGCTGCAAACATAATACTTCTAGAAAAACAACTATCTTTATTTTAATCCTCCAACAAAGTCTCACAAACCTTAACTCTCAAGTTGGAAAATTATTCTTCTCAAAAGATAATAAAACTCTCTCAATACTCAAGGATCATCCTCACTATAATTAGTCGAATATTATAGGAAGAATGTAATTAAACTGTAGAACTACCTCAAGGAATAATTCATAGATGAATATGTAAAGTTGTAGAAGGAATGTGTCCAAACAAATGAATTTTCTCATCTATTTATACAACAACTTAGAGATCACACAACCTATAGATTAGACATGTACTTTGACAACAAATTACATGCATAGAAACACTTCAATCTCAACTAAAAGGTGGAAAATATAAAAGCAATTACTCAGCTTAAATAGCTACAGTGCACTCTCTTATTTGGACAACAATTGGAGAATAATTCAATCTTCACATGATAGAATTTGGTTTGCATATAAAAAATGACATCTACACATAACAAGATTCAAAGGTGGAACCAAAGCTTCATCATTCATTCTCAAAGATGGCATGAATTCCTTCTCAATAGAAATAGTCAATAATAAGTAAATGAAGGGTGAAGCCACAATAGTGGTTTACAATTCAAATGAGGAAGGAAAACTCACAAAAAATGACCCCAAGGCAAAATAAGTGATTTTAGGGGTTCGTACGAACCTTCTTGTTCGACCAAACCAAAAAGGGGTTCTCTCAAACTAGGGTTCGACTGAACCCCTTTGAATTTTGGCCACCAAAAAAAAAATTACAATGCATACTAAAGGGGTTCGAATGAACCCCCTTATCCCTAATCCCCCATCTAAGACACAAAAAAACCTTGAATTTTGGCACTTCGGAGCTCGGGTTGAGGATGAAAATGGAGGAATCTTCACAAACCCAACTATAATCAAGTAGTCCTCAAAACGAGCTATCCAATGAATATAATTTTAATATGTTTTTGTTTTATTATGTATGTGTTTTTTTAGATTTATTAAACATAGGTTTTTCATCGAAAATCAAGCTCTTTGTTTTGCACATGTGGAAAAATAGCAGATTATCAAAATAAAAAATTTAAAAATATGTTGAGATTGGGTATTGATTTCGTTGATCCATTAAAAAAAAAATTGAATTTTCATTCATACAAAAAAGGTTATGTTGTATATAGTCTACCTATGTGTGAATTGCAATTGATTTGACTTTGAAACTTGATTAAGGAAAAAAAATTCAATAAAAAACTATGAGACCAAATGAAAGTGCTATATATCGTAGTTACAAATCTAAATTCGAAGAAATTAGAATTTTATCCTTCATAAAAAAAAAGTTATGTTGTGTACAGTGAGCGTCACTTTTTAAAAATGTTGTTTTATGAAAAAAACCAGTTTTCGTGGGAGATGGAAAAAAAAAAGTGCAATCTGATTCCAAAAATTTTGAAAAAATATTTTTAGAATCTACAGAAAAAATGTGATGAGACTCTAGTTTGCATCATCTTCAAAATCGTCACAATTTAGCCACTATAGGTTCACAAATATGAATATTTAGTTAAAAAATAATAATTGCAGTGTCCAGTTTGGCCAAAAATTGTAAACCACTATTGTGGGATCACCCTGACACTAAGTTCATATCGACCCAACCAAAGGATGAGTTGATTCCCATAATAAGTAAATTTTCAAAGTCAATGACTGGCTTACTCACCTTACATATGTTGGTCAATGCTAGAAAAACATGGCACAATAGTTTACTTAAACCATGACTTTCACAAAAGGAGGCGTTGAATTATTGTCATGACTATGTCACCAAAAATTGTATACTCTTGAAGAAAGTTACAATTTTGTGCCTAATTTGGTCCTACTTTAGACACCCTTACATTAATCACCCCTTAAAACAACATTTATAGGCCCCTAAGACTCATTATTTTGGATCTTGAGGCTTATTCCACCTAAAAATCATACAAATCCTGACAAAAAACATTCAAATTGTTCAAATTCTATAAAACCCACCTTAAAAGCCCCTGGTGGGACTAAGTCACCCAAGGTGGTGACTTAGTCCCTTTCGGGGTAATTTGCAATTTTGAGCAAGAAAATCATCGACTTGATCAAAAAAATTGATGGATGTCGGCCTCTTAGGTCAAAATAATGTTCAATTAGGTATTGATGCCTATAAATACATGTTTTTAGGTCATTTTTCACAACCTTTAGTCATTTTTACAACAAAATTCAAGAGTCTAGTGGCGAACATCTTCCACAAGAAGATTCATTAGTCTATCTACAACAAAGTTGAAGCTTAGGGCAGCAAGATAGGGTTTTTGTAAGTTTTCAAGCTCACTTTTTATCCAATATTTCACATTGCAAAGGGTTGATCATGAATTCCTATTGAGGAGATACAACTAGCCATCAAACCAATCCTAAGGACTTATTTTCAAAGTGGTTCCATGTTCCATTTTCTCTCTATCTTTAGCCTAAGGAAGGTTTGGATGTCTTTAAGATTCATTTCTAATGTGATTTAAGGTCTCTTGGAATGAGTCTTACATTATTATAGTTTGTCTTATGCATCTTATTCTTGCCTGTTAGAATAGGGTTGCATCATACTTCTGATTTCCTAGTCTTAGACACACTTAGGGCTAGGTTTTTAGGTAGATTCCTTTATCTCTTTCAAGGTTTAAATACTAACTAGGGATTGACAAAGGAAAACCCCCCATTGGAAACCAAACTATATTCTATTTTGCAGGTAATTTTATAGGTTTGGATCCATATTTCAGTTGGAGAATAGAGTGTAGACTATAGGCTTTTGTTTCCACTCTCAAATTTTTATAAAAGTTGGAGTGGAATAAGTCATCAACAGTGGCAACTTAGTCGCACTTCATGTGTTTGTTAGAGATTTTTTGAGATCTAGATACCCAATTGGCTGAAACAGGCTCTAGAGCAGTTTCCTAGATCTAGGACTAAGTCGCCAAGCTTGGCGTAAGTGTCCCAGTTGAACAGATAATTAAATTTCCAAAAATTTAGAGGCATTTGAAGTCTTCATTTCAACTCCTATTCATTTCTAGGTGCACTCTTTTTGTTTTCCCTTCTACCTTGTTTTGTATTGCCTTTAATCTATCTTTCTGCATATCACTGTGTGCTTTCAAACAATCTACATTTCATTATTTTTGCATTAATAATTCATCTCTTTGATTAGTTCATTACATTAGGACATCTCATTTACACGCATTTCAATCTTATTTACATTAACCTTGAATGAGCTCCAAGTTTTAGGGTAGAAAGACCTCTCTCCTTTTAGGTGGAAAATCCTAGAAGTGCAAGGGTGCACCTCTCCCCCAAAATTTGTGGTTCATTTTGGTGAACCTCCATTTAAAACATCCTATTTCTGATTTAGAGTGCATTTACATCCTAGGAAAATATTCTATTAAACATTGTATTACATGTTGCATTGTTTACATTTGCATCCTAGGGTCTCATACTTTGCATTAGTGAAAAGTTCATTTTCGCACATCATTCCCTTCAACAATAGTGAAATTTTGCATCTATGCTTTAGATTTGCATTTTAAAATACAAAACACATTAGAATCCATCAAAAATATTATAAAAACTTAAAAAATACCCCTAATAGGACTAATTCACCACCCTAGGTGACTTAGTCCCAATACACATTTTGCATCAATATTCTCCGCATTCACTTTCCAATTTATGACTTGTTTTTGTTTGTTCCAGTTCCTTTTCTATTTCAGTTCAGTTATTTTCTACAATCATTAGAATAAGAATCATTTACTTTCATGGCATTTATGGATAGAATTAGATATTTTCAAGTTTTGTTTTCAGCATTAGTTCCTAGTTCATTTAAGTCACATTCATCAGAACATGAAAACAAAGCATTAGAAATATCAAATGAAACAATTTACACAATGCTCCACTTTAGAAAAACCATATTAGATCCAAACCCTTTAGTAGTGATGACTTGGATAAGTTAGATGCAGCTCTACAGGGCTTCCTCTCACTAAGTCCATCCACGGAGGTTTGTCATGACAAACCCAAACCAACCAACAATAACCTATCTCCCAAACCTTTTAGTTGTGATGATTTGGTCATGTTAGATGGAGCCCTTCAAGACTTGATCTCGCCAAGTTCATCCACTATGGGTTTTTGTGAGCACACTACAACAAAAGATGTCAATTTAATTCAACATCAACTCATTCTCTACCCACCTTCACATAAACCTCAACCTCCATCTAACCATGATTTTACCCTTTACCTACCTCAGCATGATGTTTTTGCTCACACACATTACACTAGAAATAATTTGCACCCACAACAACACAACCCAACACCCTTACCTTTACCTAATATCATATTGCCTAGTGCTCCTCACTTCAATTCACACCTTAGGGAGTATGATCTCATTGAACAACTTAAGAATACTACCGCAAAGATATACCTTTGGGACCTTCTTCAAAATTCACCAAACTATCATTTTATGCTCCAAACAACATTGCAACAAATAGTGTTCCTCCTGGTACAATGCAAGTGATGTGGAATCTCTAATACAAGGAATTTATACAGTTAATGTAGACATTACCTTCTACCAACATGAGCTCCCTTTGTTCAAATTAAGGAAACAAAATGAGGCGTTTATGATAATCGCCCAATTCAATCGAATAGGCATCAAACGGACCCTTGTTTAAAATGGCTCTACCCTTAATGTGTGCAGTGTGAAGCTTCTCGATAGATTACATGTGGATAAATCACAAATCAAATCTGATTCCTTATCTATTAGAGGATTTGGCAATATCACAAAGCAACAGCTTGGTGTAATTACTTTACTTATTACAGTCGGAATGATTTCTGTGCAAACTCCTATTCATGTCATACCCTATGACCTTTCCTATAATATTCTTTTGGGTAGACCATGGATTCATGAGATGCATGTGGTGCCTTCAACCCTTCATTAAAAAATGAAATATGTCTATAACAATCAAGTTTATCAAATTGACATAGAACGCAAGCCTAAAAGGAACAAGTCCTTTGAACACATTGATTCTAACCTCCAACATAACACCTCTTGAGACCAAAAAACAAGAAGAAGATCCCATTTCTAAATTACTATGTGATGATTGGGGATCATTAGAATTTACACCTTCATTTATGCGCTAATACATAATCACACAAAAAGAGGATTAAAAACAAGAACAACCAACAATCATGTCTACTCAGAATTCAGAAGAATCTTCATATAGACATGCAAAATTGGCATCATGCCTTAATCATATTTAATCATATTCCCTTATTAATTAAATAAATCAAGTTTATTTGATTAATCTCTAAGGTTATCACACTTAATTAAATAAATCAAATTATTTAATTAATCTCCTAAATTTCTTCCATTTAATTAAATAAACCCAAATGTTTAATTAAATCTCTAAATTTTCTTTATCTTCTCATTCAATTTAAATAAATCCAAAAATTCAAGTTGAATGTCACAATCACCTAATCATCAGCTTAATTAATCAGATCCCTGATTAATGCTAAGCTTAATCCATGTCCCATCCTCTAGCTTTTCCCACTTGCACAATAAATCATTTGTTTTGATTTACTAAAACTCTCTTTTCCTCACAAGGCATATTCTCAAGGAATATGCTCTCATTAACTCCATTTGTTTGACTTTTTTGTCCAAAAAAATTCCCCCCCCCAAAACTCTCAACGATATGCATTTAATCAATTTTTCAAATTTCAAACTCACCTAATTGCATTTATCTTGCACAAAGACCAAAATGTGCTCAAGCTTTCTCCTCTCACATTTTGACAAGTGGCATGAATCTATTGGTTGAGGATTAGTCCCACATTCCTCAACTTTGCCTCTTCTTCTCTCAATTTCACCTATAAATCCAAGGCTTTCCCTTCATCATTTTCATCCATAATTTGAGAAAAGTTACTCTCTTCCATTGATAGCTAATTTTACCAACTCCATAAGCATAGCATCTTCAAGGCATTTTTATCATTAAGCTTGTCAAGGGTTAGGAAAAGGCTCCTTCACATACCAAAAGTGCACCAAACCAATATGGAATAGGTATGCACAATGTTTTTCATGCTCTCAATTAGTTTATCTTGTTATTTTGTTTGCAATGTGAAACATATTGGATTATTTCATAAGAATACTACTTTTTTTGCTTGTTTCAAACTTACATCATGCTAATGTGTGATAATAGTTTAAGTTTGCAGATTTGTGGTGTTACATGTGGCGCTAGAAGGAGGTCCCATTTGTCTTTTTTTTTTTATAATTTTTTAACATTTCGTCTGTAGATTTTTGACGTTTTGTTTACAACTTGTTTGAAAATTACAGGAATGCACATTTTCAACGTTTTGTTTACAACTTGTTTGAAAATTACAGGAATATGGGGTTTTGCATTGATGTGTGAGCTTCATATCCACATATTCACATCCATTTTTCTTTGCATGTTCCCATTTAAATTATGATATTTTTCATTTTTTTGCATACATGGATTATATGGTGTGTTCATGTCTGAGTTTTCAATAAAAGTTCATTCCTGCGTAGGTTTCTGACTTGTCTCTCGAAATACACAAGCTTAACCATGGTACCATTTGAATTTGATAAATAATGAATATGATTCTTTGATTTGTGATATGATATGTCTGTACTTGGTAGGTATGTGCCTCTAATATGCAATCTCATCTCTATAGTGATAAATGATTTCTCCATGTGCCTCTGCTAGTAGGTTTATCTCTATATGCCTCTGATAAAAATACGTCTGAGAAAAATACTGTCTTTTGTTTGTTGGATCAACTTCCATCCTCTTCCAACACTGGGAGGATGCTAGTCAAAAATGCAGTGGTCACTGGTTGTACACTATGAATTACATTAGTTGTGAAACTTTTTCTTTTCAAAAGAACTCAAGCGCGGCTATTTCTTTTTTCACCTGCTAATATCATTTTCCTTAAAGTTAAAGCATTTTTCAACAAATCAATTTTGCGCCCAAACTGCAATCATTGCATTTCATGCGACCACATTTCTTTAAGGTGTTTTGTTATCATTTTACGGGGTATTTTGTGAAAATAAAATCATCATTCCTTAGTCCATTAATTGAATTTGGAAGTTGAGACCAACCACGCCTTCCTCCGCCAAGGACATTATAATCTTTGCTGCTTTTTTTTTATTCAATAAATATCGATTCATGTAGTCCAACGACTTATTATTTTCTTGGACGTTAAAAACAAAGGAGCTCCATACACTTGCCTGCATTAAATGCTTCTCAATATCGGCCTTTCAAGAGATTTCAACTTTTAATTTTGTTGGTAGTGGTATCAAATACTGTGATGCCAATGTCCTTCATTTTTGGGGCGGTCCTTCATTTTATTGAGTTGAAGGTTCAGTGCATTTGTTGCAGATCGAACACCTTGACATCAACATAATTTGTAGGGAGTTGGAGATATAGTTGTAACGCACCAAACAACATCTAATGTCATTATATCGATTGAGTAGTTCAGGAAGACGCGTCCTTCATGAAGATACATTTTTAATATAGATTTATCCATTTTTATTGACCTTGCATGTTAGCAATACCTGATCAAAATGAATGTTGAATATAGAATCTTGAGATATAGGTTTTTAATATATTTCAGGGATCTGAAAATCTATAAATCAAGTGGCAAATTATGACAAGTGACTTTGCATTTAATAAAGTAACACCATATTCATCTAATCACCTTTCGCAGGAAGCATAGGAAAATAACATTGAGCATCATAAATGTCTCTATTGCGTATCAAAATCACTTGAAAATGAATCTTGCATTGATATTGGTTGGATCTCATGTTGATAGTGGGGATCTAAATTAGCATATAATCTTCGAATCTTTCCATTTCTGTGGTGGAATTTTTTGGAGTTGACATTTTGTTTTATAGGGTTTTACAAGCATCTTGTTGATTGACATTATTGATTTATGACATTCTATAGGCTTAAGTAAACAAGAATCAAAATCTTTGATTGTCTGCATTAAATTGTTGCAAATCTTTACTTGTCTACTTTAAATTGTCTGATTTTGGATTGCTAATGAGGATTGCTAGTGAGGATTGCATGGATCTTTGGTATATGACCAAATATTTTAAATGAATGCTTTGATATTGTGAACAGACTATGGAAATCAGGGCTCTTATTAATTATTTATTCATTGGTTCAAAATCATTAGTCTTTCATTTGAAATTTTTCTATTGGTTGAAATTAATGCTTAAAAGGAATAACTTGATCTTCACATGATTTGTCTTTTTTATCTTGTAGGGATTTTCATTTGCACGAAGAACTCACAAATTTGAAGAATTGGAAGCAATCCTTGAAGAATCTTGGAATTAAAGAGGATTGAAGCAAAGGTCAATATCACTAGGATTGTTCTGATAAGAAGGGAAGCAATGGTCTCTCACCGAATAGATGGTCCCCCATGAACGAAATTCACACATTAAAAACCTTGTTTAGCAAAGGCCAAAATCCCTAACTATTTTTTGGTGCAAAAGGTCATGTCCTTTGAAGCCGCCCCACATATACATGTGATTTTTTTGTAGAGGTGAAAAGCATGCCATGGGAGATTCATGGGTACTGATACTTGGCTGACCTGAGAAGTGTGTACCATGGAGGGGAGCCAATGTGGTCAAGCATCTAATCATCTTCACTGAATATGCACAGCTAGATTTGTCCAAGTGGGAACCCAACAAATATTGTTTTTTCAGCCTAGGATTGTGCACGCTCTTGGAATCAAAAAATACTTTGCTTGAGTCTCAAAAACATTTGAAAAAAAAACATTCACAAAAATATTCAAATTTTAAACCCTTTAGGAGGGGAAAATGCCTTTGACCGAATCCAAGTGTTGTTTCTTTCCCTAGGGATTCTATCCTTAGAGGTTTCTAAACATTTGGATTTACATCATAATTTTCTCATACTAAAGTCAACCTAGGAAACTGTGCTCTTGAAATCTTGATTTTCACATAATGGACATTGTGGAATGAAAGGAATTGAGACATAGAACTTTAGTTTGAAACTTTAATCAAAGAATTGCTTGTGGTAAAAATAACTCATTAAGCAAAGTAAAGAGACAATTGAACCCCACACATGTGTTCTTTCAAATGATTTCTCGCAAAATCAAAATCCGAAAGCCCAAGTTCAAAATTATTAGCCCAAAAGCTTGTGAGGAGCGTCTTGAAAGACTTCTTGAAGTTAGAGAAATATTGGTTTAAAACTTCTACAAGAAAGCTTCAAGAAACAACCCTAACTTGTATGATTTTTATTATCAACAAAATCCAATTCCTTTTCAAAGATTTTTTTTTCTCACATAGGAAGTATCTAGTGTGTTCTTCAAAACTGAGGTCTTGTAAGAAGGAGTTTTATCTAGGTCAATTCTAGGATCAAAATCAATCACTCTCATCCACATCTCAACCATCAAAATCGGTCAAAAATCACCTCACCAACAACTCTTGAAAACTTTGAAAACATCATTTATGTTAAAATTCTACGCAAAATCAAAAGCACTTTGTTTGACATAACCCACTTAGTCAAACTCTCCTCTTGTGTAAGAGTTTACTATAGGATAACACAACTTCCTAGGGTTTACAAGTTCATTATGCAAAATCACCTTGTTTGACTTAACACACTTAGTCAAAATATCCTCTTGTGTACAAGTTTACTCTAGGATAACACAACTTCCTAGAGTTTACAAGTGCATTATCACTTTGTTTGACTTAACACACTTAGTCAAACTATCCTCAATCAAAATCAAATCAAATCAAGTCCTAAAGTATGGCATCTCTCTCAAGGTTCCTCAATAGTTTCATCATTCGTATCATCCATCTTTCATTTATCGCATCCTCATTATCACTTGGATCCTTAAATTATCCTAGTTCTTCTCTTATTCGAACCTAAGGTTTAGACCAATCTAAGGGGTTAGAGGTTCATCTCTTACATTCTTGAAAATTGATCTTTATTTTATGGTTCAAAATCGATCCCAACACAAGAATAATATGGATCAAAACAAAGAAACATCCACTTCGAGTGATCTAAGTAAAATTGAGATAGATTTCAATCCCACGATATCCATTGACCTTCCAATCAATCCTCCTCAAAAATGCCTCAAAATCTTCAAGAAGAGAGTTAAGTGGAGGACATCACCGACTTAATGATGACACAAGATGAAATCCTAGAGATGGTGCGAAATCCTAAAAATAATTGAATTGTCAGTGCTATGATGAGACTGTATCCTTCCCAATACATGTTTGAGCTAGCAAAGAAAGGGTTTAAACTCCCTTCTGACTATGACACAAGTACTATTGTCGAATGACCTCCTGGGATCATGCTCTCAAACTCATCCATGCTTTCGCTTCAAAGTGTCAATCGGGACATCCCCCAAATCATCTCATCTATCGCTTCAACCCCGTCAACTGCTAACAAGGGAAGTGCCATGCTTTGCGAACTCCAAAAACATCGACTTGTGAATAACCGAGGGTTGAATGCAAGCACCACATCGAATCAATCTATCCCAGTAAATCTGTTGCACCCACATGTCCCTCTCACATTCCATGACACCAACAACCCAGCTTCTTATCATGCAACATGAATCTACCCTCTAGACATGCAAATCTCTCTTCCTATCTCACAAGGAGAGGGTGACTTGTTTGGAATAGGGGGAATCTTGGATCCATCATCATCACTTCAAGTGATTGCACTACTTGTATTTCCACCATTTCCACCCCTACCGCTCACATCTACATCATCCCTTGGGTTGGGTCTTCCTCCTCCTCTCGCCATCAATCAATCAAATCAGAAATAGTTAGCATAATCCTTTCCCATGTGCTATATAGACGATCCTTTGATGGAATTTTACTTAGATTTCTTTGGGATTCTGAAATTTCTATGGCACTAGAATAGGCCCATGCGGACACCTGTGGAGGTCATTTTGGAGGAAAAAAATTAGTGCAAAAACTCCTTTGCATGGGTTACTACTAGAAAAATATGGAAAAATATTGTTATGTGTATGTTAAGCAATGTCACAAATTTAAAGAACATAGAAATTTGATTCATGCTCCATTTTCTGAGTTCTGTGCCCAAAACCCTATTTGGTCGTTCTTTGTATGGGGACTGGATCTAATTGGAAAAATCTCACCACCATCTTCTGTTGGACATATGTTTATCATTACTGCAATTGATTATTTTACAAAATGGGTAGAAGCTATTCCTCTTTGATCCACAAATTCTAAGGTGATATGTCATTTCATATTGGAACACATTATTGCTCACTTTGGAATACCTTCCATATTAATTTCGGACAATGGAACACCATTTAAAAATAGTGATGTGTAGAAGTTCCTTGATACATTTCATATTCAACATCACTTCTCAACACTGTACTACCCACAATCTAATGGTCAAGCTGAAAGTACTAATAAAATTCTTGAACAAATCATTAAGAAAATTGTTAATCAACATCACAAATATTGGTACATGCAATTACAATATGTGTTATGGGCCTATCACACAAGTGTCTGATCATCTATGGGAAGTACACCTTACAACCTTATTTATGGTACCGAGGCTATCATACCCTTGGAGTCAAAAATACCAACATTAAGGATTGCTCTTCAAGGTCTTGTTGATAATGACTTTTATAAGGAACAAAGGTTACATCAGCTTAAAATGCTTGATGAACAATGCATTAACGCTCTTGAGCATCTTCAAGCCTACACTAAGCAATTACATCGTAAACATGATATTTTTGTCATAGCTCAGACATTTACTAAGGGTGATCTAGTCTTATATGAAAATCAATGAAACACTACTTTTGACTACATTGAAAAAGGAAAATTCAGTCCTAATTGGTTAGGACCCTATATAATCATTGCAAGTTATGGATTTGGCACTTACACATTGATAGAGCTAGATGGTACACCCCTCAAATACCCCATCAATACCATGCATTTGTCTCAGTATTATGTCTAGTCCTTTTGAATGGTATGAATGATAAAGAAGTGTTGTTATCGCATTACATCCTATATGCTTTCACATTGTTTCATTTTTGACAACCTGTTATGTGCATATATTGAACACTAGAGTGATTATTTAATTTATTTTTTATAATTACTTTAGGTTTCATACTATTCAAATTCATCCAGTGTGTTATGTTAACTTAGATCATAAGTGCATAACATACTTCATCATCATGTTGTATCTAAAAGAAACTATAGCAAGTTTTAATTAGATCAGATAAGCTTTGTTAAATAATGAATACATTAATTAAGTAATCTTACCAAGGCTATTTAATTAATCACATTCTCATTTAACATTCAAACACATAAAGAAAAGTAATAAAACATCAAATGCTCATATATATATATAAAGGTTTTCTATACAATATCACTATAGACTATGGGTACCTGACCCCTCGGGGTCTGGTACTCATGCTACTTTAGTAGCAGGATGTTAGGAGATGGTCATATGTGATTGTGACCGTGATTCACCAAATTTGATTGCAAACTCTAAACCCCATATCCATCCAAGGGCCACCCGCTTCTCCCCTGCTATTTGATCCCTCTCTGCCTATAGTCGTGCTACCTTTGCCTCTACTCTCTCAACCTTTGCTAGGGTCTGTGATGACTATGCCTCTACTCTAGTCTCATCTTGGTGGACTCGTCTCCTTAGACTCTCATATGTTTCTTGTAATCTCGTGAATGACCTAAGTGATTCTGGATCTTGCTCCACAATAGCTGTGGGCACATAATTTGATTCCATCTCCTCCTTGTCGATATATGTTGGCACTATCTCTATAGCTACTTGATGGTAGAGATCCCACCAATCTCTCATAGCTCTTGCAAAATAAAAATAATACACAATTAGTACACATCCTAATATATATACATAAAATAAATGCACAAAAGCACAAGGTACATGCATAAAATTAAATATCATCACCTATATCTCTGATAGGCTGAGAAATATCAACCTTGTCCTGTGCAAGAGGCATGGAAGATGTGCTAGCCTCTCCATGACTATGGGTAGTGATACCTACTATAGCTGTTACTCGTGATCTCATCATATGAATGGGAGAGGGCTCTCCCCACTTGTGCCGATCCTTAGTTGTTTCCTCATCACTCTCACTTAGGGGTGGATCCTCCTCCTCATCCTCCTTCTCTCCTTCCTAGCCATCATAGTTAGGATCTGCATCCTCATCAAAAAATATCAGTAAATATGTTTTCAGCCTTGTAGCATGTCTCCTTGGCCCTGTCTTCTCTATCATCTCCCTCATCTTGAAATTGTCCTGCATCTCCTATGGGCTCTTCAATCAAATAAACAGGAGCTGGTTGTGATATTTTCCACCACTCCTCATACTCCTATGTTGTACTGACATTGTCTGCATTAGAGACTAAAGGCTGATCGTGATCCCATAAATCAGATTCACTCTTGACAACACTGTCTAGTGTGAGTCGTATTGTATCACCTGGTCTTTGGGCACTCTGCACTAATCTCCTAAAAAAGGAATATGTCCTGGGTGGCCTTTGAACTTTTCCAAACTATCGCATGACTCAATTGTAGTAAAAAGGACGTACTACATGATCATGATGACCAACCCAAAACCTATTTAATAGTAATCTCCTCAACTACCCCATGTGATTTGGCCACTAAAGTGTCAGCTGATAAGGTCTACACAAGATTTCATCCTCCTCCAATCGGTCAAATTTCACTCTCCAAAAGTGTAGATCCTCGTACTACCACAACCATCTTAAAGGATAGCCAAAGGCCTGAGGATACCCCATTGTTGTCAGACATGAAAAGTTAGTAGGCCTAGTGCATGTGATATGCTCAAGGCACCAAACCTATAGAAGAATGCAATGCACCATGTTGTCCACCTCTTGAAACATAAACCGACCAAGATCATAATATAAATGCACTAGGATACAATGCCCCCAGGCATATACTATCTTATGATCTACCATCCCGTGTATCAAGTGAACTAGTCCTCCCTCAAGATGCCTTGCTCGCCCATTTGGGTTGAGCACTAGTGCCATTGTATGTATCATGATCCATCTGACAACTGGTTCTTGTGAATATAGTAGCATCACTAGGTCAATTTTTCCTCTCACTCACTCATCATGCATTGGCCCATCCAGAAAATACTACATGTCGACCTTTTTCTCGTAGAAGGTGCGATCTCTTTGGAAGCACATTCGCTCTCCCCAAATAGGAACTCAAAGAATGTAGTACATGTCCTCTAGAGTAATCATCATCTCCCCAGTTGGAAGGTGTAATGTACACATGTATGTGTCCCAACACTCGTATAGCACCATCAACATAGCATCATGGTACCTCATGGGGGCATGAGGTACACCCAATATATCCCAATAGCCTACAGGTGCTTTGTATCCTCTACTGAAAATGCGGGGGCTAAATCTCTCAAAAAACTCAGTTTCCTACCACTTAGACTCTGACGCGAATAGGTGGGTACCTATAAAAAACACAAAATTATGATCTAACATCTTTAATTTTTACTTTATTCATCATGTGAGTGTACTAATAGTGTTGTAGTGTTCTTTTTTAAAGGCCCTAGACACTTTAAAACTCTTTTTGGACTGTTCGCAAAGAAACAAGACACTTTGCGAAAAAGTGGGACACTTTGCGAACAAAAGGGACACTTTATGAACAAATGGGACACTTTGCAAACAAATTTGACACTTTGCAAAAAAAGGGGACATTTTGCAAAAAAAAATTCCAAGATCCTAAATTAACCTATAAATGCATAAAATTCATCAAGTAACTACATAAACACACATCGAAGGTTGTAGAATCGACTCATCTCATGATGACGCTTGTTGCACTCCACCTGGTCTCGTAACACGTCCAGTCTTACAGGTGTGTAGCCTCGTCTGCTCAACATATTTCACTATTCTCTCATCACTCTCATACTACAAGAAGGTAAAATGCAAAAGTAAGTGACAAAGTACTTCATTTTTAACTCTTTTAACTCTTCTTACTCTCATGTATAAAATTAGGGCTTTTCCTATTCTAGAGATAATTAAATGCTTTTTATTAAAAACAACACCGGTGTTAGTGAACTTCACTTTTTATTTCATTTGTTGCATTAGAATCGTGCTTCTACACCCTGCATCATCAATCATCAATCATTATGTGGCATGGTACTTGGAAATGCCCTCTAATATGAGTTTCCTTATTTTGTGTGCTTAGAATGCTACCTTGATTAGACCTATGTAAAGCAAGTGTATTCAAAGGGGGAATTCATCTACCCTCGAATTTGATTTCTAAAAGTTGCATAAGAGGATTTTTGGACAACTAACGAATTTGTGTTGTAGGATGAAGTTCCTAATGTTGTGGTCTTATAGATAACTACACTAGGGGCTTCATTCCCCCATGTTTTGAATGAGTATCCTTTTATGAAGTAAAGTGTATTGTTTAGAGTCCTTTAGCTTGCATATGCATGTAAATTCATATGGGTGCTAAAGTGGGGCTAAATGTATCACCAAAAACTCTATACTCTTGAAGCAAGAGGCAATTTTGTGCCTAATTTGGTCCTACTTTAGACACCCTTGCATTAATCACCCCTTAAAACATCATTTATAGGCCCCTAAGACTCATTATTTTGGACCTTGAGGCTTATTCCACCTAAAAATCATACAAATCCCAACAAACACAATTCAAATTGTTCAAATTCTATAAAACCTACCTCAAAAGCCCCTAGTGGGACTAAGTCGCCCAAGATGGTGACTTAGTCCCTTTAGGGGTAATTTGTAATTTTGAGTAGGAAAATAACTGACTTGATCAAAAAAATTGATGGATGCTAGCCTCTTAGTTCAAAATAATGTTTAATTGGGTATTGATTCCTATAAATACATGTTTTTAGGTCATTTTTCACAAGCTTTAGTCATTTCTACAAGAAAATTCAAGAGTCAAGTGGTGAACATCTTCCACAAGAAGATTCTTTAGTCTATCTATAGCAAAGTTGAAGCTTAGGGCAGAAAGCTAAGCTTTTTGTATGTCTTCAAGATCAAATTCTATCCAAGATCTCATGTTTCAAAGGGTTCATTATGGGTACCTATTGAGAATCATGGAGAAATCTAGGTTGAGGAGATGAACTAGCCATCAAATCAATCCTAAAGACTTGTTTTCAAAGTGGTTCCATCTTCCATTTTCTCTCTATATTCAACCTAAGGAAGGTTTGAATTTCTTTAAGATTCATTTCTAATGTGATTTAGGGTCTCTTGGAATGAGTCTTACATTATTCTAGTTTATCTTATGTATCTTATTCTTGCATGGTAGAATAGGGTTGCATCATACTTCAAATTTCCTACTCTTAGATACACTTAGGGCTAGGGTTGTATATAGATTATTTTATCTCTTTCAAGGTTTAAATACCAACTAGGGGTTTGACAAAGGAAAAACCCCCATTAGAAATAGAAATATTTTATGTTTTGCAAGTTCGGATCCAGATTTTAGTTGGAGAATAGACTGCAAACTATATGCTTATGTTTCCACTCTCAGATTTCTAGAAAAGCTAGAGTGGACTAAGTTGTCAAAAGTGGTGACTTATTCCCACTGCATGTGTTTATCAAATATTTTTGGATATTTGAATACTCGGATGGGTGAAACAGGCTCTAGAGTAGTTTCCCAAATTTGGGACTAAGTCGCCTAGCTTGGCATAAGTGTCCCAGTTGACCAAAAAAATAGATTTTATAGAATTTCAAAGGTATTTGCAATCTTCACTTCAACTCCTTTTTGTTTCCAGGTGCACTCTTTCTATTTTCCCTTCTACCTTGTTTTATATTTCCTTTAATCCATCTTTCTACATATCACTATGTGTTTTCAAACAATCTACATTTCATTAGTTTTGCATTAATCATTCATCTCTTTGATCAGTTCATTACATTAGGACATATCATTTTTCAATCCTATTTACATTAATCTTGAATGAGCTCCAAGTTTTAGGGTAGAAACACCTCTCTCAGGTTTTAGGTGGAAACCCCTAGAAGTGCAAGGGAGCACCTCTCCCCCAAAATTTGCAATTCAATTACTCATCAACTTAATGATGGCTTAATGTTTGTAGAATCAAACTCTTCTTTTGTTGATAGCATATAGCTAAGGAATATAGTCACTACTTTCACCAAGTCGGCCTTGATTTAGTTTAGTAAATCGACCTTTAAGTTGTTTGAGATAATCGACTTCAAAGCCATATAAATAGCATTTATAAATCGGCTTATAATTATTATTTTAGATAGTTGATCTCATAGAAAATATCATTTAAATATATATACATAACATATACATATATATATATATGCTTTCACATATATACATATTAGCACACTTAAATATATATATATATGTATACATATATATGTATGTGTTAGTGTATATATAGATATTTATCATATCTCAATAAATAATGTATATATAATCGATATACAAAGGTATACATGAATATAGCATTCATATTTTTATATTAATATATCAATTTTGTATACATATATATTTATATATATGCTTCTATGTACATGTATACATATGTATATATGCATCGATACATTCATATGGGCATGTCCATTTGCCACCATACGCATATATTGATACATATATACATATGGATATATGTGTATAATTTATATACACATTTGATTCATACACAAAATCATGCACAATTACTAATATTGGTAAGATACTATGAACGATATATCTATGCATACACATATGCATGTTGTTGATTCCATCAGATAGTTCCATGTGTATAAGAAACTCATGCATGAGTGTGCATAGGTATGTCTACCTACGTACCCTCATGTATGCATTTAATTATGTGTATATTATATCATCATTATGCATGTTTGTACACATACACATACCCTCGTATGTTCCACATATCAATACAAGCATGGTAACAAAGAAAGAACTTATAAGCTCAAACAAATAGCATCACCCAATAACGCACTCAATAGTAAACTAAAATCTTACTAATGAAGACATATTAACTAAGGATTACTAACTAGCTTCCACTTAATAACCCGACTCAATTAAATTCTACTATGGTGTGTGTAAGCTCAGATAGGTTATGTTACTGGTTACCCGACCAAGACCTTCTCCTGAGTGATACTTCCCCTCCACCTAGAGGAATTGAACATATACCTACAACCACTAACATATGCACATGGCAGTTAGCCATTCACAAAATATGGAGTATACATAATACATCTCCAAATTTAGAATATCAATTCAATATTCATGAACCACATAAATGGATTTTTTCATATAACATTAAATGAGATGATCTATTCATTCATAAAGTAGAGATAACAAGGTGCACACATAATTTCTTATTCAACCGAATTCACATTACATTCACATTTTACCTTACATAGTAATAGTAAATAGTAATTACACAATTGGAGTGTAACAACCCAAGACTGTAAATGCACTTTTCAACATCATCCCAGAGTTTGACCAATTCACAGTGAAGCTAGAAATTCCAGGGCTAGTTTCCATGGACACAATTCCTTCGGTGATCCATAAATGTTTGAAGTTCTCTCATGACAGATTTGTCCACATTATGCCAGATATTGGGTATAAACCCCTAGTTTCACGTGGGGGCTACTCTCTAGATCACTTTTGGCCTACTCCTATTTGTCTACTTCCTCCAAGGATGAACCTATTGTATCACACTTATGTTAAATAAAATAATGGTGGCATAGCGTTGAAAGTGACCTACCTTCCTTCCCCCTATGCTATTTCGATTAAGGCTTCTATGATCATGCAATAGTAGGCTACCTCTTCCTCACAAAAGGGGAAGGGTAAGTTTGGTTAAACCTAGGAGAATTCCTCTTCTTCTATCATTTCATATGCTTCTATATCTCGCCCTATCATGGCACCTTCGGCTTCTGCTCCCATGCCTCACATGGGGATTCTAATGGTGCCCACTTGGCAGAATGCTAAGCATTAGATATTTGACCTTCCTTTCTTGCCTATGGTGCCTCAACCCATTCTCTATGGTAAGGGGAAGGGTCCCTGTGGAATTGACTGTATTTCTTGCCCCCCACAGCCTCCTCCTACTCCTACCCCTAGGGTGGCGAATGGGAAGAGGCTCGCCACCAAGGTGTTTGAGTCTACTTCTCCACTAGTTGTTGCTTCCTCTCTTTCATGTCTTCCTCCTATTTTTATCTAGGAGTCACTCCCTCTACCAACAACAGCTATGAGGGACACTCCCATGGAAGAACATGAGCCTTCTGCTCCTCCTAAAGTTGCACTTTCTAGCTCTCAAAGCATAAAAATTTCCTTGCACATGAGTATAAGCATCAGAGAAAGTCTCTAGCTATTGAGTAGGCTGCCTTGCAAAAGGTAGAAGAGGAGCCATAAGATCCTATTTCAATATCTCCTACTCCACCTCCCTCTTTTGCTCCTTATGCTTCAGTTCTCATCACCTCGATCTTGCTTTTGGCTCCCCTCACGAGTGCAAATGACCCTCACCCTAAAATTGTGCAATTGTTCATCACTTCTTTGGTTGAACCTCTTCTCCTAATGTCCCTTCTATACATCCTACCTTTTCTTAAGCCTGTGGATATGGCGAATACCTCAATGGTTTCCATTGTAGTTCTATCTTGTTCCTCCTCGCCTTTTTCTTCTTCTATGGGGATCTTGCATCCTCCAATGAATTTTAAGTTTGAGGATGACCCTAGTTCTAATTTGGGCAAGAAGAAGGGATTGCATTATTTAGGAGAAGGTTCTTCTTTGGCTTGTGTCATCTTAGTGATGGATGCAACCTCAATGGCCCTTTAGTTTGTCACTCCCCCCCAAGTCTTTGGCAAGATTGGCAGTGGATCTTGGGTGCCTCCTTCTTCTCCCACCTAGTTGACACATGGAACTCCTATCAAGTGCATGTTCAACTTGGTGGATGATGTCTTGGCTCTGTCGGTGATCTTTGCAAGATCAATGACATTTACCTCATAGGATTTGACCAAAGAAGACCTTGAGGGGCCCTCTTCCTTAGCTCTTGTTGCAAGAGATTCAGAGGGTACTCCCCTTGCTATCCCACCCTTCTAGTCTTATCCACCCTCTCCATATAATGATCTACATTGGGAGAACAACAACCTCCTAGTTGATGAGGACTAGGAGAGAATCTCTTCTTTATCTATAGATTAGATCTATGTGTGTGTTTTGTTTCCCCCATGTTTATTTTGTGTGTTCCTGAAGGACTTGTGCCACCCTCATAGGTTCTTGAATACACGAGTATTTTGTGTCATAAACTTCTATTTTTTTGCATCATTCTTCTATTTGGTGTGCCTTGATTTTTGACAATGTGGGATTATGCAAAGTGTTGGGGGCATTTAGACCTCCCTTCCATGTTGACCTAATTTTTTATTTTCATTTTTATTTCACATACCCTTCTTCATGATTTGATATAGTAGGGGATTGATGACAGTTCATATGTATATTATATTATATTTACTTATCTATATCTATGAGCATTTTTAACCCTAAATTATTAGATCCCCCTGTCTCTCGATTTCTTCCTCTTTGATGTTCCTTTCTTTTTTATATTTCTCTCTTCTTTGCTTGCTTCTCGATGTTCTGGTTCCTATGTGTTGTTTCTCATCTTTGTGACAACCTTTCAATGTCTACATCTTGTAAAGTATTATGGGCCATGACATCTCTGCATGATCGTCCTTTCCTTAGGATACCACATGCTCTTTCAATTTACACACATCATCCTAAGGGGGGCCTTCTACCTTTCTAATTTTCAATAAGGTGTATTTGGTGGACAACAAATCCCTTGATGAAATTTTTTGCAATTTTCGAAAATCACATCCTTCAAAAAGGATCCCCTTTTCAATATTTTTTATTGAAATTGAATTCATAGTAAAAATAATTAGGAATTCACCTTCGAGGAGGCCATTCTTCTTCTTTTAGGATTCCTTGATGACAGGATCATTTGAAAAAAATGTCACCACTTTTCAAATGGAGCATCCCTTGAGCAGACCCCTCTTTCTTTAGAAGGGTTCTTGAGGGACCCCTTTGAAATATTTTCATTTAATTGCTTGTTAGGAGATTTAATTTTTTGTCTATATGCATGAATTTTTTCTTGCCTAACATTTATTTTTGTGGATTAACATGTTGCCTTGAAAGATCAAGCACCTATGAGGGTCAATCAGACTCTGCGGAGCCTTTCACATCTAGCTTCCCTCATGAAAGAGCACCACTAGTGCCTCCTTTGTAGGATCGAGCACCTATGAAGTGTTTTTATTCTACAGGATCAAGCACCTGTAGAACCCTTTGTTCATCTCCTATGGGACTGAGCACCCATGGAGCCAGCTCTATAGAACTAAGCACATGTAGATTCTTTTGTTCAACTCCCATAGGACCAAGCACCTACTATGCTTTTGTTGAAATATCCATAGGAATGAGTACTTTTGGAGCCATTTCTCTCTCTCTCGCACTTGAGTTCACTAGATTGTGGTATACTTCCTCGATGGTTCAAGTATACATTCCTCAACTTTCTCTCTACTTTACTATTCATTCATTGACATTTATGCTCACTAAAGTGGGAGAAAAATTTGATGGTGTTAATTTGTTAGTTATTTTTCTGTGATTTTGGATTGTACCTTGCATTTTATGTGTGTACGAATTCCATTGCCCCATTGATACACCAACACACCATACTGGAGTCCATGTCTCATGTTGTAGTCCTTTCGTAGTAAGTTGTCTAAGTTATAGTTTAGACTCCAAAAATTCAAGCTCACCTAACTTCTTAAAATATTCGAGGTTGTAGAAGGATAGCGACAACCAAGTCACTCTTCCTTGTTAGCCTCTAAACTTTGAACTTTTCCAAAACATTTTGTTAGCCTAAGGTAGATCAGGGCAGCCTATTATTCTAGACCCTCCTGTGACCTTGGGTCTTGAGAAATCAATACCCCTCATCTACAAGGAGTTCTTCATCCTCATGTTCCTATCATTAAGGGACATATTTTAGGTGGTCTTAATTACTTATAATTCTCCTTTTTAGAGAGGAATTTTGTTCCCACTTGGTTTTCTCCTTTTTCTAATTTTGCAAGAGAATGCATTGTACATGGGTGCCTAACATGGCCTTTATTTGGGACCCATTTCTATTTATTTACACTTTTGTGATCTCCCCAAGTATCACTTAAGGGGGGTGTTAGTGTGAATAACTAATCTATTCACTATACTTAAGTGTACATAGGTTGATGAGGTCAGACAACATCTTGTCTAATCAAATATGTGCAACCTTTAAGCCTCTAGAGATACCAAGTCATTTGGCTAACCTCATGCACATACATTTTTTAGTTGGAAGTCTTTCTATTTCATCTCAAAGGTCACTCAACACTTGGCACACAATGTTGATGACTTGGTCATAGAGGTTGTTGGTTTTCACACTCTAAGTGTTCCTAAGGTTAACACCTATACGACACTTGTCTACACATTTGTTCCACATTATGGGGCACTTTTCAATCCAAATCATAGGTAGATTACCTAATCCTTTCCTATAATGCAAGGATTTGTACTAATTAGCATTTGGGTCATCTAAATACAATATTGCATTGTTCATTTGTGCTTATCTTTTATCTCCTAGATTCTTCTAATTCTCATAATCTTAGGGTTAGGATTATGGTTAGGGTTAAGTTAGATTAGAGCTAGGTTTAAGTTAGGGTTCAATTAGGGTTAGGATTATAATTATGATTCTAAGAAAAAAAAATGGTGTTAGAGTTAGGGTTGGGGTTAAGGTTAGGGTTACAAATACAATTATGGTTAGGGTGCAACTAGGGTTAGGGTTAGAGTTATAAGATAAATATTAAGGTTAGGATTAGGGTTAGAGTTATAGGAATATTTTATTTTTGGAGTTCAAATGGAAGAATATTTCAAATGAATATTCCCTTGCAAGTGGATGGGTGAGGGAAAATAGTTGATTAGTTAATTAAAACAAAGTTTTAATTGTGCAAGTTCAGTGAAATTAGGATGCTCATTAAATTATTTATTTATTTAATGAAAGAGGGTTAAATGACATTTAATTCAATAATTAAGATTATTTAATTAAATGGGAGGACAAGAAATTTAATCAAATAATTCACATTACTCAATCAAATAAAATGAAAATTAGTGTGAAAGGGGGTGAATTAACCTAATAAAATTTATCATCAAATTAATAGATGAAAATAAAGCATTTAATTAAACAACTAGGATTATTTAATCAAATAGTTGAATAAAAGGATAATTTTAGAACGAAATGATGTTAGTAATCAGATTCAAGTGTGTAATATCAGTCAAGACAATTTTAAGTGTCTACAATTGCCAATAATAATCTACAAAACTGAACTATACAATACATATAAATATTTTTTGGAAGACATTTCTTTTGTATAACCCTAACCTAAGCCTAATTATAACCTTAGTTCTAACTTTGTTTCTAACATCAACGATAAACCTAATTCGAACCCTAACACTCACTATTAGTAACATAATTAATGCTAAACATAATTGTTAATTATTATTCTAAAGTTATACTATTCAAATTAAACTTAGGAAATCTTAATTATAATGTTAAGTTTAAAAATATAATATAATTAAGAATTAGGTTTACACTTAACTATATTATATAATTTATATAGCATCATTATTACTTGTGTACATTTAGATTCATCAAATGAATCACATTTTAATATCTTAAATTAATAAAATTTTACTTATCTTATCATTATAATGAGAATTCAATTTATGTCTTACATGTTGCAACTATAGATGTCATTAGCATATATATCTTTAATAAATCTATATAAAATATATCAAGAGATATCCTTCTCGAGACACCTATTTAACTTATATGTATTGCAAAATTTATTTAGAAAATAAATGACTAAAAAATGATACCTCTTGACATATTTTATATAGATTTAAAGATATATATTTTATGGATATCAATATACAAAATTTTATTCATTATTCATACATCATATTCTATGAATTCATAATCTTAACAAAATTCTATTCATTGTTCATACATCATATTCTTAGTCTTTACAATCCCTCTCCAATCCCTCTCCAATGAAGAGACGAATGGTAGAAAATAGATCAAATCACATAATAGAATCAAACAAGAAATGTGAGAGACTAAATATTATTATAAAAACAAATTAATTTTAAATATTATATACCTCAAAAATAATTGTCAAAGTGTTATGGTGCAACTGTTCAAAAAAACAACCTTTATAAAAAATATATTTTATTTTTTTTGTTTTATACTAATCATAAAGAACACAGATCAAACAATACAAGGATTATATCACTGTTGTTAACAAAAAGATTAACTGTCCAACCACAAGAAGATTACCCAACAAGAAAATTACAGTCTTGCAATAATAAGATTACCCAAGAAGAAAAACAGTCTTAGAATAAGAAGATTACTCTACTCGGCAAAGAGTCTAGCCAACTCTCAGTGTAATCTTTAGTCATAATAAACATATGTTTTTTTAATTTTATATCATGTTTATCTGCACCCGAACAAATTTAACGTTCGACAGATCCTTTATACTCGGCCCTGAAACGTTTCTCCCGCAGCGCAGTAACTGGACACACATAATCAACACCGACAAAAGAATATGGTTACCATAATGTTCCAAAACCTGCTCATGAAATCATAAAAAGTTGGAAAACAAAGTGATTATTGGTGTCATATGAAATAATATACCAAACTCAGATCCGTCTTCAGAAGGATTTTCATGCTTTACGTTGACGATTTTGTCTTCGAAATCAACTTTAACCTCCTTAACTCCTTTTAAACATTTCAGGCATTCCTCTATATCTTTTTTATGTGATTTATCGTATGAGTCCTGAAACTGGAGCTTTGATGTCCACATGATGGCTTATTGTTATCCTCCAAAATTGAAGATGTAACAGTGAATAGAGCACCCTTTGACAGTTGGGTCTAATTAAAGATGATTACCTTTTCTTTGGACAATGCATTCTATTTATATCCAAAATATCCCCTACGAGTTGAACTCTAATCTGTAAAATCAACATTTTTCCTGTTTAATTCATGTTTAGTTCGAAGCAGCATATCGCCATTCCTTGTGCAACACTCTACCATGAATATACCAGGTAAGTTGCCAATTTCATAAATCAGAACTTCACGTCTACGGGATTTTTTAAGACCATGAATATTTATCTACTGTTTCTCACGTCGCATATGAAATTTCCCAAATTTTGATTTTCTTACAAGTTATTTATTTTCTACTCTGTCGTGTATGCGTGATACGATTGGAAAGAAAGTTCATGTAATTGTGGGTATAAGACTCTTCAAAATAGGAGTAAACTACATGAATACGCTTGTGATCGAACTAACCAGGGAATCACCATCCGAGGTTTTTCTTTCCGACTACGAAGAGTTACCGTTCAAACGATAATAAATTAATGTTAGGACACCTTTCTTTTCTCTAAGCCATTTGTTTACGTTACCTCCATTCAATGTCATTTGGATGGAGCTTACACCTTTCTTACGATATTACTCGCTGTGTCATTTTCACTTCTTAGCTGAATGGTATATATATTTACACCGATGCTAGTGTAATGGCGAAATTTCGATACCCATGCCGATTCAAATTTGAAAGGGGAAAGTAAATTTTGAATTTTGAACAATTCAAATTTCTTCACGAAAGCCAAGGAAAGGCATGGTCTATTGCACCGATACAAACTAATTACACTAGCCACTTATTGGAAGAAAATAAAACTAGCATATATATATATTAATAATATATATAAAATATGCGGAGAGATATCCTTCTCAAGGTGTCTATTTTATAATGAATGTCACATAAAATACAATAGATGTCTCGAGAAGGATATCTTTCGGTGTATTTTATATATATTATTAATAAATAATATATATATGCTAGTAGCATTCGCAGTGGGACATGGATGACAAAATTATTTTGGTTAGGGTTAGGGTTATCGTAGGGTTAGGATTGGGGTTAACATTATGAATAGTGTTAGGGTTAGGGTTAGGAATAGGGTTAGGGTTAGGATTGGACATTGTGTTTGGAATTAATATTTGGGATAGGGTTTGGGCTAGGCTTAGGGTTAGTGTTATTATCAAGATTAGCATTAGTGTTAGTTTTAGGATTATGGTTGAGGGTTAAAAAAATGAGGGTTAAGGTTGGGAATAATTTTATTATTGGAAATAGGGTTAGGGTTAGAGTTAGAGATAAAATTTGTATTAGGGTTGGAGTTATTATTAGGGTTAGGATTAGGATTCAGTTTAGGATTATATTTTGGGTTAAAGTTTTTGATAAAAGGGTAAAACGGGTTTTACAGGGACCCGAAACCACAAAGTTTACAAAAAAGAGAAGAGAACACCAAAGGTCCACCAAAAAAACAGCTACCCAAAAAGAAACCAACAGCAATCAGGCAAAAAGGACCAGGAGGGTCAGAAAAGAAAGAACAGCAAAAAAAACACAGAATATTTTGGGTTAAAGTTATGATTACAATTAGAGATAAAATTAGAATTTGGATTGGAGTTATTTTCACAATTAGGGTTAAGGTTAGGATTAGACATAGATTTAGGATGAAGGGTATGGTTAAAGTCAGGTTAGGGTTAGAGATAGAATTAGGGTTAAGGTTGGGGTTAAGGTTGGGGTTAACATTAGTATTGGGATTAAGATTATGCTTAGAATTTAGGGTTATAATTAGTGTCAACATTATGAATAGTGTTAGGGTTATAGTTAGGAATTAGGGTTAACATTATGAATAGGGTTAGGGTTATGGTTAGGGTTAGGTTTAGGAATAGGGTTACTGTTAGGGTTAGGGTTGGAGATTGTATTTGGGATTAACATTTGGGATAGGGTTTGTGCTAGGGTTAGGGTTAGTGTTATTATTAGGATTAGCATTCTAGGGTTAGGGTTAAGGTTGGGAATAATTTTATATATAAAAATGTTAGGGTTATGGTTGAGGGTTAGGGTTAGGGTTAAGATTGGGAATAATTTTATATATTCAAACATTAGGGTTATGGTTGAGGGTTAGGCTTTGGCTTAGGCTTATTATTAGGGTTAGAATTAGGGTTAAGTTTAGGATAATGTTTAGTGTTAATGTTACAATTACAATTAGAGATAGAATTAGAATCTGGATTAGGGTTATTATCATAATTAGGGTTAACGTTAGGATTAGACAGAGAATTAGGATGAAGGGTATGGTTAAAGTTAGGGTTAGGGTTAGAGATAGAATTAGGGTTAAGGTTGGGGTTAACGTTAGTAGTGGGATTAGAGTTATGCTTAGATTCCAGGGTTAGGGTTAGTCTTATTATCAGGATAAGCATTAGGGTTGGGTTCAGAGTTATGGTTGAGGGTTAGGGTTAGGGTTAGGGTTAGAGATGGAATTAAGATTAGGGTTGGAGTTTATGTTATGATTAAGGTTAGGGTTATGGCTGCCATCAAAATTATGGTTAGGATTAGGATTAGAAATATGACCAGGTTTAGGGATAGGGTTACGGTTATAGATAGAATTAGGGTTAGGGTTACTATTAGGATTAGAATGAAGATTAGGGTTATGGTTAGGGTTAGTATTAGTATTAGAATTAGGGTTATGATTGGAGTTGTAGATAAAATTAGGGTTAGGGTTACTATTAGGATTAGAATGAAGATTAGGGTTATGGTTAGGGTTAGTGTTAGTATTAGAATTAGAATTATAGTTGGAGTTAGTGTTAGTATTAGAATTAGGGTTAGGGTTAGAGAAAAAATTATGATTAAGGTTGGGGTTAAAGTTAGGGTTAGGGTTCGCATTACAATCTAGATTAGGGTTAAGGTTGGATTATTGTTAGAGATAGAATTAGGGTTATTTGTATGGGTTCAAATTAGAATTATTTTGAGTTAGCTTTATGTGTTCAAGTTAGGGTTATAGCTAGGGTTAGGGTTAGAGTTATGTTTAGGTTTAGACTTTGAATTAGTGATAGTTATAGAATTATGGTGGGTAAAAAATAGTCTTAGTGTCAAGGTTGGGGTTAGGGTTACAATTAGAATTATTTTTAGTTGTATAATTAGGGTTAGTGTTAGGGTTAGAGATATAATTACCCTAAAAAGTTAAAATTATTTTGAGTGTTAGAGTTAGGGTTAGAGTTACAAAAAGAGTAGGATTAGGATTAGGGTTACAATTAAAATAAATTTTAGTTTTAGAATTAGGGTTAGGATTAGGGTTTAATTATAACCTCTACCTTAATTATAATCCTAACTAGTGTCCTATTTCTAATGCCAACCCTACCTATAACCTTAATTATAATTATAATCCTTTTCATAGTCATAATTTTAATAGAAAAATTAATTCTATTTGTAACTCTAATTAAACCCTAACCCTAATGTTCACTAATTGAACCTTAACCATAACCTAATCTTAACCCTAACTATAATTGAATCCTAACCCTAACCTTAGTTGAAACCTAACCCTAATTGAATATAAACCCTAATCATAACTCTAAATAAATCCTAATTGAATGTTAACTCTTATTGTGACTATAACCCTAACTTTAATCCTAATTTAATTCTAATCCCAAACCTAAACCTAACCCAAAATTTATTAGAACCCTAACCTTAATTGAACACCAATTGAATCCTAACCCTAGTTGACTCTTAATCCTAATTAAAATCTAAACCTAACACTAATTAATGCCCAATCTTAACCCTAATTATTACTCCAAACCTAATCCTAATCTTAATTTATAACTCCTAACTCTATACCTAACCCTAACACAAATATAAATCCAACTCTAACTCTAGCCCTAATTGAACACAAACCCTAACCCCAAGATTTATCTTTGAATGCTAACCCTAATCGTAAATTTTTTGAGATTAAAACCTAAATAAAATTAAATCCTAATTGAACCCAAACCCTAATTTAACCCTAAACTTGAGCATAACCCTAATGCCAACACAAAGATTTATTTTATTTTATGAAAAAAATTTAAATTGCTATATTTTTATACAATAGAATCTTTAGTAAAACCTTAATTTTATAATATTTCTTTACAAATATATATTAATTTTGAGTGAAATGGAATATGAATGATTTTTATTTAATTTATAATTTTTAAAAAGATCATTTTCTTTTTCATTCCTTTATAATTTTATTTCCATTCTTTCATAAAGAAAAAGATTATTTATTTAGAAATATTTTTAAAATTTAAAACATATTACTAAATAAGGAAATATGTTTCTAAATTTTTAAAAAGGTTACTTATTTAGGAGTATCTAGAAAAAATTTCTAAATTTTAAAAAATAATTTAAAATTACCCTTACTAAATTTTAAATAATTCAGAATTTTAAATACTTCAAAATTTTAAAAAGTTTCTAAAATTTTAAAAATAAGTATTTTTCTAAATTTTTATTTAAAAATAAGTTTCTAAATTGATATATTTAAAATTTTAAAAAATGAAAAAAATTATAACCAAGATGTCCACTTTAGATGGGCCAAAAAATAATAATAATAATAAAAGAAGGAAAGAAAATAGAATAATTCTTTATAGGTGTTTTTTTCCCCTTTTGCATAACTCTAGTTTCTTTTTAGTAATTACTTTTTTTTTAAGTATTTTCTTTTTATTTAACTTTAAATGAATTGTTGTGATTCTTTTAATTATTTATTCATGAGATTAGAATTCAATTAATTAAAGTTAGAAAATTATGATCTAGGTTAATTTTAGAATATAAAATGATTTGTGTGCAAACAAAAAATAAATAGAATCCAAAGATTGCTTTTATTATTAGATTGTTGATCTTGATTTATTTCAAAATTATAATTAATAATTGTGAAATTATTTTAAAATAAACAATTAGTTGAATTTTATAGTCAATTTCATATGTAAAATATATCCATTTAACTTTTAAAAAGAATCTTTGAAGATATATTAATAGAAATTTTAGAATCTAGGTTAATTTTAGAATATAAAATTATTTGTGTGCAAACAAAAACTAAATAGAATCCAAAGATTGCTTTTATTATTAGATTGTTGATCTTGATTTATTTCAAAATTGTAATTAATAATTGTGAAATTATTTTAAAATAAATAACTAGTTGAATTGTATAGTCAATTTTATATGTTAAATATATCCATTTAACTTTTAAAAAGAATCTTGTAAGATATATTTAATAGAAAATTTTTAAAAAATTGTACATGCATTTGTTTAAAATTGGAACTGTCTGTACATGCATTCCTTTAAATTTGGTCTCTATAACCAATAATTAGCACAAATGATAGAAAAATTAATTCAATAACAAATAATTAACATAAATGATAGAAAAAACAATTCAACAATAAATAATTAACACAAATGATAGAAAAATCAATTCAATAAATGTCTTATTCGTAGTAGAAGAATGTCCCTTCCAAAATTAACAAAATTAGATTCAATTAATTAGATTTTTACTTTGCAATTCTAATTTTGACAAAATTATTTTCTTGCATACATAACTCATACAAAATGTCTAATTTCAAAAACCAATATCTCTTCCTCACCTCAACAAAGAGTTTTTGTAAAAATTTAAAAATGTCTTCTCCTCACCAAATGATGTGTATGTTATCAAGCTATGGAGATGCAATATACAGAGAAGTGGCTTAGGTATGGATCCCATATGGCACCAGGAAACTTGGAAAATCAAACATACAATCATAAATCAAATATGCAATAAAAAATCAAACTCATTAATGAGTCGCTGGATAATTTGGAGAGGGTTTTTGTGTTGTCGGTGTATATTATGCAAATTTTTAGGGATTTGAAGTCCCGATCTGTAAAGCTCATCGAATTCATCGATGGTTCAGAAGGCTTTGTCGAAGACATTAACAAGTGTGGGGATAATCATGTTGGCAAATGCAATGATTGTGTTTGCTCCAAAGTTAGAAAAATTAGAGTACAAGAATCTTTCATCTGGGTGAACAAAGTTTGTGCTTGTTCGGGTCTCAAATTCAGGAGCTTCACAAAGGATACACCCAAATGAGAGTCAATGTAAACTGTAGAAGAAAAATTAGATGCAACACAGTCGTAACAACACAGATTGGTGAAGATTTAGTTTGCCTATATTTATTTACAAAATGGGTTTAAATACAGAAGTGAGTTAATCAACTTAACAAATCTACCAAGTAGTCTCTGCAATGAGATTCCAGTTTTGAGGGCCAGATTGCACCAGCAAGACAATGCTCCACAGAGGAAAAACACCTACATCGATTATTGCACTTGCTCTTTACTCTCCGAGACAATCAAAAGCATATGGATTCGACACAGTTGCTTTCGCATAGAGCAGCAGATTATGGTATGAATCCTCCTTCCCACTCACTTTTCTAACCAGGGACACAACAATGGTAAGCATAGTCCGCTAAAAAATAGAACATTATGATTTTGCATCGCTAGATATAAGCACAAAACCACTTACTCTTCTTCTCTCGTCAGTTATTTCGCCATAGGTGATTTGTAACGTAGTAATCTTCAAATTCCATTAATCACTGCCATTATAACTACTGTCAGCTACATAATGCTAGTCATTACATGTCATCGTTGCTAAACATATAGCCATGCAGTGTTTTGCATTTAATTTTCCTCTTCGTACTGGCAGCTGCCCGTCAATATTTTTTAAAAAGTCAAAAATGTTAACAATGATTTTGATTTCACTGTAGTTCACCTCTTAGTGACATAATAATCACCAAGGATATAGGGAAGGAGGTGGTTAATGAAGCAACTAACATGGTCAGCTTGGAATGGAATGAAGATGGTGAAGCACTAATAAAACTTAATATATTGTTCCTACATCAATCTCCTTGCATTGGCATGGCACACTAAATAACTTGGTGTGCTTCCTATTTATCCATTTTCATAAGTGAAATTTATTTTTAAACCACAATTATATTGTGGTCTTTTATTTTTCTACTTATTTTTCTTAAAATATTGTCTATGCACAAATTCTAGATATAGAACTAGAATATTTAGCCAATAGACTATTTGTGTGAATTTTGGTCAAAATTTTCACCAACTTCCCTAGTTTTTGAGTCTTTCGACGGCCGTGAAAAAGGTGGCAGATGTCTTTGAACTTTGGTCAGAATTTTTGTCAGTCTCCCAATTTTTAAGCCTTTCGGTGGTCATGAAAAAGGTGGCAGACGCGGTTAGCACACGTTGGGAGTAGGTTGGTGGATTTCCCACCTCATGGATAGAGAAGGCCACCAAAATTAAACGTTGGTTTGCATCAACATTAATTGTTGTATGCTTTCCATGTACTGGTGATGATTGTAATAACACCTATCATTTAAAATGATGGGAAACATAGCGAATGTCTGTGAAATTTTTAATAAGGTATTGTTGGGTCTCGTTCTATTGCTATACCAACTATCAAAGTCGTGAGCGAGGAGGATAAGCTTCTATGAGGGTGCAAGTTCGATCAAGCGTTTTCCAACTTTTGTGAAGGTGGACGGAGGTTATTCTGTGAGGGTGCCTATTTTTTGCATGAAAACTAGTAGGAAGAGGTGTGTATTGAAAAAACCCTTTGCAATATTGCTTCATTTGTGGTTCACGGTTTGTGGCAGCCTATATTGTTTGATTTTCGATAAGGTACTATTGATTCTTTCAAATTTTGATAAATTGTTGGTCAGAAAACATTATATAGTTTGTAAAAATGAATATTGTTTCATTTATGGTTTGCATTTTTGTGTCTATGGTTTTGCATGGGTCTGTTCCTGTGAATTTTTGTGGGTTTCTCTTTATGGCTTCCATTTTTTGGCTATTTTTGCAACAAAATAAATTTGTTAATGTTATGTAGTTTTTTGTAGGGTTCGAGAAACAAGGCAACGTAGAGAAAGGTAGCAAGAAGAGATGTGTTTGAAGCTAGTGAGAAGAGGTGTGTTTGAAGCAAGCAAGAAGAGGTGCATATCGAAAAAACCCTTTGCGATATTGTTTCATTTGTGGTTCGCGGTTTGTGGCAGGCTATATTGTTTGATTTCTGATAAGGAATTGTTGATTATTGTTCTCTAGCTTAGGCTATATTGTTTCATTTTTTATAACGTGTTGTTGAAAAGGCTATATTGTTTCAATTTTCGATAAGGTTTTGTTGAGAAAAGAGTTTTTTTAAGTGTGGGTTTGTTACTGTGAATCTTTGTGGCTTTCTTTTTATGGCTTCCATTTTTTAGCTATGTTTGCAATGGAATAAAATTGTTGGAATTTTGTGGTATCATTTTGCATGGGTTTTGTGGCTATGGTTTTTCATGGGTTTTGTGTATTGTTGATTTTTTTTCTCTAGCTTGCGCTATATTGTTTCATTTTTTATAACATTCTCGTCAAAAGGCTATATTGTTCCATTTTTTATAGGGTGTTGTTGAGAAAAAACTATATTTTTGCATCGATTTATTTCTATGCATTTTTGTGTTTTGTGGGTTCCTCCATGTTGGCCACTGTTGAAATGAATATTGTTTGATTTATGCCCTACATTTTATCCCTATGGTTGCAATGTAATAAAATAGTTAGCCCTATATTGTTTATGTTGATTTCCATAAGACATTGTTGATTGTTGTTGTCTAGCTTTAATATAGTTAACATTATATAGTTTATGTTGATTTCGATAAGGCATTGTTGACTGTTGTTGTCTAGCTTAGGCTACATTGTTTCATTTTCAATAAGGTGTTGTTGAAAAGGCTATATTGTTCCAAGTTGCAATAAGGTGGTGTTGAGAAAAGACTATATTTTTGCATGGCTTTGTAACTTGAACTTTTGTATTTTGTGGGTTTTTGCATCTAGGTTGGTGTTTAAGCCAAACTGTGTTTTTTTGGATATGGTTGCAACACAAAAAAATAGTTAACATTATACATTTTATGTTGATTTCGATAGGGAATTGTTGATTTTGGTTGTCTAGCTTTAAAATAGTTAATGTTATACAATTTATGTTGATTTTCATAAGGCATTACTCATTGTTGTTGTCTAGCTTAGGCTATATTGTCTCATTTACGATAAGGTGTTGTTGAAAAGGCTATATCGTCTCATTTTCAATAGGGTGTTCAAAGAAGGATATATTGTTTTTTAATAGTAATATTGTTTTGTTTGTGGTTCATGTTATGTGGCTATGGTTTTGTATGGGTTTGTCAATGTGATTTTTTATGTTTTATGGGTTTCTACATCTGCATCATTGTTGAAACAAATATTGTTTGATTTATGCCCTATGTTTTGTGGGTGTGGTTGCAACTGAATAAAATAGTTAATGTTATATAGTTTGTGTTTATTTACATAGGGTATTGTTGTTTGCTGTTCTCTAGCTTAGATTGTATTGTTTCATATTTTATAAGGTTTTGTTGAAAATGATAGATTGTTATGTTTTCAATAAGGTGTTGTTAAGAAAAGACTATAGTATTGCATGGGTTTTTTACATTGCATTTTTTTGTGTTTTGTCGATTTTACCATCTGGTCCACTTTTGAAACCAATATTATTTGATTTATGGTTTTTGTTTTATTGTTATGGTTGCAACGCAATAAAATAGTTAATGTTATACAGTTTATGTTGATTGTTGCTCTCTAGCTTGTTAGTTGATAAGCTATTTGTTTGAGCTTTGGTCGGAATTCCCATCAGCCTTCCCAATTTTTGAGCCTTTCGAAGGTCGTGAAAAAAGGTGGTAGATGTTCTTGAACTTTGGTCAGAATTCGTGTTAGCCAACTCGGTTATCAGTCATCCTTCCCAATTTTTAGGCCTTAATGGTAGTCATGGGAAAAGGTTGTGGAGGTGCTTGCCACAAGTTGGGAATAGGTTGGTGGATTTTTTGTTGTGTGGATAGAGAAGGCTGACAAAATTAAATGCTGGTTTGCATCAACATTATTTTTTGCATGGCTTGCATGTGTTGGCGATGATTGTAATAACACTTGTTGTTTATTCATTTGTGGCTTTCATTTAGTGTTCATGGTTGCAACATAACTAGATACTTAATTTTGTGCAATTTATGTTGTTTTCCATAAGGCATTGTCAAGTGTCCTTCTCGAACTTTGGCTATATTGTTTCATTATTGATAATGCAGTCTTGGGAAAAGTATTTGACTTCTTCCTTGAATAGATTCAAAAAGGGTTTTAGCACATTGTATGTGGCAACCAGTGTTTCTTATTATGTTTAATATAAATCCTATTATTGTGAGAATTCCTTTTTTTAGGGATGAAACAAATAACAACTTTCTTCCCAAATTAAAAACTATCTTCTCAAAACAATAAATATGAATGTTTTGTTTTTGTTTCTAAATAATATTTTATTTAATATATAACTCTTATTAAAATGAATTCCACTCATGGTTCATATGATACTTAACTAGAATAACAAGGTGCTAAGAGTCAAAGATTTAGTCATTGAATTTCAAAATAAAGACCTTAAGGTTCAATAAAGAACACACACATATAGCCATATATATATCTATATGTACACGTGTATATATCTATTTATATAGAGATTTCTATATCTAAATAGATGTGTATACCATATTTTTTCCTCACTACATAACTCCTCCCCTTCAAATTTATGAAGAGGGCAAACATCTAGACTGAATTTTCTCTCAATTGACTCACTGAGAAGGCTACAAATTCAAATCTTTTATTGCCTATAATATATTGCCTAGTTCGAAGCAAGGCCTTATTATAGTCAATAAAATTTTTGAATTCGTTGCCTTCTCAGCCAGTCAATTGAAGGAAAATGTAGTGTGGATATTTTCTCTCTTAAATTTTGTTTTCCATCAACATTAATTGCTGTATGGTTTGCGTGTGCTAGTGATGGTTGTAATAACAGCTCAACAATCAACAATGCTCTTTGGAAAATAACATAAGGGTGTGTGCAAGAAGTTGAGTCCACTTTTTGGCCAAAAAGTGGAAATGTTCTCCTTGATTTTTAGAATTTGTAACATTTGACCTTAATATTTGAAGCAGTTGGAGATGGAATCTTTAAAAAAAAAACTAATCATAACATGTAGTACTCAGAGTCTAGTTTTCAAATATGTAATTTATTTCAATACCTTGATGATAAAAATAAATTTTCAATAGGCATTTCTAAAAACCACTGTTCAAAAGTCACTTTTTTTACCATACCATGCACATGTACATCATCCATATTTTGACCTAAATAATCATATTTTCTAAATCCTTTTGGGAAAATATTTTTAACTCACTGAAGCACGTTTTCGATATTTTTTTCTAATTTTTTATTGAATTTTTTTTTTGTTAAATTTTTATTGGACATATTTGTTGTTTTGAAAAATCGTCGTGTGCATCATGCATAAGATTACCTAAACTTATCATTTTTTTATGTTTTTTAAATTGAAAAGAATTTTCTGAAGTACGCTTTGGTGCAATTAGTTTTATAAAAAAATATTTTAATAAAAAGTTATTAAAATACAAAAAAAACCCTGATAATTCAAGTTTATGGGCCAATTTCATCATAAATTAATTGAAAAATAGAAAAAAATATCAAATTGTAAAAAAAATTACATATTTGGAATCTGCACTGTCTCATCTATAATGGATTTTAATTTCATCAAAAAATTCTGCAAAATAGGTCTTCAAACATATGTCCAAAGTCACTATTTTCCTATGACATTGACATGACCTTCAAGTTGTAAGTTAAACCAGGTCCAAAGCTTAGGTTCAGGTCTCCAAGACATTTCTCGAATCGAAAAACAAGTCAAAAACTCAACCAAAAATTCATATTTTAAAAAACGGGATCTCGTTTCATTAAAAAAAAAAATTTATGGTTCTACAAAATGGGATCCCATTTTGTAAAACAGGATCCCGTTTTACAAATTGCCAAAAACGGAAAGTTTCAAAAAATAGAAAGTTTTCAAAAGAGGATCCCATTTTGAAAATTTGCCGAAAATGGAAATTTTTCAAACATTGAAAGTTTCCAAAAATTAAAAAAAAAAATCAAAATGGGATCCCATTTTAAAACTTTCCATTTTGGAAATTTCCCATTTTGAAAATTTTCCAAAATGATTTTTTCAAAATAGGATCCAGTTTTGAAAAACGGAATCCCGATTTTTAAAAAAATGGGATCCCATTTTTTAAAGATGGGATCTTGTTTTTTTTTAAATGGGATCTCGTTTAGAATTTAGGCTCAGGATCCCAAAGCTAAACGGGATCCCATTTTTTGCAAGTCGATTTCATTTTTTTGCCTAAGGAAAAAACTTCCACATTTCATGGACTCATCTTCCTGCATTTACCCATAAACTATTTTCAAAATACTGGTGAAATGATCTTTTCAATATGCACCTCTTCCTGTACCTCTCCCCACTTGCTTCAAATGCACCTCTTCCTACACCTCTCCCCACTTGATTCAAATGCACCTCTTTCTGCTTGCTTTCTCTCTGCTCCCTTCTTTCTCACTGCCTGCAAAATATGGTCAAAGAATTATCACAACCAACACTTTTGTACTGCTTTTGCAACCATCACCCCCTACAAAAAACACAAAAATAACCTCCAACCACCTTCACATAAATTCCACAATTGATGATCGTACTTGCACCTTCACAGAAGCTTTCCCTCCTCACTCACAACTATCTTGAACAACAAGGTAAACCTAGAGAACGACACCCAACAATGTCTTATCGAAAACTGTGCTTAAGGCATTGTTTATTGTTCTTCTATGGCCTTGAATAAATTATTTGATTTATGCTTTCTATGTGGTGGCAATGGTTGCAAAGTAATAAATCAATTTATGTTCTTCTTGATAAGGCATTTTTAGTTGTTTTTATGTGTCTTTTAGGATCTAGTTCTTATTTGTTTACGCCTTAATAAGGATTTGTTAGAATGGTAGGTTGTATATTAAGTGTGAGATGAAACATTGGTCTCACTATTGGTTATAGTGGCAGACCAAAAATACATTATCCACCACTATAATCAACGTAAATATCGATGTTTTTTATTGTAGTTAATATAGAGGTTGTTGTGCATATGAATGTTGTATGCATCTAATTTCACACAGATGCATATCTCCGCATAGGGAAAATAAAATGAAACGCAACAAAAGAACACCTACTCTCCACTCTACCATATTGGGCCGTGGACTGTCATATGTATTTACATAGATATATCCATAGGTGGTCTTCAAACAAATGAATGTTGTCTGCATCGAATGTTAGAAACACATAAATCTATAGATAGGAAATATAAAATCAAACACAACAAAATGAGGCTTTCTCTCGACCCTATCATATTGGGTCATGGAGCCTGATGGGCTCTCACCAAAATCCCAAGCAAGACCATACATCGTCCACCACTCTGATCAATGGTGAGATCAATGTTTCTTATTATACTTACTATATAGTTTATCATTCTAACAACTCCTTTTTTGACGCTGAAAGAAATAATAACTAAAAAGGTTGTTTAATGCATGCAATACATATATATGCAGTTGCAAAACAAAAGATAAACCGATATATATATATCAAGTTAGATGTACATATATATGCATTGTTGATTGTACTCTACAAAAGACTATATTGTTTGTTGAAATGAATATTGTTTGATTTATGATTCGCCTTTTGTGGCAATGATTTTGGATGGGTTTGTTACTATGAATTTTTGTGCTCTACAGGTTTTTCCATCTGATGTAGTGTTTCATTTTTATTTTCTTGTGTGCATGTATGTATGTATATAAAATTATATGTAGACAACATTCATATATACTTGGCTTTATAGTACGAATAATAAGAAACATTTTTCCACATACAATGTGTTGAAAATATCTTAAAATTTATTTTAGGAAGAAGTTCTACAGAGATGGTGGCATCAATGTTTGATGCAATACTCAAAATACGAATTATTATTCCAACAATGTTTCAGTATGTATCAATGTTGTTTGCAACTGCTATGACATACATCCAAATCTGCACATGGCATTTTTCACCAGTGTTTCCCTTGCAACCATTGGCACCACATGCAAACTAGCAATGCCCTATGGGAATTAATAGAAACTATATCCGTCTGTTGTGGATTTTTTGTGAAGGTGGTTGGAGGATATTTTCTATTTTTTCCATGGCTCAAAGACTCAAAAAGAAATACAAAAGATCAGAGTACATGACAATCACACCAAACAAGCAACAAATAGCTATATTGATATTAAAAAATGAACATATCCATATTTAGGTAAATGCATCACCTCAAAGATACATGTACGTAATGAATATACAGACATACACACTCACACCTTAAATGAAACAATAATGGTTTCAATAGCATCCTACAAAATTATTTTTTTCAATAGGACCTTATCATAAAGGAGACAATATAGCCATAAAACACCAACCTAAAGGGAAATGGCATAAGTAAAGAGCTTAAGCTATTTAATATGTAATAAAAAAGCCAAAGGTAGATAGCAAGACTCAACAATTCCCTATAGGAAACAATACATATACATACATCACAACGAGGATGAAAATGTGCTTGCAAACTCCAACTTAAAGAGGAACAATGCAACCAATGAAAATATAGGTACTATAAAATGAAACAAAAGAAAGGAACACCTACTCTCCACCCTACCATATTGGGTCATTGAGCCCCATCGGCTCTCACCAAGAACCACAAATGAAACAATATCACAAAGGGTTTTTTTGATATCCACCTCTTCCCGCTTGCTTCAAACACCTCTTCTTGCTAGCTTTCCTACAAAAAATGGGCACCCTCATAGAATAACCTTCTCCCACCTTTACAGAAGCTGGATAATGCTTGATCGAACTTGCACCCTCATAGAAGCTTGCCCTCCTCCCTCACAGCTCCAATATCAATCATAGAAAAAGAACAAGACCCAACAATGCCTTATCAAAAAATTCATAGACATTCATTGTGTTTGCTGAGGTTTTAAATGGTAGGTGGTATTACAACCATCTCCTATACATAGAAAGCTTACAACAATTATGCCATGTAAAAAAAAAATGCTCCAACCATCTTCACAAAAAATTTTAAAAAAATAATTGTACTTGCATGTTCACAAAAGCCTGCCCTCCTCACTCACACCTCTGATAGAAGGTAAAGCCACAGAACCACACCCAACAATACCTTGTTGAAAGTTACATAGACATTCGCTATGTTTTCTGAGGATTTAAATGGTAGGTGTTACTTACAACCATTGCCACTATACAAAAACCATACAACAATCAAAATCTGATGTAGTGACAAACCCATTGAAAACCTTCATCCAAAAACATGAACCATAAATGAAATTGTATTGGTCTCAATAGTGACCCATATCAAAAAACCCACAGAAACACAACAATTCACAAAACATAGAATTCACAGTAACAATCCAAAATAAAAAACAAAAAATATTGCCTTCCAACCATTGCGGATACACTAATTCAATAAATGAAACATTATACCCTAAGCTAGAGAACTACAATGAACAATGGCCTATGGAAAATAACATAAAAAAAAATTGAAACTATGTTGCTTTCAACAGTTACCTAGATAGAAAAACCCACAAAACACAACAATTCACAGCAGCAATCCAATGCAAAAACAAACAATATTACCTTCCAACCATCGTGGCTACACAGAGAGCATAAATGAAACAATATACCCTAAGCTAGAGAACAACAATGAACAATGGCTTATGGAAAATAACATGAATTTTTTTTCAAATACTCTAGAAAGAGTTTTTCCAATATGCACCTCCAACCACACCTCTACCCACTTACTTCAAATGCACCTCTTCCCGCTTTCCAAAACCAATACAATAGTCTCAGTAATGGCACTATTGATCAAAGTGATGGACAATGTATGGCCCCTATGCACAAATATGTGTGTGTGTCATAGAAGATGCAAACAACATTGATTCTATAGGACATTGGTGATTGTTGTTCTCTAGGTTAGGGTGTATTGTTTCATTTTCGATAAGAGGCTATTGAATAAGCTATATTGTTTGATTTTCACTATTGCATTGCGAATTAAATATGAAACAATATAGCCAAAGCTAAAGTAATAAAACAGTTTATGCTAGTTTCCGAACTTCAAAAAGTTATTCAACACATTGTATGTGGAAAGCAATGTTCAGGGGGATGAGTTTATATGAATGTTTTCTACATCTTATTTTGCATACATACATATTCGCACACAAGAAAAGAACAATGAAACACAACAAAAGAAATAGATACTCTATGTTACAGGAGCACCATCAAATATTTTTGTCAATTTAAGATCATACCAAGTAGGCTCTAAGTTTTGATTATTTTTATCTAAATAAGGTCATAATGACCATTTTTAATGTTAAATAAAAAAATTTGAAAGATATTAGATGGTTTTGAGTCTTAGGGGTTACATTAGTAAAAGTTGCACAAAAGATATTATGTTGTTAAGTTCAAATTGTCAAATGCAACAAATAGGGAATATGAAGGGTAAGGAATTTCAAAAGGTGGTTATAGTCATTTGGTAGGTAACAATTGATTGGAAAATGTATAAAAATCCTCCTAGCGCTTGAACAAAGGGGATTGATGAAGTTTTGAAATAGAAATTCAATCAAATACAACGTTTTCTCTGTTATTTTGTGTTTTCTGAAATTTATTCTTTTCGTACGGACTCGTGCAGGCTTGTGATGTTCTAGATTCTTTGGTGTTATGTAAATACATGAATCTCCTTTCATTTGAGTTATTTTTGAGATTTTAACATTGATTTTGGTGGGAGTTCTCATTGTTTTCCCTGAACTACCCTGTTACACAGAATAAGGGTTTTGTTTGAGCTTTAAATCATGAATTGATCAATCCAACTACTTTCAGCCCTATAACTTGATGGATTGATCTTTTTTATGTAGGAATAGGTTCTTTTAATGTTTTGAAGGTTGTGGGAATGAGTTGTAGGTAAATGGATGAAGCCCTAGGGTCTAAAAGTGTATGTTTCCATATGGAAAGAGTGTGCTAATGAAGGGTTTTGTATAAATGGTGAAAGAATGGCTCATGTCTTGCTCTTGCGAGTTTGTACAGACCATTTGAAGTTTGTTGCATACAATTTTAAGGTAATATAAGCCTGGGGTATGTGAGATCCAATAAACCCTAGGATTTTGTGTGTAAAGGAAGGGTTTCTTGGTGCATGGTATTAGGAGGCCTGAATCTGCAAATAAATGAGAGAATCTGAAGTTTTGTGTCACAATTCATGACTTTCTAGTGGATTTAGGTGTCTTTCAAGAGTTTAAGAGGTAGTTCCTTTGAAAATTACACTAATTGACTAGCCTTGGAGTAGGGCAGGTTATTGGTTCATGGTGTTGAGTCAAATAAACCCTATGAGATCTTTTCCTATGTTGGTTAATATTTTGTGGTGAGTCTTTGAGGAGTTTGATTGACCACTATACGGCCTTCTCTAAAATATATTCCCATTGGTTGGTTATTGGTGATTACAACCCATAAGAAGAGTGATTGAGTCAAGTTGAAAGATTTGTGTTGTAAGGAGTTGTTTTCTGATTGATTTTGGTCATTTTCAGGTTGAAGAGAGTCTTGGACCCACCTTGCTTGCATTAGGTGGTATCAAAGCACGAAGGTAGTTCCTTAAGGAAGAAATTTTAAGATTGTGAAAGAAAGCTTGGAAGGTGAAGATGCAAGATTGTAAAGATGCCTCCAAAATCCAGTGCAATGTCAAAGGAGATAAAAGAATTGAAAGAGTCTAGTTGTTGCAAAATGAAAGGCTCTATAAAGAGTCTCAAGAAGCCACCTTAGCAAGGATAGAACTTCTGGAAAAGAACCAAAGAAGAGGAATGGTGAATGAAGACCAGAGTGACAAAGAAGATGAAGGAGAAGAAGGAACCCTGTTGTCCAAGATGATGAAGATGAATTAGATCCTGAAGAAAAGAGAATGGTCAAGATGTTGAAGGTAGTAAATGGTGATAACACTCTAAAAGTGAAAGTTGAAGTGCCAATGTACGAAGGTAAGATAGATAGTGAAGAGGTTTTGGCTTGGATTGATGCCTTAGATATTTTTTTTTAATTTGAAGACATTGAGGACAGAAAGAAGGTTAAGTATGCAACTTAGACAAATTTGAAGGGACCAGCTCTCACATGGTGGGATTTTTTCCAAGAGGATAAATTCAAGAAAGGTAAGTCTGAAATAAGTTCATGGGATACGATGGTAGCAAAAGTGAATGTTTAGTTTCTACTAGCAGATTATGCTATTCAAACTTTCATGAAATTGCAAGAATTGAAACAGAGGGAGATGGATGTGATGTCTTACACTGAAGAGTTCCATAGATTATGCATAAGGGAAGGTCATAATGAAGATGAAGTGGAAAGAGTAGCCAGATACTTTAGTGGTTTAAGATTGAACATAAGAGATGAAATCATCTTGAATCCACCTAAGATGGTAGAAGAATGCTTCCAAATGGCAGTGAGGGTAGAAGATAGAATTAAGAGAAGGAAAGAAATGCAAGAAAGGGGTAGAGGTAATGTGAATAGAGGTAGGGGACTGAGACATTCCAAGGAAGATCATGAACATGTTGATAAAAGTAAGGAAAAAGCACCTAAATCAAGAGGTGGATGGAGAGGTGGAAGAACAAGCTTTAGGAAAAGAATAGATCCTAATGAGTTTGCACGAAATTTTTACAAGTGTGGTGAGTTTGGTCACCCTTTCTAAAAGTGTCCAGAGAAAAGTGGAACCACATCAAGTGGAGGAGAAAGGAAATTTGAAAGGAGATTCCAAATTGCTTATGAGGATGAAGCTGAAAGCTCAACTTCCAATACTCTATGTGCTACTCTTGAAGTTGGAAAGATTTTGATGATGTGAAGCCAAAATTTGAAGATATCCATGGAGGGAGATCAAATTCAGAGAAAAGCCTTATTTAGGACTGCTTGTAGATGCAAAGATAAGGTATGTAAGGTAATTGTGGATTCTGAATGTACATACAATATTGTCTCTAGTGATATGGTTGAAAATTTACATTTGGAAAGGGTACCTAAACAAAAACCATATAAAGTGTCTTGGGTTAGTGAAAAACAAACCATGTTGGTGAATGAACAAGCTACTATGGAGTTTCAAATTGGTCCCTATAAAGACAAAGTTGTTTGTGACATCCTACCTATGAGTTGTTGCAATTTTTTCCTTGGGAGACCTTGGCAATTTGAAAGATCTGTAGTATATCATGGAAGAGAAAACACATATCACATTGAAAATGATGGGAAGAGGTTTGTTCTAACTCCATTAGTTATAGAAACAAGTGAGCAGGGCAAGGTCATAATAATGGGAAGAAAAGAATATGTCAATGGTGAGGAATGTGAGATCATGAGGTTAGTAGCCAAATCACAGTTTGACACTGTTAGGATAGTGTTCAAGAGGAAGGCTAATGGTAATGTGCAGACAGAAAGGAAGAAGAAAATGAATGGAAATGGGTCTCAGACTAGCATAAAGTAGCATGAGAGTGGAAACCCTATGGTAAGGCAAGAAATCAGTGAGGGAGTGCTTGTTGGGTCAATCATGTGCCTTGTAATTGTGCATACAGTGAAACGGTAGATCAAGGTTGTTGGGATAGAGATTGATGATGTAGTGAACAAGATAGATTTTTTTACAGCTGAGAGAATAGAGGATAAGAAGAAAAAATATTGTGATGTTGTTTGGACAGTAAATAAGGCATGTACAGGTCTGATAGAGGTAAAGAAGCCTAATGGTATAGTTCACAATTTAAGTGATGGGAAATGGAATAAGCAAGGACTTGCAAAGCAGATGGTGGCAGTTGGTAACAACTTCTATGCAGATAACAAGGAAGAAGTAATGATAGAGTGGGATGATGAAAATTTTGGAGAACACCCCACATAGCAGAGTGTACAATTGAACTAGGGATCAAGGGTTGGTGATGGCCCAAGGCTATGCTAAAGACAGTGATATACTAATGCAAGGTGAACATATTAAAGGAAAGTGTGAAGGACAGAGAAATGATGAATACAAAGGAAGGCATACCACTTCAATATTTTCAAGGGACTTGGAAAAGGTCCATGTTGGGGTGTATGGTGAAGGAGCACCATCAAATATGTTTTGTCAATTTAAGATCATACTAAGTAGGCTCTAAGTTTTGATGAGTTTTTGTCTAAATAAGGCCATAATGACCATTTTGAATGTTAAATAAAATAATTTGAAGGATATTAGAGGGTTTTGATTCTTAGGGGTTACATTAGTAAAAGTTGCACAAAAGATATTATGTTGTTAAGTTCAAAATTGTCAAATATAACAAATAGAGAACATGAAGGGTCAGTAATATCAAAAGGTGGTTATAGTTATTTGGCAGGTAACAACTGATTGGAAAATGTATAAAAAGACTCCTAGGACTTGAACAAAGGGGATTGATGAAGTTTTAAAATAGAAATTCAATCAAATACAATGGTT
>CM021102.1:706866948-707055134 GCA_007115665.2 Sequoiadendron giganteum
TTTAATAAATTATTATTATTCATTTTCTATTTGAATTACAACTAAAATTGTGTTTGATAGGCTGATTGAAAATCATCTATAACTTTCAAACGGTATCACATTTTTTGAATCCGAAACATGCATCACATTCTACGATTTGCATACTATAGGAATTTAAAAAATTAATAATTTCATGAAGTTTTGACCAAGTTAAGGTGGTTAGACAGAAGAGTTTTTATATTTTATAAAATTTATAATTAAAAAATCATAATTAATTATTTACTTGAAAACATATTACAAAAAAATATGCATCACATTGGGACATGAGTCCCCTACTTATATCTAAAATATTATAAAAAAATATTATCATTTTATTGTGGTTAGGGTGGTCAAACAGACACGTACTTCTTATTTTTTCCCTGAAATTTATGTACTATTGCATTGAAATTTCAAATTTTTACCAAATAGATATATATATTTTAAAAATAAACCTAGTAGTTTAGAAACTACATTCAATTTTCTATAGATTCTATTCTTACATATTTTTGAAATAATATAGATAACTTATTCAAATTTTTACATCAAGTTGCCTAACTCTAATTTTCTCAATTTTATTGCCACTTAAGGGCCTATTTTTTCCATGATGATCCTGCACATACCCGTGGTTGAAAAATTACATTTGGAAAGGGTGCCTAAACAAAAACCATATAAAGTGTCTTGGGTTAGTGAAAAACAAACCATGTTGGTGAATGGACAAGATACTATGGAGTTTTAGATTGGTCCCTATAAAGACAAAGTTTGTGAAATCCTACCTATGAGTTGTTGCCATGTTTTTCTTGGGAGACCTTGGCAATTTGATAGATCTACAGCATATCATGGAAGAGAAAACACATATCACATTGAAAAGGATGGGAAGAGGTTTGTTCTAACTCCATTACTTGTAGAAATAAGTGAGAAGGGTGAGGTCATAATAATGGGAAGAAAAGAATATGTGAGTGGTGAGGAATGTGAGAGCATGAGGTTAGCAGCCAAATCATAGTTTGACACTATTAGGACAGTGAAGAGGAAGGATAATGGTAATGTGCAGATAGAAAGGAAGAAGAATGCCTTTGTATGGCAAAAGAAAATGAATGGAAATGGGTCTCAGACTAGTATAAAGCAGCATGAGAGTGGAAAGCTTGTGGTAAGGCAAGAAATCAGTGAGGGAGTGCTTGTTGGGTCAGTCATGTGCATACAGTGAAAAGGTAGATTAAGGTTGTTGGGACAAAGATTGATAATGTAGTGAATAAGAAGAAAAAATTTTATAGTTGAGAGAACAGAGGAAAAGAAGACAAAAGATTGTGATGTTGTTTGGACAGTAAATAAGGCATGTACAGGTCTGACAGAGGTAAAGAAGTCTAATGGTACAGTTGAAAAGTTAAGTGATGGGAAATGGAATAAGCAAGGAGTTGCAAAGAAAATGGTGGAATTTGGTAATAGCTTGTGTGTGGATAACAAGGAAGAAGTAATGACAAAGTTGGATGATGAAAACGTTGGAGAAAACCCCACAGAGCAGAGTGTATAGTTGAAGCAAGGATCAAGGGTTGGTGATGGCCCCTATGTTAAAGACAATGATAAACTAATGCAAGGTGAACATGTTAAAGGACATTTTGAAGGACAGAGCAATGAAGAATACAAAGGAAGGCATACCACTTCAATATTTTCAAGGGACATGGAAAAGTTCCATGTTGGGGTGTATGGTGCAGGAGCACCATCAAATATTTTTTGTCAATTCAAGATCATACCAAGTAGGGTCTAAGTTTGGATGATTTTTTGTCTAAATAATGTCATAATGACCATTTTGAATGTTAAATAAAACAATTTGAAGGATATTAGAGGGTTTGAGTATTAGAGGTTACATTATTAAAAGTTGCACAAAAGATATTATGTTGTTAAGTTCAAAATTGTCAAATGCAACAAATAGGGAATATGAAGGGTTGGGAATTTCAAAAGGTGGTTATAGTTGTTTGGCAAGTAACAACTGATTGGAAAATGTATAAAAATCCTCCTTGGGCTTGAACAAAGGGGAATGATGAAGTTTTGAAATAGAAATTCAATCAAATACAACATTTTCTCTGTTATTTTCTATGTTTTTTGAACTTTATTCTTTTTGTATGGACCTGTACAGGCTTGTGATGTTCTAAATTCTTTGGTTTTATGTAAATACATGAATATCCTTTCATTTGAGTCATTTTTGAGAGTTTAACATTGATTTTGGTGGGATTTCTCATTGTTTTCCTTGAACTACCCTATTACACAGAATAAGGGTTTTATTTGAGGTTTAAATCATGAATTGATCAATCCACCTACTGTCATCCCTGTAACTCGGTGGATTGATCTATTTTATGTAGGAATCGGTGCTTTTAATTTTTTGAAGGCTATGGGAATGAGTTTTAATTAAATGGATGAAGTCCTAGGGTCTAAAATTGTATGTTTCCATATGGAAAGAGTGTGCTAATGAAGGGTTTTGTATAAATTGTGAAAGAATGGCTCAAGTCTTAGTCTTGTGAGTTTTTGCAGACCATTTGAAGTCTACTGCATGCAATTTTAAGGTACTATAAGCTTGAGGTATGTGAGATCCAATAAACCCTAAGGGTTTGTGTGTAAAGGAAGGGTTTCTTGGTGCAGGGTATTAGGAGGCCTAAATCTGCAAATAAATGAGAGAATCTGAAGTTTTTTTCACAATTCATGATTGTCTAGTGGTTTTGGGTGTCTTTCAAGAGTTTAATAGATAGTTCCTTTGAAAATCAGGTTAACTCACTAGCCTTGGAGTGGAGCGGGTTATTAGTTCATGGTGTTGAGTCAAAGAAACCCTATAAGATATTTTTCTATGTTGGTTAAGAGTCTGTGGTGAGTCTTTGAGGAGTTTTATAGGCCACTACCTTCTCTAAAATATATTCCCACTGGTTGGTTATTGGTGATTGCAAAGCCATAAGAAAAGTGATTGAGTCAAGTTGAAGGACTTGTGTTGTAAGGAGTTTTTTTCTAGTTGAGTTTGGTCATTTTCAAGTTGAAGAGAGTCTTGGACCCACCTTGCTTGCATCACTTTAGTGTTTGTTGTATGGTTTGTGTCTAATGGAAATACTTGCAAAGTAATATAACATTTCATGGTCTTCTCAATACAACATTGGTGGTTGTCTTTGTGTGGCCTACGGTGGCAGTCTGCACTATTTTCCATAGGGCATTGGTGATTGTTGAGTTGTGGCTTTAGCAATACATGTGGAAAATGCATATAGGCACATACACATTCATAGATACATATAGACTTTCAAAATAGTGAATAGAAATTATGGAGATATAAGAGGGTGTGGAAATTCAAATAGACGAGAAGAAAATAACTATATTCATATTGATAAGTTGACATATCTATATACATAGATGCATATCCTAAAAGATACATGTATAAAATACATGTATGCACATACACATCACACATACAAATGAATTATAGACACATTTCCCTACACACAACTGTATCAGGATGTTGTATGCACTAAGAACATTGAATTACATGCATACATGTTTCTGTATGTGTATATGTAGATGTATACATGCATACAACCATGTCCACAAGTATATATGTGAACAGTTTGAAATACAAAGGGTTTTTTAAAATTAAACCTCTTCTTGCTTGGTTCAAGTGTACCTCTTCCCACTTGCTTTCTCTTTACTCCTTGCTTTATTCAACATCTACAAAAAAAAGGGCAATAAATTATCACGACCAACACTTTTGTATTTCTTTTCCAACTAATACCCCATGCAAGAAAGTACAAAAAACATCCTCCCAATTGGATAGTAGCTTGATAATGAATGATCAAACTTGCACCTTCACAAAAGCTTCCTCTCCTTTCTCATAGCTGTGATAGTCGGTAAAGCCATAGAACGACAGCCAGCAATGCCTTGTCAAAAATTATGCAGACATTTGATCATACTAATGGACAATGTATTTCCCCTATGTGCAGGAATGTATGTATATCATAGTGGATGCAAAGAACATTGATACATAGTGATCCATATCTTTATTCTGTTGGAACATCCTTGGAATCATAAGGTGTATTTTAAGTGTTGTATAATAATTTTTTTTGCATCTAATATCACATATGTAGATTTGCGCACATGGGGGAAATAAAATGAGTGGCATGATAGTCAAGAATGTCTTTTGGATAACAATATAAACTCTATAACATTTACTATTTTATTATGTATCAAAAATGACATGATATAGCCGAAGCTAGAGAACAACAATTAAAAATGTGTTATGGAAAACAAGACAAACTATTTTATTGTGTTGCAACCATTGGCACAGAACGGAAACCATATATGAAAAAATATTAAATTTTCTCTATGTGTAGATATGTATGTATGTAAAATTAGATGTAAACAATGTACATACACACTCTTCCCGATGTTTATTACTTTGTGAAAATAGTTGTTATTCGTTTGAACCTTGACAAGGAATTTTTTGAATGATATATTATATATTAACTATTATATAGAACATTAAAGCATTTTTCCTAATTATTTATGTTTCCTTGTATTGTTGATATCTGTAGAAAAAAAAATCAAAGATCAAAAAAATGAAACAAAAAAAATAGAATAACAAATTGTATATTAAGTGCTATATGAATCATTGAACTCTTTTTCTATTAATCCTTTGTTGTCATATTCTTGATGTTTGTGCAAAAACATTGAGAGATCATGTTGTGTTTTGAAGTCATAGAGCTTGTAGTTAGTTGTCGGTGTTGCAGATCTCATCATTTAAAAGAGAAGCCCTAGCAATTTTGGTGGACTCTGGCTCTACCCAGGCTGACGAACAATCCTCAAGCACTAGTCTTGTAAGTCTGTTCCTTGTTTTGTTCTTGCTGTTGACAATTAAATTGATACTTTTCCATGTGCATCGAGTGAGCTGTGAATATTCTTCATTTGAATTAACAGTTGTTGTGATATATATTCTAACTAATTTATATTCAAACTCTTTATCTTTACTTTTCCTTTTGATATTTTGGCCATTTGGGAGTCACTTATGTGTTAGGAGAAAGAACGTTACAATTTTCAAATGTGTTGGCATTGTTGTTTGCTTCTAGAGTTGTGTCACAGCCATGAATGTCTCATTGCTTCTACTTCCCTGAGTGAAATTTCCTTGTAGGATACAAATGTACATCCAACCTTGAAAACACATGTGATACGATCTATTGATGCTAGAGATGTTGTCCCATCTCTGGTTCTCCAACTAATGTCTTTTCAAAAAATAAGAGGCAATCAAAGCCCGGTTGAACACTACAAATTCATCCTTTTTTATGGAACCCACATGCAAATAGGGACTTTTCCTACAAAATACAATGACCTTTTGTTTACAAGGGCATTGAAAATAGGTTTCATCTTGTGCTTGAAAAACTATTTGTGTAGGAAGTTGCGGGAATCGAGGTTAGATATTGTTTTGCACTACTTGTACTTATTTTTTTATGCTTTCATGTTTGTGGGGACCACCTTTTTAAGTATTTCATGTTCGCTTGATTCCAAGGAGATTTTCATATTGTCCTTAGATGTCAAAATGTCAGATTTCCAGCTAATTGAAAAACCTAGATATTTTTTTAGAGATCAAGAAGAACAAATAGTTGGTTGTGAGTCACCCTCTCCACCCAAACAAGCCTCAACATTTGGGATTAATGCATCCCCAAGACATCATAATGATCCTACAAATATCATTCCTATTAAAGGGCTAAATGTTTACCAAACCAAATAGACAATAAAAGGTTGTGTAACAACAAAAATGGATATGCGCCATTATAGCAACCAGGGACACGAGGGCCAAGTATTCAGCTTTGAAATTATTAACAGTGAGGGAACAGAAATATGAATCACTTTCTTTAAGGACATAGATAAATTTCATTATGATAGGGTTGAGGTGGGTCGTACTTATTATGTGTCAAAAGGCTCGATGAGACAAGTAGATAGGAAATTTAATAAGTTGAACAACCACATGGAAATCATTTTGGATCAAAACTCAATGTTGAAATGATGTGACGATGAGGCCTTTGTGTTAGAGAAAGTATTTAAATTCATCCCAATAAATGAAATTGAAAATTGCAGCAATAACCGTTTGATTGATATTTTTGGGACTGTGGTGCATGTGGGAAAGGTATCGACTATACAAAGAAAGGATTAGTCTAAAATAATCTGTAGGACTGTTAAACTTAATGATTTATCATTATTTTGAATTAATGTTAATTTGTGGGGCTCAAATTGGGAAGCAAAGTGTGATGAGCTCGAAAGGTTGTACACCCCTACTTTGGTTTTCATCCTTGCTATTAAAAATGTTTGTGTTGGGTATTTCAATCGAACAGTTTTGAACACAACTGCATGGACTCTTCTATACATAAATCCTAACATCCTAGAAGCACGGCCCTTGAACCAACGAGGACATATTGAGCCACCTATCGTTGAGCCCTCCCGAATAGTCCCTCAAAAGGTTGCTTTGGAAATGGGAGAGTCACTATTGGATCTATTTTGGATCACTATCTTGGCTTGCCATAAAATTTGCAGGCTACTCTCAAGGAAATAGTAAAATATATAAAAACTGATGTATTATGTTATGTTGCATGTCCTTTACAGGCCAATGGCAGAAAATGCAAGAAAAAGTGTGAAGATTCTGCCCAAAATACATGGTTCTACCCTAAATGCTAGACAACAATAGTTGATTGTGACTTTCAATATTTATTGTAGCTAAAGATGGAAGACCACACAGGCGATATTTGGGCTACTACTTTTGATGAGGTTACAACAAGCTTATTGCAGATGTCAACAAAAGAGCTTTACATGTTGCAATATGAGTCTTCTATTGCAATGATTGTTGAGTCTATTATCAATCATGTCACCTACACCTCATTCATTTTCACTGTTCTTATTAAAACTCAGACCTATAATTAAGAAACACTTAGGGGTGATCCCACAATAGTGGTTTACAATTTTTGGCCAAACTGGACACTGAAATTATTATTTTTAACTAAATCTTCACATTCGGGCACCTATAGCGGCTAAACCGTGAGGAATTTGAAGATGATGCAAACTAGAGTCTCATCACATTTTGTCTATAGATTCTAAAAATATTTTTTTCAAAATTTTTGGAATAATATTGCACTTCTTTTTCCATCTCCCACAAAAACTGGTTTTTTTTAGAAAACAAAATTTTAAAAAAGTGGCGCTCACCGTATACAACATAACTTTTTTTGTATGAAGGATAAAATTATAATTTTTTCGAATTTAGATTTGTAACTATGATATCTAGCACTTTCATTTAGTCTCATAGATTTTTATTGAATATTTTTTCTTTAATAGAGTTTCAAATTCAAACCAATTACAATTCAGACATAGGCAGACTGTATACAACATAACTTTTTCTATGTGTATAGAAATTCAATTTTATTTTTTAATGGATCAAGGACATCAATACCCAGCATGAACATATTTTTTTAAAATTTATTTTGATAGTTTTCTATTTTTCCACATGTGCAAAATAGAGAGCTTGATTTTCAGTGAAAAACCTATGTTTAATAAAACTTAAAAAACACATACATAATAAAACCAAAACATATTAAAATTATATTCATGGGATAACTCATTTCGAGGACTACCATAATAATTTGAAATAAATTTTAAATGAATTCATTTGATCCCCCAAAAGGTAAATCAAAAGTGATTTTTTATCAGTATTTTGATAGGTGTAAAGGAGACTCATTTATAGGTATGGTTTAAAACTAGAGAGGTTCTATCCAAGGGGGTTTGATCTAAGGTGGTTTGATCAAACCCTCTTCAATTGGAATCCTTAAAATGGAACTTTTAAAGGCTTAAATCGTTATATTTTCTAAAAATATGTGATTTCAGCAAAAATCAGTTCCTCTCAGAAATTGTAAACCGGCTTTGTGGGATCACCCTTAGGCTTAAAACAACAATTGTCAAAGTTGCAAGAATTAACTTTGAATTTGAGTGCAATTTGTTGTTGTCAGATTTGTCTACAATTTCCCCTGCCATTCAAGAGTCTCCAGAGATAGTTTTTGTACTTCCTTGAATGCCAAACAACCATGCCTAATTGTGACTTTGAATATTTGTTATATTTTCTATTGACTAGACATTTATTTCTTTTATTTCTTTGCAGTGCTTGTCACATCAAAATACCTTTCTTTTCTCCTATTGTTGCTTTGTTTCTCATTTAATTGGTTATATATTAAGACAATGAAGTTTAACTTATAATTTTTAACAAAAAAAGATACACTTGTTCTCTTCTGTATTGTTTATGTTGCCTATAGTTTTGTTCTAGTTTCAGTGCATGTTCCTCATTTTATTTTACATGTTGTTTGGTTATATAGTTATGTCATCCTATCTAACACATGTATTAGTATTTATAGCCATTCTTATGTATACTTGTGGACATGGTTGTATGCATGTATACACTTATGTATGCATATACATAAATATATATGCATGTAATTCAAATTTCTGAGTGCATACAACATTTCGATACATATGTGTGTAGATATATGTGCCTATAATGGATTTGTATGTGTATATGCATGCAGAATTCAATATTCATAGGTATCTATGACATGTTTTTAATATCAATATAGTTATTTACTTCTTGTTTATTTCAATTTCCATATAGTCTTATCTCTCCACAATCGTTCTTAGCTATAATGTTGGCTCCCTTGAATACATGGCTATTAAATATTATCATGCCTTTGCATTCATAAAAGCACATCACATATGGTTATCTTCCATTTTCTTGGAATTTCATAAAACTTTATTTTTGTTATAATATTTTCTATGTGATGTTTAATGATGACTATTCTTTATGGCCTATGCAACGCTTTGTGATTTTACTTCAGTCCAGCTTATTAAAATATTCCATTGCACAAGATTAAAATATAGGATGTAATGGAAACAAATTCATTTGATTTTGGTTGTTCTGATCTTGTTTTGAATGTTCTTAGTGCATGCAATATCTTGATAGAGTTTTGTGTAGATATATGTGTCTATGATGTATTTGTATGTGTGAGTTTGTATGTTTGTATATGCATCTAATGCTTCTTAAATGTTCTCCCTACTACTTCCCCATGTCTAATCATAATTTCATGTTGCATATGGATATCATATGGTTCTTGGTTATAATTTTTGTTGCATATGTTGTGCAGATCAATCTACAACCCAGCACTGAACAATGCCTTATTGAAAATAACATAAACTCCTTAATTACTTTGGTAAGTTTTAAATGCAAGGTATTATTGCAACCAATGCCAATATATGCAACCCATACATTAAAATTTTTTGTAGTGACAAGATGTACCAAGTGATGTTTGTTTCCTCTACCCAACCAACATACACATAAATGTGCATTTAAACTTATATATTTCTTTCACATGTATTGAAAACTTTGGGTGTGCATATGTATGTATGTTGTTTGCGAAAAAATTCGTCACTGTGGTGGATTACAATCCTCATAGCTAGTAAAGCTACATAACAATAGTCAACAATGCCTCATGGAAAATAACATAAATTGTTCAATTGCTTTGGTAACTTAGAACTCTAAATATTATTGTGGCCATTGGCACTATATGGAAATCATATATGAAACAATGTTGTTATTGGTCTATTTTAATTATTTGCAACCATCACGTGTATATGGAAACCATAAATGAAATAATATGTATTGCTTTGCAATGATTGCCTCTATATGGAAACTTTTAGCCAATAGGCTATATGTGTGAACTTTGGACAGAATTTTTTGTCAACCTTCCTAGTTTTAAAGTTGTTGGGCAGCAATCAGCAATGCATATATATTTACATCCGCCTCTTCATACATATATATCGGTGTACTTTTTTTTTTCCACCTGCATCTTTATCTATTTCATGTGTTCAATGCATATATAGGAATCTATTGCTTTGAAATATATTGCCACAAAAAATTATGTGCTTCTTCTATTGTGTTTCATTTTCCTTTTCCTATGTGCAGATATGTATGTATGTCAAATTAGATGTAGACAACATATACTGCTCCCTATGTTTATTATTTTGGAAGATAGTTGTTATTTGTTTCCTCCTCAAAAGGGAATTCTTACAATAATAGGGTTTATATTAGGCCTAATAAGAAACATTGATATCACCATTCATCACAGTGGTGGGTAGTGTATGTTCTTTCTCAGGGATTTGGTGAGAGCTTATTAGGATCCATGACCCAATATGGTAGGGTGGAGAAAAGGCCTTCTTTTTTTTTTGTTCCATTTTACTTTCCATGTGTGCAGATATGTATATTTGTGAAGATAGCCATGGACAAAATTCATCACTATGTGCAGCTGTGTAGGTATCTGAAATCATATGCAAACGATTGATATTGCCATGCCATCCTATGCCAAGTGATATTAATCTCTCAACCTGTGCCAAGTGATGTTTATTTCCTTTGCTCCCATTGTGATTTCTATATTGACAGGTCCACGTACAACTATATATGTGTGTTTTATACTTATAAACTTTAGCTCACAATAAAAAATTGATTCAAAACCTTCACCACAAAACATGAACCATAAATGAAACAATATTAGTTTCAACAATAAGCTAGATGAAAAACCCACACAAAACACATGATATTAACTATTTTGCAACCATACACAAAAAATGGTGGTGATAAATGATACAATATAGCCCAAGCTAGATAATTGCAACCATCACCACAAAATGAAAGCCATAAATGAAACAATATTGGTACCAATAGTCACCCACATGGGAAAATCTATGAAGATAATTTTTTTCTATCTTTTCCATGTCACACCCAACATTCATCCCTATGTAAAGATATGTATGTATGTGAGCTAAGATGCAGAGAACATTCATATATACTCCTTCCTATGTTTATTCTTTTCATAAGGTAGTTACTTTTTTTTTGTTTGTCTATACTTAAACTTCTCCACAAAAATTAATTGCTACTTGCCTTCACATAGCCTTGTCTTTATTCGTTGAGAATTACCGAGAAATCTAACAAAATAATGGGTACATATGTTTCAAATGATAGTTGTAGTTTTGTTGTTCAAGACCTACATCGTGCATTTATTGAATTTTCTTTTATCAACTGAAATATGTGGTACCTATTCTTGTGTGAAGTAATTGTCTCAGGCTTAGGATTTTCAAGTTCTTTTTGCAAAAAAAATGGGGGACATGATCCACAACATGTTTCAAATTACATGTAGCCACATATGTTTAAAACCTCAGGAAACATAGCGAATGTCTGTGAAATTTTTGATAAGGCATTGTTGGGTCTCATTCTATTGCTATACCTATTATTAGAGCCATGAGCGAGGAGGGTAAGCTTTTTTGATGGTGCAAGTTTGATCACGCATTTTCTAGCTTCTGTGAAGGTGGTTGGAGGTTATTCTATGTTTTTTTCATCAGGTGATGGTTGCAAAAGAAAAAGAAAAAGTTTTGCATGTGATATTTTGTTTCCTGCTTCTTGCAAAAAAGCTAGCGAGAAGAGGTGTGTTTGAAGCAAGTGGGATGAGGTGCATATCAAAAAAATCCTTTGCAATTTTGTTTCATTTGTGGTGTGCACATACATTCGCTATGTTTTCCAAGGCTTTAAAAGGAAAGTGTTACTTACAACCATCACCACTACCTAGAAACCATACAACAATTAATGTTGATGCCATTTCAATGGACCTCTCTATCGACGCACCAAATGCTTTTAATTTTTTTTTTTAAAACATTCGCTAGCTTTTCCCTAACTACCACCTTTTCCCGGCTAGCCACCGGAAGGCTTGAAAACTAGGAAGACTAATGAAAATCATGACCACAGTTCAATGTATACTGCATTCCATCATCTTTCAATCTATGTTCTTCTAAAATAGAAAACCACTTGTAAGTAACACCTACCATTTCAAACCTCGGGAAACATAGTGCTCGACTATGATGAGGACAAGCTTCTATGAAGTTTCAAGTGTGGTTAGCTGTTATGGAATTTATGTGAAGGTGGTTGGATGTTATTTTGTGTTCTTTGCATGGGGCAATGGTTGCAAAAGCACTACAAAAGTGTCGGTTGTAATAATTCTTTTCCCATTTCTTCTAGGCATGAATCTTGTATATAACACTTAAAAATATAGTTTATCATTCCAAGAATGTCGCGTAAAGTAAACATAGGGATTAGTATGTATCAATGGTGTTTGCATCTGCTATGACATGCATACATATTTGTACATAGGGGAAATACATTTTCCACCACTACGAACAATGGTGGCATCAATATTCCATATAACACTGAAAATAAAGCTTATCATTCCAAAAATGTGCCAGTATGTATCAATCTTATTTGCATCTACTATGACATGCATCCAAACCTACACATTGCATTGTTCATCACTATGGTCAATGGTTGCATCAATGCTCCATATAACAGTTAAAATACAGCTTATCATTGCAAGAATGTACCAATAGAATAAACATAGGGATCAGTATGTATCAATGTTCTTTGCATCTATGATGACATACATACATATCTACACACAGAAGAAATCCATTGTCCATCATTCCAATCAATGGTGTCATCACGCAGAATTATCTATTGCTTTACCAACCATCCCCCCATGCAAAAAAACACAAAACAAGTGATTTGTATTTTTGTTTGCTCACTGTCAATAATGTCAAAGCTGAATATTTGGTTCTCACATCCTTGTTTATTGTAATGGTGATTATCCCTTTTAGTTGTCGCGTGACCTTTTATTTCCCATCGTCTACCTTTTGTCTATATGTAATTCCACATACATACATTTTCACACATTGTTTTTGTGTCTATATATATCCAAGGAACAGACCCCTACAAATGCATCCAAGGCATGCAATGCCTCTATACCTTCTTTGAAAACAAAATCTGCACCGATATATAGGTATGATCAAGAGCAAGCGTCATTTTTTTGTGGTTGGTTTTATATTTCTTATGTGCACATCTATGTGTTTCTAACATTAGATGCAGACAAGATTCATATCTTTGAAGACTACTTATGGATATATATGTGTAACAGCAGATGATGGTCCATGGCCCAATATGGTAGGGTTGAGAGAAAGCTTTCTTTTGTTGCATTTCATTTCATTTTATTTTCCCTATGTGCAGATATGTATCTGTGTTATTATTTCTTTCAGCCTCAAAAAGGAGTTGTTTGAATGATAGACTATATATTAATTGTAATAAGGAACATTGACTTCACCATTCATCACTCATCAGAGTGGTAGACGGTGTATGTTCTTTCTATGCATAGATCCGCCTTTCTTTTTTGCTAGATACTGAAAGATACATACCAACAATTACAGTGCACTATGAATCAAACAAGAGGATCCTCTCCAACAACTATGCTCATTGCCATCATCATGAAATGTTTCTATTATTTATGGTAACTAGACTGCTTCTCTTCCCTCTTCATTTCCATGCATATAGAATTTCCACCATTTCTAAATTTACTTCCTTATCATTTTTTATATGCGAGATGTAATCGTGGTATTGCATATTTTTTCCTTATAAATTATAGAACTATTTAAATTTCATAATTTAGATATTGGTTACCAATGAAACATGTTCGCCTCACTAAATTTTTCATTTTCCTTGTGTGTACCTATATCTAAGTTAAACAATTTTAGATTGCAACTACATTAAATTTACATACAAGGCGTACGAATCTCCAAAATGATAAATAGCTTTATGATCACATGTTTGCATGGTGTATGGCCTTCGATTTGTATATAATGTAAGGCTATATATCTTTTATTCCATATTTTATTTCACAATTGCATGTCAATTTATTAAAAATGTATAGCATTGATTTGAACTCAATCAATTTTCTCAGGTGCCAAAGCATTGCTTTCACCATTGATCAAAGTGGTGGACAAAGAATGTCTTTGCTCAGGGGTTTGGTGAGAGCCCATGAGGCTCCATGAGCCAATATGGTAGGGTGGAGAGCAGGTCTTCTTTTTTTGTGTTCATAGTGCAATCCATTGCATGCACAAGGTATGCCTACATTTTATTTAATTGTTGTGTTCTATTACAACTGCATTACATAATATTTGTTATAAATTGTACAAGTCTTTATATTTCCTAATTTATTTATTGTCTACCAATGGCACGTGTTTATTGCACTAAACTTCACATTATCTTTTCATGTTTGTAGAGCATACTCAAGCCAAGCAATCCTCCTTCGTGGATGTTTTGATGCCATGAGATCTTGTATAAAGTCAACAGGGGCCGAAACATTTCTTTCACCATTGATCAAAGTGGTGGACAATTTATTTTTTTCTCAAGGGTTTGGTGAGAGCACATGATGCTCCATGACCCAATATAGTAGGGTGGAGAGTAGGCCTTCTTTTCTTGTTTTTATACTGCATTTTTCCATGTGCACAAGGTATGCCTATATCTTTCATCCCTTCTATTACAAATGCATTATATATTATCTATTATAAATTATAGAAATCTTTATATCTCCTGATTTAGATATTTTCTCCCAATAATAGATGATCACTGCACTAAACTTCACATTTTGTTGTTATTCTTGCAAAGCATATTGCAACCATAATGGGTATTTTGATGAAGTAATGTGTTATAAATGACCTTTTAGAATAATCATAGTGACTGCAAATTAGTCATGGTGGTCAAATAAACAATTAGATCCTCATAGACTCTATATTAAGTGTAATAAGGAACATTGATTTCACCATTGACCAGAGTGGTAGACGATGTATGTTCTTGCTCAGGGGTTTGTTGAGATCCCATGAGGCTCCATGACCCAATATGGTAGGGTGGAGAGTAGGCCTCATTTTGTTGTGTTTCATTTTTTATTTCCTATGTGCAGATCTCTATGTTTCTGACATAAGATTCATATGTTTCATAGGCTATTTATTAAGTGTAATATTAAAGGATTTTTTGAGCATTGATTACATTGAGACAACAATCTCTATTTTTAAATCTTGCACCTAGAAATTTTACATGTAATCTTTCGAGATTTATTTTGATCACATGTAAAGTTAGATTCCCAAACAAAATGAAAAAAATGTAGTTCAAAAATTTTCTACCAATCTACGTTTCCATTTACATCAATAGAATCTTATGGATGCAATTCTCTCTTTATTGTTATGGTTGTCCAACACTTATGCAAATTTACTTATTTGACAATTGTATGTCCTACTGCAAATCAATAAGATTATAAGCTTTCAGATAATTCTATTATGCATCTGACATAACCTACATGTATTAGTACCTTTATTTGTGCCCTATTGTTTTAGTGTACAGGTATCATAAAAGGTTTATTAATCATGCCATAAGGATTATTAAATGTGATCACTTTATCTCTCTTTCTATGTATCAATATTTTTTGAATGATTTATAGCATACACACATATCTACACATGCTCTCTCTCTCAAATTGCATTCTTTCCATTTGTGCTTCCCTCCGCTTATTGGCTCATCGTTGCATGTCACTACACATAACTACTAGTTTAAATATATCTTAAAGAAGTTTTTTTTTTTAAATCATCCCTATGGTCTAGTTGATAGAATCATTGATACCAAGGATTGAGAGCATGAAAAACCACTAATTTTAGGTTAACATAGCTTTCTATGTTATTAGCATGAAGATTTTCCATGTCATGACTAGGAATATTTATGCTTATAGTATTAGGCATAAGAGTTTTGAATATGAATTTTTTACTTTTCTTGATAATGATATGATAAAAAATATACAATATGCATAGGACTAGCACAATTCTTATTATATAAAATTTCTCATACTCCACATGGAATATTTTGACTACCTTGGTTATTATTGCCCTACCAATGATATATGCACACAAATACATTTTATCCAAGTATTATCTTCACAACCTAAATAAAACTTGTATAACATGCAACTAAACCCTAATAGACCAATAGGCCAACTAGCTTATTAAAAACAATTTAACTAGTAAGTAGGTCCTACTTGTGCTCATCATATAGATCTCTTCAAAGCTTATCACAATTTCTTAAGGGTGATATATTGTGACACTAGTGGGAGTGACAAGAAAGAAAAGCACAAGCTATATAATTTGTTATATATTTTGGATAAGGCTTATGCAAAATTTGAGTGGCAATGGCTCCTCAAAAAATTATTATTAGAGTTTAATTTATCTTAGTGGCCCATGGTCCATGAAAGGAAAACCATTTTTAGAGCCTAAGAAGTACAAAATAAATATAAAAAAAAGGAAAGGTTCCATCACTAGATTGCCTACAAAAGAAGAAAATATCAAGAACTATTTGAATCTAGTTTGAGGAAGATGATGAAGTAGAATAGTAGGCTTAGTAGGAAATATAATATCAAGTAGATAAACCCCTATCCAAACAACCCATAATATAAAATTATTCTATCCATTGCTCTAAGTATTTTTCTACACATAATTCACCATAAAACTTGCTAGTTGTTACAATTGTAGGGTGTCCCATCTCTACATCACTCTATGCAATATCTTGATTCTAGCATGTAACTTTCCTTCCCCACCTCAATAATTTCAAGGCCCCACTCTTTTTGGGCTTAAAGAAAAAATAACTATTCATTTTTGGATCTTTATTTAGCAAGGGTTTGGGACAACTTGTCAATTCCCAATTTTCTCCCACCCAATTATCTTCCATTCCAACAAGTGGGTATGTGCATAAAGATGGGGGAAAAATGTAAACAAAATTTTTATTTCTTCATAATCTAAATTATATGAAACATAAATTATGTGCATTATAACATGCTCACTTTTGGCTTGTTCATATTTTTCATATAATTTGAGCACATTATGACATGTACATATTCATATTTGACCAAAAAAATCTACCTTGATGATTGGAACAAGTTTTAATTTACCAATGCTAAAGATTTGATATTCTATTTGGGTGCAAAAACTATTTTACAAATGACACAAAAACATTTGAATGGATGTTGAGTGCACTATTCATTAAGTTTGCATGATTTTAGGATAAAATTTTAAGCGAAAATGTCACTACAACCTCAATATGAGTCTTTGATCTTAACCAAAAAAAAAAATTCTAAAATTTGAATATATTAAGGCTTTTATCCTTAATTAATTTTAGTAACTTATCTTTAATTTTATATAAAAACCATGTATATATATTTTTCTATGTTCTATTTTTTCCGAAATTTCAAAAAGTATATATTTTCACATTCTAATTTTCATTATACACAATTATTTTTTCTTTATTTATACCTATCTTTCTCCAAATTAGTGGGGAACATTCTTAGTTATAATTTTTTTAGATTTTCCCACTTAGAAAATTAGAAAAAATAAATATTTATCTAAAATGGGGTAAGAAATTGTAACTAAAACATGATCATAGTTATCATTCCACCAAAGGGAGTTAAAAAATAGTTATTAAAACTCAAAAGTAGGGGAGTAGGATATGTTATGTTTCTGACACAAAAATATTTCCAATTTTTCTGTCATCAACATTTGACCATCTTAATCTCTACCATTTAAAAAAAAATAGTATAAAAAGTAGAATCTAAGCATTAATTGTTAGTGTGTTAAGTTTTTCACTTAGGTTAATCTCTCGAGTGGTTTTTTCCCATGTGGGTAGTTTTCCCATCTATCATATATTTTCTTGCCTTTATAACGAACTATTGTACATTGTGTAATATATTGCATCTCAATCTATTCACTCATTTTGGTGAAATAGCATAGTGCTTCTCTCTATCTCGTGAAGGTGATTTGTTGCAGATGGTGGTCCTAGGAGGTGGATGAAACCAACACTAATGTTCTTGTTCATAGCACATCATCAAAATTTTGAGTATTAATCTCAAATTTCTCATTGAAACTTATTTATATCTAATTTAATGATAAAAATAGACATTATTGTCCACCTTTAGGCCTCCATTTCTACAAACCTACTCAAGAACTTATGGTGATGTCCTTCATGAAAATGAAGAAATTCCATACTACATTGTCTTAACAACATCCATGTTGATGAATTAAATTTTGACAACACATTCTTTCATTCTAACTAATGCATTTATGTAGTGTGTAACAAAGATTCATTATAGATTCACACATGTTATTGTTAAGTATAATAAGAATTGTAGAAATCTAAGGTTAAGGTTGACATAAAAAAATAAGCATCAATTTAGGTAAAATCAACACTACCATGTGTTTCCACCAAATATCAATTAATTTATAATGATACTTAGTAACACGCCCTAATCTATTTCATACTATTAACACATCCAAACCTAATGAAACTTTGAGTGTGCATATTAACTGGGTATAAGTTTTCATCTATTTCTCATTTTTTATCTAAAATCCTCTTTAATAATCATTGAGTTTGTTGGTTAATTTTTGTGGGTACCAAACTTAATCTTACAACTCACCTATGAATATGCCAAGATTAAATGGTTAGCAAGGGTAAGGATTGGCCAACACTTAAGTAAAGATTCTAAGGCCCTTACTTCTTCACTTCGGGCTCTGTGAAAACTGAGAGGGTAATCCCTAGCAACATTCTCAGGATAATATTCGTATTCCATATGTATCAATAACACTACAATATACATAGATGATTCTTATATAGATGCCCAGTTAGTAACTATATCAAAGAAGTTGGCTGCTTCTCAAACATAATTCACATTTAGAGCATGAGAATGACAAAACCTCATAATTTTGTGACCCTTTTAATAGAATTTGATTTGATTAATGGGTAATGACTGAGTTAATCAACATAGTATAATATAACTACTTAACTTAGTCCAGTGCCTAATACTTGGAATGGAGTCAATATCAATACCTACATAATATGACAGTAATTTCCACACCTGACAATATATGAAGCTCTAAAATGTTGCATTATAGTATTTCAGCATTTTGTTCGAACCCTTGCTTCTTTGTTACTAGCATCCTAGCATTAAGTTTAATTTAAATTTATAGCCATATTCAAGCATCTACATTAGTCCCTTGAATTAATAAACAAGAATAGAGCCACACGTCCATCTGAAATTGACAAAGACAAATAAAATACCGTCGATTATATTATTCATAACATGTAAAACTAGTACATAGGAGAGAAAAATTGTGTTGAACTTGTGATATTACTATTATGTATTACTAATATTACCATTAATATTACATATTTGTATTAACAGACCAAAACCTAAGACAAATTACTAGACTATTCAGTAACCCTTTTAATCCCTGTGTGACTAAATCCTGGAATAACTCACTACCCAACCTCTTAAATTAAGGCCCTAGAATCCCATTTATAAAGACATGGGAGCAACAACCAACTGGGCCAAATTTCAATTGCATTTTCATTTGAGGGAAAATTTCACCCTAATTTTAGAGATATCCTCCAAATGGTTACACTTAATCATTTCAAGTCAAGGGGAATCAAAAGATAACAAAATTCATGTAGTCATTTGAAGAATATGATCCAACCTTCCAAAAGGCATCGTTCATTGATGCAGCATCATGGAAATCCTACATCCATGTAGACCAAAGAAGATTCTCCATAAGTAGCAAGGGAGAAAACTCACACACTTCTTGGAAAAGCATATTTATCGTTGAGGATATAGAGTCCAACACTTCTCCATTATAGCAAACCAAAAGACATCCACATCAGCACCAAAGACAAAAAATGACACACATGCTGAAGAGAATGATCTTGATGGAGTGGCAATAGTTTCATCGAAAACAAAACAAAAAACGTTGAGATGCTACTCTAATTCATGAGCATCAAAGTATGCTTTCCCTCCTCGTGTTCATGCTAAACCTAGAGAAGTAACTACTCCTCCTTCATTTGAGTCTTCATACGACACAAAAGAAAGAAGGTAGTGGCCGCATTCTGAGTCAGTATCACCTCCACCCTCTGAAGGGCTACAAAAAATCTCAATGGGAGAAATGTGCCTCCCAGGTATGCCTTACAGTACTTGTTTATTTTCTTTTCTTTCTTCTTAGTCTCAACCAATTCATTCCCTTTAGCTTTGACCAATTCTTCAGAAATGGTGTTGCTCGTCAAGTGGTAACTACTCCTGACACCACCCTTCTTAGATTTCTTACGTGCTTTCTTCTTCATTGGTGTTTCAGGAGCTCCCAATATCTCAATTTCATTTTTAGGAGCATTGTCTAGGGACTCAAATAGATTAAGTCTCCTAGACCTTCGGATGAGCTTGACAAACTCACTTGACTTACTCATTACTACAATGAACAGAACAAGAACAAGGAGACTCTTAATTTGTAAAAAAATCCTTATAGGCTTACTCCTAAAAACTTTTGATGAATAGACAACTTAAGCCTCCACAACTCCCATTAACTCATGCAAATTATAAACCCTCACCACCCTAGGACTCATAAACTCACAAACTGAAACAATCGTAATTGAAACAAGCAAGTATGAGTACCTACTTACCTGGGGAAAAGCTTATCATGATACCTTTGTAACCCTTTACCAAAGAAATTCTTCACCAACCTTCACATGGACGCATGCTTAATTTTCAACCTTAGATTGTAAACTATGAAGAAAATATGGTTGGTGGTCCTCATTATATCGAGCGATGTAAGTGTGCCAACCATTAATACTCAAGGAAAGCTTGTGTGAGCAATATGACAATCAACTACTTGATTTTTGAACCTCAATCGTCGATCACACATTGAGATAGATCAGCGGATAATTAATCAAGGTGATTAATTATGACAAAGCTAATTGCATGTGCTTTATGCCTTTTCCTTAATCATAAAACCTCAAGTGGATAAACATCCACTCTGTCTGCATATTAATCATATATTTAGCATTAAAAGACCTGTCGTGTCATGTTTACTCACTCACCAATGGGAAATAATCCACTTGCAACTCATCACCACAAGACAGTGGGGAAAAATCATGATTTAAACTCAGAAAATCAGCTCGTACCCTGCCTTACTTTAATTTCACCTTCCTACATGTACCAACATTTGATAGAATCTACAGTTACAATCAACAAATTTTCCCAAATCTCAAACACGTGCCTAGAGAAATTAGTTCTAAAATGGCGTTGTTTTAGTCCCTATGTCATCTCTGTTGGTGTTTTAATTTTCCCAGCTAAGGCTCTATAATTCCCTAAGAGGTAGCCAACCTCTATATTCAAGAACTAACAAAGTTAGTGGCCAACTAATGAGATTTAGTCAAAGACGGTCAAAGACTGAGATCTCCTACACTTTTGGCTCTGTGAAACCAAGGAGGGTTTTCCTAAGTGTGTTCATAAGAATGTTTTATGACCTGGTAAGAACACTTCTTCTTACAGATATAGTCCCCACCAACGCAATTAGATAGCAATTATTCTGGTTGTGGAAAACCAAAGAATAATAACAATTATCTTAAAGCAACAAGACTAAAAATTTAACATAAGATGTGCATCTCCAAAGAGATAAGGTTTGATATTTTAGATTGTTTAGATTTTGAACCACCATGCTTAGAACTACAGCCTTGTACTCTCAAAAAGGAATCCTGAAGAAATTACCCAATGCCTCATCCGTTGAGCAAGATTCACACAAAACATAACTCAGATATCATGGACGTATCACCATAATGATTTACACTACGATATTTTCATTTTTCAAAACAATACTCCTTAAGGAATCCTGAATACAACATCACAAATTTGTAACTCATTTTCAAGCAATTTGATTAACTCATTAAGTTAAAGTAGGAAAATGAAGTACACACTCAAATATACCATTGAAGATGAATGAAAATATCATTAATAAACTCATTCACAACTCGTGACATGAAACCAGGAGAGAAAATTTTCTAATAGATTTTCATTATTGCTTTAATATTTGTTATTACATAAGCAGAGCCTTCTTGTTTCATAATATTCCTACCCCAAAAAATACATACTAGTTAATACCTTAAAAAAACCTACAGTAAACAAATTGATTGTACATATACTAAGCCTCAGGACACAGAAAATCTGCCCATAAAAATGAGTCGTAAAATCTCCTTTATAGAACAGGAGAGCAACAAGCATCGGGCTTCATTGTTAATTTCAAAATGAATTTCATTCTAGAGAAATGAAATTCGGATTCACATTCCAAAAAATATTCCTCATCATTAGAAATAACAATATACGATCTGAGGAATCAAAACGGTTACACCCAGTAACTAGTCGGATAAAAAACAAAAGAGCGTTCCACACACGCGCACATCCCCATCCAAAAGATGAACCACCGGAACAGCACCACCCACGAGCAACACACATCACCCACCAGCAATCATTTAGTCAGCACACGGCCCTGGTACAGGCAACCACTTTTGGTTCTCGCTTTAGTTTGAAGCGAAACCATTCTCTTTTTCCTATCCACACTAACACTAGTACTAGCAACACAGCACAGTGCCATTGCAGTTATTGGTGAAATTGAAAGGACCTCCCCGTCGACACCCATGAGCTCGGTCATGGCCACAATATAGAAATGATAGTCCGAGTTAGTCTCAAACCCATCAACACCAGAGCTCGAAGAGAGCATGACAAGGGAATTGTAGCGCCCAGACCGCTTGCCCACACCTCAAGCACTCACTTTAGGAGCACTACGAACAGGTTGTTCCTCTTTGCACCATGAATTCCTCACGCCCACTCTAGCACTTCAGTGCACCTCAGACTTATCCATTGAAGATGCGCAGCTCAAAACTACAAACAAATCAACTACTTGCAAAAAGATCAACTCAAAATGCAATCATAATACTGAGCAATTCAGTAGGTATTTATAGAGTAAAATGGTGGGAATATTAATTGCACAAATGCTTGTATGAGCACACGAGAAATTAGTGGCTGATGTTGCCACCACAAAATTATTCTAGGCGTACAACCCATCATTGTATTTATAAGGAGAATACCTCTTGCACGCAAGGAAATCAAGAGAAAATCCACTGAAAAACCTGTGCCATTAATGAAAACAAGTTGCAGAGTGCAAAAACTCCTCACACGGATGAACAATAACCCTTTGAATTTGAACCATTGATGTGGAATAGACCTGGCAAGTTGGACGACTCAGATCGAGTCAATGATTGTTCAAAATCCACATCACTACCTGGGAAAAACCACAGCCAATCATAGCCCACAAAAATAGGAGGTCGTGATTGGGTAGCAGGCCCCACCTAGCCCCATTGTTCCAAGAACCAGGCCATGTGTCGCCTTTTTGCAAACCTCGCAGTACTTTTGGAAAATTTACTCTGATTTTGTGAGGCCTATGAGGGACGGTCATCATTAATCCATGTCATTAAATTCCTACTGGTGAAATGACGCCCACTTGTCACTGTTGGCGCATCGGGAAAAGGCCCCACTCCTCTATATATGATAGATGGCGACATCTCACACACCTCACACCACCTAAGTGACATCAGCAGGAAAACCTACGAGGTTCGTGAGGAACGGTCTAGATCAAAACCCATGATCGAATGGTTCGCCAAGCTACATAAAAAAAAAATAATATACTGGTGAGGCCGACCGAAAAAAACCTTCGGTGGCATAAACATTTAGGCCCAAGTGGCATATAGGAGACCGATAGGTTGGGTGAAAAGGGGTTGATAAAAGCATGAAGGAAAGGCTCAGTCAGATAACTTAAGTGACTGGAAACCCTCAACAACAAGTCAATGTTAAAATATAACGCGGGGGTTTTAAAACATACCAATCAATCTTTCATGAGTGATCAAAAACCCTAAACCCAAAATATCAGACCTCCAGTATTTTAAAAGTAACTAGTCATGCCCAATTTAGGCAGAATTTTGACAAATTTTTAAAAGTCCCATCAGTCTCTACCAATTTTTTAGCAATACTTCATCTCCACTAAAATCCATCTAAACAGGTGAGATTTTCCACATGGCATTCGCCCACACCCCCATTGAGAACTTGGCAGCAAGGGTGGGACCCACAGGGGATAGCGAGGAGCGGTCAAGATTGACCCACGTCACCAACTATCAACTGTCGATCCCAACACTATATTAACATTCATCATCATCCATTTAAGTAGGCCCCTCCAAAAGGGAATAGGTGTCACACCACCCACTAGCTAGTGGCATTTTAAAAATACAAAATAAAATCATACGGGGTGGCGAGGAATGGTTGAGATTGAACCACGTCACCCAACGACCACCAGCAACAAGACTAATACACCACCTTGGGCATCTTACTCATCCGTAACACTTTTTGACAATAGTTTTTCATTTCCAGAATCCTCATTATATCTCCAAACTTCCCAAGTACATACCCCCTAACTTGTTGTAGAATTTTGTCATTTGATCTCCTTATTTGACTTGCATTGCTTGATTTTGTTTATTAAATGTTAAAGTGTTTTTTCCAAGCATTTTCTTGGTGGTGAACCCCTTAAAGTCTAAAAGAAACCTTCCTAGGTCTTCCTCACTGTGAATTGACTCACCTTGTGAGGTTGTTAGTCAATCCAACTAGGATTCCTAGGACATAACTGAATGACCTAGATAGAATAGGAAGTCACCCACCTTCCTCATTTTATCTACGTCTTAGATGCGATTTTTCAAAGGTGATCTCAAGTATTCTTAGTTGTCGATTTGGGAATGGTACAAATTTTTAAATAATTAAATATCAGTGCATACCATTCACTAGAGCTTTGTATGGTAGTTGATAATACTTCTTCTCCCTTATATTCTATCAATCATTTTAGGATTGTATGCACGATAAATGTGAAATATTTTGAAGGATCTTGAGGACATATCAGAGAAGTCGCACTTTCCATTACATCCACATGCCAATTATTTTTTCATGAGATGTTATCAATGGTGAACAAATCAAATATTTCTAATAAAGTCATTGTGAGATCCTTTATTTTGATCATTTTTCATGTTTTTCTTGATATGTTTCATTTATTTGTTTAATGGCTAATTGTGAATCACCAAATATTTAGGCATTCTAGGCTCCCAAAGTTAAAGCAGTGCATAATCCAATAATTAACACTTCATACTTTGTTGTATTGTTTGTGCATGGTACGTTTAGGTGGTAGAATAAGGGAATATGATTTCCTACAAGTGGGGCTATTATAACCCCTACGTCGGAGCCAGTTATACACTTAGATCCATCAAAGTATAATTCCCATGTCTCTTCATATTTCCAAATAGTCAACACATTCTCATTAGCAAATGCTTCTATATTCGGTAATGGTAGGGGAGAAGGGGTGTCAACTAAGTGGTCAATCAAGGCCTTTCCTTTAATTTATTTTTATGAAACAAACTTAAGTTCAAACTCGGTCAACAACATAACCCACTTAGCTAAGCATTTAGATAAATTTGTTTTGGTGAAGAGATGTCTCAAAGCATCAAATTTTATCATCATATGTATTTTAGCATTTAGTAAGTAATGTCATAATTTACTAGTAATGAATACAAGGGGTAAACATTGTTTCTCTATTGTCGTATATCATGTCTCATAATTAATCAAGGTTTGGCTAATGTAGTAAACATGATGTTCTTTACCATCTTCATCTTGTTGGGCCAACAATACTGCAAGAGCCTAGGTAGATGCTTCTATATAAAGGATAAATGGTGTGTCTTGCATAGCGGGTTGTAAGGCAGGTGGAGTGGCAAGATAATATTTCAAACTCTCAAAATCATGTTTACAATCCTCATTCCAATTAAATTGAACCTCTTTCTTAAGGAGGTGTGTGAAAGGTAATGTTTGATCTACTAGGGATGCAATAAAATAATAGATAGCCTAAATTCTTCCTTGTAAAGTGTAATTGAGAAATTTTTCTAGGAGGTGGCATGTTAACTATAGCATCAATTTTCTTCATGTCCATCTCAATGCCTCTACGAGATACGAAAAAAACCTAAAAAAATTCCACTATCTACACCAAAGACACACTTTTTTGGATTTAATCTCATGTTGTATTTTTGCATTCATTCAAATATCTTTCATAGGATATTCACATTATCTTGTCAATTTAAAGATTTGGCTAAAATATCATCAACATAGTCTTCCAAAATCTTAAGTACGTAATCATGAAATATCAATGCCATAGCTCATTGATATGTTTCGCCTACATTCTTTAATCCAAAAGGAATCATTACCCAATAGAATGTTCCCAAGCTATGGTAAATGTTGTTTTGTATTGATCTTGAGGATTAATAAAGATTTGATTATATCCAGAAAATCCATCCATGAATGAAAACAAACCATGTCTTACAGTCAAATCCACTATCATTTCAATATTATGAAGGGGGGAGTTATCTTTTAGAGATGCTTTATTCAAATCAAGAAAGTTTGTACACATCCTAATACGATTATCCAGTTTCGTGATTACGACAATGTTTGAGATCCAAGGAGAATAATCAATAGTTCGGATAAACCCAACATCAAGGAGTTTTTCAATCTTGTCCTTAATTATCAAGGCTATTTTAGGGTTCATCTTTTTTATCTTCTGTCGAATAGGTTTAGCATTCTCATCAAGGACTATATTGTGTGTTACAATCTTAACATCAATTCTCAGCATATTTGAATAAGTCCAAGAAAAATGTTCAAGAAATTCATGAAGTAAAGTTGCATGGTCTTCTTGTTCTTCATCATCAAGGAACTTTCCTATCTTAATCACTTTTTCTTCATTGTTAATATCCATCTCTCTATATATGGTATCTCCTAAAGGAAGTGCATTTTGTTTCGAGAATTTGGGATTGTATTCGTCAATCTCATTACTTTCCTTTTCTTCGTCTCCTTTTTTTGCACTAATCATAGCACATGTGACTCATTTCTTTTTAGGGGGAGTAAATGGTTTATCATAAACTCCTAACATTTCTTTCAAGGCTCATCATCTTCAAAATACTCCAATGATGCTTCACAAGTTTAATCAATCAATTCCTTATACTTCAAGCTAAGATTTGTTTTAGTATTACACATAATGGTGTTGATGTTTAGTAAAGGTCTTTTCATTTCTTATGTTATCTTAGAAGGGAAATATCCCAAGCCACTTTTTGTCTCTTGTGTGTTAGGATCTATAGGAACATGGATACCTTATTCTTTCTTTCCACATCCTTTTCCACTATAACGAAGTTGTGTCATGAACTCATAACCTTTCCCATTAAGCCTCTCCATTTCTTTCTTGTTTGGTTGTTTTAGTAGTCTATCTCATAAAAAAAAATTGTATAGCTAGTGTCATCTTCAAGAGTGGATGAGGTAGATGCTTGAGAGCTTTCTTCTAAATTTTGCATTGACATTACCAATGGTTTCTTTTGTTTTTTTTTGTTTTTTTGTGATTATGTATTCTCCCATAAATGACTTGGTGTGAACTCTAAAGAGCCCCAATCATTGTCTAATAACTTTGACACATTTTCCATTTCTTTTTTGTCTTCTTCCATAGGCTCTATGTTGGATGTTAGAATTAATGTGTTTAGAGGACTTTTCATTCCTTTTTCAAATTGTAAGAAACTTTTAGGCTTGGGATCAATTTCAAATTGGTATACATTATTTTTATAAGCATACTTCATTATGCGATGAAGGGTTGAAGGAATTGTATGCATCTCATGAATCCAAGGTCACCCTAAAAGAAGATTGTATGAAATATTACCGAGCATGACATGAATAGGTTTTTGTAGGTAGCCTTTCCAACTATAATAGGTAAAGTAATCACACCAAGAAGTTGTTTTCTGACATTATCAAATCCTTGAATTGATAAAGAATCAAGTTGAATTTTTGACTTATCCACACCTAGTTTATCCAAGAGGGTCACACTATAGACATTAAGGGTAGAGCCATTATCAACAAGGGTTCTTTTTATTCCCCACCCATCATAGGTGGTTATTATCATGAATGCATGATTTTTATTTCCCACTTCCAAAGGAGGTAACTCATGTTGATGAGAATTAATGTCCACACTAACCATATTCATTCCTTTAATTAGGGTTGCTACATCATTTGCATTTGTACTAGAAGAAACCATAACTTATTGTAAGGTAGTTTGAAGCATGGTGTGATAACTAGGTGAAATTTGAATCAAATCCCATAAGGATATTTTAGCGGGAGTATTCTTAAGTTTTTCAACAAGATCATACTTGTTTCCACTATATGAAGATAAATGAGGGGCACTAGGTAAGACAGTGTTGGGCAAAGGTAAGAATTTCATAATTGTTTGTCTTGGTTGCAGATTACTCCTAGTTTTGTATGTATGAGCAATCCTATTATAACTTGATTTTTGTAAAAATTTATTCTTAGGTGGTTCAAGGGTGAAAACAGGTTTCTTCTGATTTTGAGGCTTTTGTGAAGGTAGGTAAAGGATAAGTTGAGGTTGAATCACGTTAACTTCTCTTGGTTTCAATTTTTCAAGACAAGCCTTAGTGGATGAACCTTGTGAAATGAAGTCCTCAATGGCTTCATCTAACATGTCAAATTCATCACTACTAAAATTCTTGAGGGTTAGGTTAACTTGGAAAAAGACATTTGAAGTATTCAAATAACTATGCTTTCTCCAAGTCGTTCATCAATTTATAGGTGTTTTTTTTTTCTAATGAATGAAAAATGTAATCTAATCTAATTGAACTATGAAATAATGTTCAAAATGAAAAGTTTAGTAATCTAATTTTAAATCCATGATTGAAATGAATGTAAACTAAGCTTGATCTAATGAAAAAAAATTAACAGATACTATACAAAGTGAAACAAATAATGTAATCTAGAAAAATGTATCCCTTGGACATTTTCACATTCATTTGGGATTTTTCTTGTGGATTTTGGCCTAGGTTTGCCTAGATTTAATGTTGTAATGTGGTCAACACATTCACATTAGGTCTTGAACCCTTATGAATCAATAAGAATTATATCCAGTGTCTTGTAAAAGTGTTGTCAAGCGTTGTAACCTATTTTCGCACATTTCTAAGACCTTTCTAATATATTTTACTTAAATAACCTCTTTTTTTAACTTACCAAGCCTTATTTCAAAGTGTTATAAGGATTTGTAACAAACTCTCACACTTTTCTAGGCTTGTCATCAATAATTACACCTTTCTTATGTCTTAAATGGCCCCATTTTACCCTTATAGGCCTTATTTAAGTGTCATTTTTAGAATAAACCCGATAAAAATCACTCAATACGTCTTAATCCCCGACACCCACTTAAAATTCCTAAGTGGGACCAAGTCGCCACTTGGGGCGACTTAGTACCATTTGGCTCAAAAATCAAAATAACTTCAAAATTTTGGCAAGTTTTTATTCTCTAAGACCTAAGGTCGGCCTGTGATGGGGTACTTTCAAGAATTAGGGCATAATTATGTATAAATATGAGGTTTTCTATTCATTTTGGGGCCTTAAGTCCTATTCTTCTATTGTCTTCATCTTCTCTTCTCTCTTCATTCATCATTCTTCTCAAGAAAGCTAGGGTTTGAGCACTCTAAGCCACCAAGACATCTTTCTAAAGCATTCAAGGGAAGATTCTTCAACAATTATTGCAGTAACTCAATATCTATCGTCAAAGCAAGGTTTTGATTCCATTGTTTCATGCTTCATTACATTATTTCTTCATTTTGGTTTAATTGCCTAAAAGGGGTTTGACCAAGGAAAACCCCCATGCCCTAACATTCAACATTTTTCTTTCTCTCTTTGTGTGTTTGTATATCTAGGTACCTTGAAGGCTTGGAGATCTTTGAAGAATAGGTTGCAAGCTTGTTGAAGACATCTCCTTGTTGGCTAGGGAAAAATATCCACTAACAATCACTTTTAGTGTCGAAAAGCAGAGTTTCAGATCCAGATACCTGGAGGAGTAGAAAATGCAGACCAAGAGCTTTTGTTTCCACTTTTGGATTTTTAGAGAAGCCAAAGTGGACTAAGTTGCCAAGAATGATGACTTAGTTCCCACTGCACATGTTTTGCAAATTTTTTTGTAAATTTGGATACCCTTTTGGCTAAAATGGGCTTCGGTGTAGTTTTCCAGGTGTATGACTAAGTCGTCCAACTTGGAAAAAGTGTCCCAGTAGGCTAAAATTCTAGAATCAGTAGCATTTCCAATCTCCATTCTAGTCTTCAACACATTTCCAAGTGCACACCTTCTATCTCACAACTTTTTGTTTAGTTTGTCTTGTATTTCTAGGTCATTTAGTGTAGGTTTTCATTTCACATTGCATTTGTCTTTCCAAGTTTACACTTGGTGGTGAACCCCTTCTATCCATTTTCATCCCAAAGAACTCTCTCTTTGACAGATTTCAATCTCCTTTGCATTGAAATCTCGAGGATTTCTTCTTGAATGTGGAATGTAGAAGATTGTTGCCCTAGGTCCTAAAACCTTTAGTGGTGACAATATTCCACTCTACATTTTGTTGAACCCGACTTATGAATACCTTATTTTCTGATTTAGAGTCCATCCTAGATTTAGCTTTCATTAACTTTGCATTATGAGTTTGTACTAGTTAATTTGAATTATAGGGTTTCACATTTTTGCATTAATGAAAGTGCATATACTTTGCATTTTTGCATCTCAAATCATTAAAAAATATATAAAATCTGTATTTACCTTTCCTCTTCTGATCATCCAACATCAAAAGCATCAAAACCAATTGATTTTTTTTGAAAAATCTAAAAAAACCCTTACTGGAACTAAGTCGCCATTCTAGATGACTTAGTCCCAATCTAGATTTTTAACTACCTAATACAGCATCAGAAACCTCATTTATTTGCTTCCTTAGCCTCCTAGTACCATATACTATAAGTTTGTAAAGTTTTTGGAACATTGGTTTTATGCATCTAGCTCAAAAACATCCATTTAGGGTAGTCATTCTTGAAATCATTTCATCATTAGATCTGAAAATGCTTACATTTCTAAAATTTTACATAACATGGATAAAAGTACTTTTCACTTTTGCATACACAATGTTACTATTCATAAAACTTTGCATATTTTTCCTAATAGTGCTTTTCATTTTTTCATATACATTGTTTACATTCTTAAATCTTTGCATATATTGGATAAAAAAAAAATGTATCTTTGGATATACATTGTTTATGTTGTTGAAACATTGCATGAAATGGTTACAAGTGCTTTTAATTTTTGTTCAAACAATGCTAGTACCTTACATATCCAAACATGATAAGAAAATTTTCCTATCCTCTTCATATGAGAATGTTTTAGTGAGAGAGAATACAACCTAGCCATTCCTAACGAACATATTTGTTCTTCTCTTAATATCTCTCCTCTTGGTGATGAAGATATTTTGGTATTAGAAGAACCAATCAATGAGAGATTTGAGAATCCTAGTAGTTTCTCTCCTCTTACATCTATTAGTGTAAAATACATTAATGAATAAGATAACATAACCATAGGGTGATCCCACAATAGTGGTTTACAATTTTTGGCCAAACTAGACACTGAAATAATTTTTGTAACTAAATCTTCACATTCGGGCACATATAGTGGCGAAACCATGAGGAATTTGAAGATGATGTAAACTATAGTCTCGTCACATTTTTTCTGTAGATTCTAAAAATATTTTTTTCAAAAATTTTTGAATCAAATTGCACTTCTTTTTCCATCTCCCATGAAAACTTGTTTTTTCATAAAACAACATTTTTAAAAAGTGATGCACATTGTATAATACATAACTTTTTTTCCATGAAGAATAAAATTCTAATTCTTTCAAATTTAGATTTGTAACTCTAATATCTAGTGCTTCCACTTGGTTAGATATTTTTTTATTGAATATTTAAATTTCTTTAATCAAGTTTTGAAGTCAAACCAATTACAATTCAGACATAGCGCAACCGTATAACGCGTAACTTTTTTTGTATATATATCAAAATTCAAATTTATTTATTTTTTTGGATCAAGGACTTCAATATCTGGTGCACTCATATTTTTCAAAAAAAAAATTGATAATTTTCTATTTTTCCACATGTGCAGAATAGAGACCTTCATTTTCGATGAAAAACTTATGTTTAATAAAACTAAAAAAAAAAACATATTAAAATTATATTCATTAGAGAGATCATTCTGAGGACTACCTAATTCTAGTTGGGTTCATGAGGTCTCCTCCATTTTTATCCACAAATCTAGCTTCGAAGGGCAAGAATTCTAGTTTTTTTTTGTGCCAAAGAGCAGGGATGTGGGAAAAGGGGGGTTCGCTAGAACCAAGGGGGTTCTAGCGAACCCCCTTCAATATGAATTCTTCTTTTGTTTTTTGGGCAGGAAATGTGGGCCCAATAATTAATGGGTTTGCTCGAACCTTAGTTCGGTTGAACCCCTTTTTGGTTCGGTCGAACTTGTAGGTTGATTCGAACCCCTAAAACCAATTTGTTTTCCATGGGGTCATTTTTTCTCAATTTTCCTTCCTCCATCAAATTGTAAACCACTATTTTGGCTTCACCCCATAGTAATCATGACAATAACATTTCTCCATCTCCTAGTATCTCTCATAGTTGTGAAGAAAATACTTTGCTATTAGAAAACACAATCAATGAAGGTCATGAGAATCGTAGTTGTCCCCCTTCACCTAGATAAATCCTTCTTAATCAAGATAATTCAACCATTGATCATTCCCCTATTTGTGATGAAGTCATTTTAGAAGAACCAAGCTTTGATTGTCAAGAGTAGTTGGTTTGTAGTTCTCCTAAAACCCTTCCTCCTAGGGAGGATAACATGATACACAATAAGGATAATAATGACAATAATAATATCATATCCTTAGCAGAAGATGAAGAGACAACATTAGCCTCTCCCTTGCTCAAGGATGTTAATATTATTCAACCTCAACTTGTCCTCTACCCACCATCACACAAACAAAAAACAACAAACAATAAACAAACCCGAACTCATCCTCTACCCACCTAAGAATAATGTGTTGCAGCAGTCAAGTTATAATACCGTTGCTCATACATATAACACTAGAAATAATCTACAACCACAACAACCCACCCCCACACCATTACCTTTGCCTAATCCCATCTTACCTAGTGCTCCTCGATTATCTCCTAAGGAGTATGATCTTGTTGAACAACTTAGGAACACTCTTGCAAAGATATCATTATGGGACCTTATTCAAGCCTCCCCTCACTATCACAACATGATGCAAAATGCCTTACAACAAGTTCCTATCCCTTGTAATGTGCAACCAAATGACATAGCAGCTATAACTCAAGGAATCAATGTTGATATTGTTTTTCACCAAAGTGAGCTCCCTCCTTTGGAGGTGCAAAAACAAAATGAAGCCTTCCTAATCATATCTCAATACAAATGAAAAGGGATCGGGATCAAGAGAACTCTTGTAGATACTAGTTCTTCCCTTAATGTGTTTACTATGATCCGTTTGGATAGGCTTTGCATTGATAGATCTAACATTCAACCTGATTCTTTATCTATCAAAGGATTTGATAATGTCAAAAAGAAACCGCTTGGTGTGATCACTTTGCCTATTACAATTGGAATGGCCACATTGGAAACATAAATTCATGTTATGCCTCATGCACTCTGATGTAATCCTCTCTTAGGGAGGTCATGGATTCATGCAATGAATGGAGTGCCTTCTACTCTTCATCGTAAAATGAAATATATCTACAACAATCAAGTGTACGCACTTGACACTGATCATAAGCCTTATAGTGTCTTAAAACTTGAGAAAAATAGAAACAATCCCTTGAACACATCAAAACCAACCACACAAGTCAAACCCATGCAAGAACAACAAACATATACATGTCTTAAACCTTTCACAATGATATCCATTGATGATTTGGGATCATTGAATTTCGAACCTACATTCATGAGAGAATACAAGATCATAAAAAAAGACTTTGAAAAGAGAACAACATTCTTGTCAACAGAAAGAATATCCTTCACAAGCATCCATCTCAACCACTTTAGATGACAATGCAACTTCTACAACCAACTCTAATCATGAACACTCACCTGATCCAAAATTAATGAAAAATATTTATGGAAAATGTTATGAGCTTATGAAACAACTTGGTTATAGTGGAAAAGGATGTGGTGCTAACGAACAAGGTATTTGCAACCCTATAGAGCCTCACACGCAAGCAACAACTCATGGTCTTGGTTATTTTCCTTTGATAGAAATCACCAAGCGTTCAATCAATATCCACACCATCACAAATCACACTTATAAGATGCCTTTAATAGTAGTGAATTCTGAACTGAATGAACACTACTATTCTTGGGTGTTATCCTTTACTTGAAATGAAAAAATCAAAGAAATCTTCGCTTAACGTCAATGTCATCTCACAAAACACTCATGATTTGAATTTTACAAACTCCTCTAAAGGAGTATACAAAATCTCACAATCTATAGTTCCTTTTGTAGGTATGACATCCTATACTAAGCAAGACACATCTTTGTCACAAAATAAAGTAACACCTTCTACCTTTGATCAAGCAGGTATTTTTTTACGACTCCTACAAGATCACTTGATATCCCTTCCTCCAAAAACCTAAAAGATATTCTATTACAAGAATTCCTTTTGCACCTATCATAGAGTCCATGGTCATTATACTAATGAATGTAAGGCCTTGAGTAGTAAAATCCAATATCTTAAGGAGTTTGGTGTTTTCCCTTATGTGGAGGCACCTCACTCCTCTAATTGATACTGATTTTCACTCTACCTTGCATCTCATCAATCCTTTCGGCTCACTCTTGTCCTGCACTAAGTGAGGGAAAGGGGTTAGGTAGCCTTGTTCTCATATGTCACTATTCATTTCCTCTTTTTTCTAGTCATTAACCTTTCATGAACATATAAGAGCAAGCTTGGGATGTAGACGACACACTTTAAGTTGGCTCGCATGTGACATATACTATCTTTTTCATGATGTATCTTATTGGAAACATATGACTTGGCATAGAGCTTTCTGAACAAGCTCTCATGTATTCTTCTACTTTAAAGCAATTTCTCACATTAATGGTGTTAGCAGTTCCACTTTAAAGTGGGAACATGTACATCGACACTCACATTTCATTGTGTAAATTTCTTTTTTTCTTGTGATTCCCTCTCTTGGAAACATTAGGTACAATGTTGCTCAAGATGAGACATTGCACTTGTCCTCTCTTGGAAACAAGATGAGACCATTTGCACTTGTCCTCTCTTGGAAACATTAGATACAATATTCCTTAAGATGAGACCTTGCATGAACAAAGAAAAATACCCTTTAACAAAATATTTACATGATATTCAAAAACATTTTCTTTTGTGGCACCTTATTAAAGTTATCAGGAGGTATAACTTTGGTATGGTTTGAGCAGGAAGCCCAACAAGCAGCATGAATTTCCCCATATCTGCCTACATGTGTGTGAGTATATACCATCCATTATTGTGTGTTTCTCACCTTCTTGGATTTCTCACCCGACGAACAGCTAAGAGTTTCATCGCCTCAGATTGAGTATGCATCTTTTTGGACAAATAGCCTAGATCTGATCCACAATGAGCTAGACAAATGGTTGAATCTTGATCCACCTTTTTACTTTCATTCTTCTCTTCCTCTAGTTCTTTCCATTACATGATCATGTATCTTTTTTTTCTACAAGTCATTCATCTTGTGTGTGTCCTCTTGCTCTTATGTTGGTTTGACTTAGGCTCTTGGATCTTAGGGGCTTACGCTACCTCCTTTGATATTTTTCATCCTTTGCCATCAATATTGGTACAGTTTGGACCCTATTGAATGTCTACTTTAGTGTTAGTTTGAAGCAAGTTCATCCTCTCACTAAAGTGGGAGCTAAATGTAATGTAGAGAAATATATCCCTTGGGCATTTTCATGTTCATTTGGGCTTTTTCTTGTGGATTTTGGCCTAGTTTTTCCTAGATTTAATGTTGTAATGTGGTCAACACATTCACATTAGGTCTTGAACCCTTATTAATCAATAAGAATTCTATGGTGTCTTGTAAAAGTGTTATGAAGTATTGTAACCCACTTTCAAACTTTTCTAGGACCTTTCTAATATATTTCACTTAAATAACCACTTTTATCACTTACCAAGCTTTATTTAAAAATTTTGTAAGGAGTTATAACAAACTCTCACACTTTCTAGGCTTTTCATCAATAATTACACCTTTCTTATGCCTTAAATGGCCCCATTTTACCCTTTTAGGCCTTATTTAAGTGTTTTTTTGAGAATAAACCCGATAAACATCACTCAATACATCTTAATCCCCAAAACCCACTTAAAATGCCTAAGTGGGACCAAGTTGCCACTTAGGGAAACTTAGTCCCATTTGGCTGAAAAAACAAAATAATTTCAAAATTCTGGTGATTTTTTATTCTCTAAGACCTAAGGTCAGCCTGTAATGAGGTACTTCCAAGAATTAGGGCATAATTGTGTATAAATATGAGGTTTTCCATTAATTTTGGAGCCTTAAGTCCTATTCTTCTATTGTCTTCATCTTCTCTTCTCTCTTCATTCATCATTCTTCTCAAGCAAGCTAGGGTTTTAGCACTCTAAGTCACCAAGACATCTTATTGAAGCATTCAATGGAAGATTCTTCAACAATCATTGCAGTAACTCAAGATCTATCATCAAGGAAAGGTTTTGATTTCATTGTTTCATGCTTCATTACATTATTTCTTCATTTTGGTTTAATTACTTAAAAGGGATTTGACCAAGGCAAACCCCCATGCCCTAACATTCAACATTTCTCTTTCTCTCTTTGTGTGTTTGCAAATTTAGGTACCTTGAAGGCTTGGAGATCTTTGAAGAATAGGTTGCAAGTTTGTTGAAGACATCTCCTTATTGGCTAGGAAAAAATATCCACTAAAATTCACTTTCAGTGTTGAAAAGCAAAGTTTCATATCCGAATACCTGGAGGAGTAGAAAGTGTAGATCAAGAGCTTTCGTTTCCACTTTCGGATTTTTAGAGAAGCTAAAGTGGACTAAGTCGCCAATAGCGGCAACTTAGTCCCACTTCACATGTTTTCCAAATTTTTCTATAGATTTGGATACCCTTTTGGCTGAAATAGGCTTTAGTGTAGTTTTCCAGATCTGGGACTAAGTCAACTAGCTTCGTGAAAGCGTCCCAGTAGGCTAAAATTCTAGAATTAGCAACAATTTCCAGTCTGCAACACATTTCCAGGTGCATACCTTCTATCTCATAGCTTTCTATTTATTTTTTCTTGCATTTCTATTTCGTTTAGTGTAGGTTTACATATCACATTACATTTGTATTTCCAAGTTACACTTGGTGGTGAACCCCTTCTATTCATTGTCATCCCCAAGAACTCTCCCTTTGATAGATTTCAATCTCCTTTGCATTGAAGTCTCGAGGGTTTGGTTTTGAATGTGGAGTGTAGAATATTGTTGCCCTAGGTCCTAAAACCTTTAGTGGTGGCAATATTCCACTCTATAGATAACTAATAATAGCAAATTGAAATATAGAAACAAAGAATTTAAAGTTGTAAAATGTAGTTTGAAAGCTTAAACGAGACTAAATCACCCAAAGGGGCGTATGAGTCCCAATAAAGTTTTTTTAGAGGTTTGAATGTTGAATGAGAATCACTACATAATACCTAGAAACAAGGCAAAACCACCTATATTAGTACTAAATCGTCCTGAGGGGAGTACGAGTCCCAGATGAGGCTTTTTACACAAATTTAAAAAAAATCCAAGTCAAAGTTATGCTTTTTGGTTTGGATGATGTGTAAGATAAGTGCAAATACAAATTTAAAATTAAATTCAATGATGCAAGATGCAAAAATGCAACCTATATGCACTTTCACTAATGCAAGATATATAAACCTAGAATTCCAATTAACTAATGCAAAGTCAATGCAAGCTAGATCTAGGATGATGATGCACTCCAAATTAGAATTAAGATGTTCTAAATACAGGTTCACCAAAATGTAATCGTGAAAATAATGTTACACCTTTTTGGAAGATGGAATGCACAAGGGGGATGAGACCCTCCTATTTTGCAACCATTACACTCAAGGAAACCCTAGAGATCTCAAGCTTATGGATGAAATGATGGAAAGAGATCTACAATAAGGGTGTTCTAGGATATGATTAATGACTAAAGTGGGTTTCACCACCAAGCTAGGGCTTGGAAATACTAATGATATGCAAGATCTAATGTTAAAACCTAATGCAATGTAAAACTTCACTAAATGACCTAGAAATACATGTAAATCAAAACAAAAAGCTAAGAGATCAGAGGTGTGCACCTAGAAACATGTAAGAGCTTCATTGAAGACCTGAAATATTGAATATGCTAAAATTAATTCCTTTTGGGACTCATACACTAGTTTGGGTGATTTAGTCCCAAATTAGGGTTTTTAGGTAGGAACAAGAATCTAGCAATGTTGATCAAGGATCTTCAAAAATCTAAAGAATTGTCTGTAGTGGGACTCATATGCCACTTATGGTGTATCATTCCCATTCTACTTTTTTATAAATTCAAAGTCTAGATCTACTCTCTAATCTCTGCTTTGTTCCTTCAACCTGATTTTTGGATCTCAACCTATAAAAATCTATACAAAATAGAATAGAGTATTGTTATTCTTATGGGGGGTTTACCTTGGTCAAACCCCTAGTTTGGTAATTAACCCTTGATAAAAATAATGAATCTTGAATGCAAATGTAAAGACAAACCCTAACATTAAGTGCATCTAAGATTAGGAAATTTGAAATGCAATGCAACCCTATTCTAATGTGCTAGAATGAGATGCATGAATGAAATGTGAAGATGAATGACTCACTTTGGGAGATCCTCAATCACCCTAATAAGCCATAATGAATGCATATACCTTCCTTAGGTTGAATATAGATTAATCATGAAGGATGGAATCACTTAGGAAAAAAGTCTTTAGGCTTGGCTTGATGGCTAGTTGCATCTCCCCAACCTAGAATATATCATGAATTACCATAGGAAACCATAATCAATCCTTGAAAATGATAGATCTTTAATGAAAGTGAGCTTGAAGACCTTAAAAAACATAATTATGTTGCTCCAAGACTTCAACTTTTCTTGATCTTGAAATTTTGAATGCACTTGTGAAAGAATTATTGAGTTCTTGTGAATGCTTAGACCTTGAATTTCCTTCTCTAGATGAAAATAGTGACTTAGAAGCTTGTTTATATAGGCATTAAACCTAACTTACCATTATTTAGATGTCAAAATCTGACATCAACCAAAATTTTAAATTAAAAACTTGAATTTCCCACTCAAACCCTAAAAAAAAGGCCAAATGGGACTCATACACCACTTGTGGCATATGGGTCCCACCCTATATATTCAGGGTGGGCCAATGATGGGTTATTAGAACAATTAATGTTTTTTTTTTTTTTGTCTAGATTTTAGTTGAAATAAGCCTCAAGATCCAAAATAAAGGGTCTTATGGGCCTATTAATGATGATTTAAATGGTATTTAATGCAATGGTATTAAATAGGTCTAGATTAAATGATAAATTGCACTATCTCCTAGAAGGGAGTACAAATTTTGTCATTACAGTCTCCTTAGAAAAAAAATTCATCATCGGCAATGAAATGGAATTTTCCTTCACATGTCCCATATACCCACAGAGATTGCCATATGGTTTGATATTGTGTATTACATTACATGCATATAGTGATGTGTCACTTGTTTATTAGAAAATTGTATATAGTTGGTGTTACCTACATTATGGATTTTTGGTTTATTAATGTCTTGTTGATGGATGGTTTGAAAATTAGATCCATCAATGTTTGTGAACATGTGACTCTTCCCTTTCCAAGCTAGATTATTTCATGAAGGCTAAGAAAATTGTAGATTCACTTAGTTCATATACAACATAGAGTAAGGAGATTATCTTATTGTAATTATAATATTTTATATGAATTTTAATTATAGTTATCATTATTAATCATGGATTGAATTATATTTAATAAAATGTTCTAAGGTTGAAAAACTTTTAAAAATAGAAAATTTGGTTGGATTTTAGCACATTCTTGGGAGATGTCACAACTTTTTCTTTCCTCGAACTCTTCAAGATTGTCTTTCTCAAGAAATGGTTCCTCCTTTTTTTGTGTTCTTAAACAAACTTTGATTTTGTCACCAAATTCATATCTACTTGCAAAACTTATGTACTATCGTCACACCTTCTTTTACCACTATTTAGAGGATAAGGACATTCTAGTACATGGTGGCCAACTTCTTTGCATCTAAATAATGCCAATCTAAATTAACAACTTTTTAAGTTTCTATTTCATACCTACTTCTCTTTTCCATAGATTTTTTTCTTATTTCTTTTTAATTTGATATTTGAGTATGTGATTCTTATTCTTGTTAGTGTTTAGTTTTCTCCTTGAATGATTGGTTATTACAACGGCTCAAACTACCTCTTCCTCTTTATCAATTTCTTATCCTACGGTAACATTTCCTCTTCTTCTTTTAACCTACATTTATAAATCTCTTTCAATATGAACAAATAAACCATACTCAACAATTCATCTTGTATATTCATTCTAAATACTTTCTTATATTTTTAACACTTATCTAATTCTACATCATGATACCCAAACCATTTATTAATCTTAAAAAGCTACATTATGTAGTCTTTCTCACTAAACTCTTTTTGCCTCATTTTTTAAGTTTATTTTAAGATTTTAACACATAAAGTTAGGATTCCTTGAGATTGTTGTTCAGTCTTATTTATAAATGAATTATTTTTATGGTAAAAGAATTTGATAGATTAGAAAGGACACACATTTTCAAAAAATAAATTTAAATTTACAGTCATAATTTTATAAGTATTATTATATAATTTGTATTCATTGTTCATACATTATATTTTATATATTCATGGGGTTTACAATTCTTTTCCATCTGAATTGATCAATGGTAGAAAATAGATCAAATCACATAATAGAATCAAACAATAGAAAGATTATATTACTGATGTTCACAAAAAGGATCAAAGACTACTATCGACTAAAGGATTTGTTGTCCCACCACGAGAATTTTACTGGAGAATAGAGTTTTAGAATAAGAAAATTAGAGGCTTAAAAATAAGAAGATTACTCGACTCGGCAGAGAGTCTAGCCAACTCTCAGTGCAATCTTTATTCATAATAAAAATATGCTTTATTTATTTGTACCCTGACAAATTCAATGTTCGACAGTACTGAAACTTTGGCCTCGAAACGTTTGTTCCGCAGCGCATCGACTGCACACATATAATCAACATCGACAAAAAGATTGGTTAAAATAATGCTTCGACTGCTCATGATATTATAGAAAGTTAGAGAACAAAGTAATTATTTCATACCAAACTCAGATCCGTTTTCAGAATGATAATAATGCTCTATGTTGACGATTTTCTTTCCGAAATCAACTTCAACTTTCACAACTCCATTTAAACCATTCAGGCATTCCGTTATATCTGTTCTATGGGATTCATTGTATGTACCCAGAAACGTGAGCTTTGTCGTCCACATATTGGCTTATTGTTATCCTCCGGAATTGAATTGTAATGATGATCACCCTTTGACAGTTGGGTCTATTCGGAGATGATTGATCTTTTCCTTGGACAGTGCATTGTATTTATATTAAAAAAAGATACCCTCTGGGCCTCTAGTCCTACCCATTGTACTCAGATTTGTAAAATCAATATTTTCCCTGTTTTCTCATGTTTAGTTCGAAGCAGCAGATCACCATACCTGGTACAACACTCTACCATGAATGTACCACAAATCGGAGTTCCACGTCTAGGAGATTTTTCAACACCATGAGCTTTCTTTCTCACGCCGCTTATGAAATTTCCAAATTTTGATTTTGTTACAAGTTATTGTATTTTCCACTCTGGCGTGTATATATTTTATAATTGGAAAGAAAGTTCAAGTAATTGAGGGTATAAGACTCTTCAAAATAGGCGTAAACTATAAGAATACGCTTGTGATAAAATGAATCAAGGTGCACCTTCCTTTTCGTGTAGATAAAAGTAGTGTTAATTAGAAGTTAGTGGAAACATAGTGCAGATTGGAGGAGGTCAACTTTAGTGTCACCGTCTCAAGTTTCTCTATCCGATATTAAATTAATTTTAGCACACCATTCTTTTTTCTAACCTGTGATATTACTCGCTCAGTCATTTCACTTCTTAGCCGATTTTGTTGGAATTTATTGTTTGCCTCTGAGCCTCTTGCCGTTGTTTCACCTATCTATCAGGAGTTGTTTTCTCTTTGCCAGTTTTGGTATCTCCCTGCAGCTCCTGACTGCTCATAATTAAATGAGGTAGCTGATTTTGAATTTGGCATTTATTGTGGTAGGTAATTTCAAATTTTTAGATGAAATGTTTGTGAAAGACAAAAGGAATGAAGGCAAGATTATTCTGTTAGTTGGAAAAGTCATTTTTTTGCAAAAGCAAGTGATTTGCAGCAAGAAAAAAAGTTGCAGTAGTAATAGGGAATATTCTTAGAACATTTTGTAGAGTGTTTGCAGTGAGCAGAAACCGCTCCTGATCGCTCAGTGATTGTCAGGAACAGTAGATAATTCCAGTTGAGTTTTTGACAGTGAGCTCTAAATAGCTCCTGATTGTTTATGAACTGGTTGAGCAGTTGATAGCTCCCAGAAAATGGTAATAGGTAGTTGTTTAGTTTGTTTGAAGTTTCATGTTTTATGTATTGTTCATTTCCAGTCAGCGTTTCGAATAGAAGAAGAAAATATTGCATGTCTCCTCTTGTTTGTTATTCCGCATTTTTAAAGATTTGGGTATTTCCAGTTTAGCTAGAAATCAAAGCAACAACTTTGTGTCTTGTTTGTTTTTGGATTTAAAATCCTAACATGGTATCAGAACTTGTTGTATTTTGACAGTAATAAATCTCTGATTTCTTGACAGATTTGTAAATATATTTACATTGATGTTAGTGTAATGGCAAAATTTTCATACTCATGCCAATTCAGATTTGTAAAAGAAATTTCCATGCCCATACAAACTAAATAAAGCTGAAATTCGCACAAAAGTTGTTTCAAATAAAAACATTGAATGAATGCACAATGTGTACAAGTGAACGAACACTGTAATTTCCCCATACAAATCCATTTCATCATATGCGTGCTACTATAGAGGACGGGGACTATAAATTTTTTTGAAAAGAAGGTATTTTTAGGAGGATTTTGAATCTCATGATTTGGAATAACTTGCTCAAGTCACTCCATACATTGGAACTACCTATAGATATTGTGAAGGAACTATGGATATCAAAATTGGGTTGCCAAGAAAAACTATACAAGAGGAATGTTGAAGAGTGGTCATGCATCCCATGTGCCCTCACCTAGAGCCCATCATAGTAGATTAGATGGATCCTACTATTCCCTGGAGAGAGTTTTTTCCTCTCTCCTATAAACTCCCACGAGCTCAGCATGTGGTGTTTGGTACTATGGCCTATGCAATAGCTAACCATTATGTGAGCCTCACCCTTGATACTTTTGATCTTTATAGCACTAATAGGAATGGACCCACTAGGTGACATGGGCTAATGGAGCGACTTGTAGTCAAAAAATTTATCTGCTACATTAAAAAATCAGATGCACTATTGGATTAGATCCATGGAGTAATAGTGTTACTTGAGATCAAAACTTTCATCTGCTTTATTAATAAGTCATGTGCAATATTAGATTAGATCCTACGTGGTGTCATTTGAGGGTGCATTCTTGTTGACATTTAGGAAATTTGTGGAAACATTCTATGTGTCACAAAACCCAAACCTTTTGTAGTAGAACGTGATTCACATGAACCATAGTGAGCTTGATCAAGCTAAGGCAATAGAGTTATGTCGTAAAGAAATTATTACATTTTGGTAGCTCGTAGGGGTTCATTCATTTAAAAAAGAATATGAACTCAAAAAATATATCTATTGGCCATACAATTAGTTAAAACTCTCAAAATTATATAGATGGAAGTGTTAGAAACAAGTCACTCTTAGGTTGGTGATGGGTTGGTCAAAGAAGGGCCAACACTTCAGTTGATAGAGCACTCCAATAGAAAATGGAAGAACCTAGGTTTGAGTCCTAGCTAGTCGATATGAGTTGTAGCTCAATGAGGAAATACACACCTTTGTAGATTGTTGGGATAAGCTACAATCCCTCCCTATTCTTGCTCCTTAGGTAGATTGATTTTATATAGGAATTTATATTTTTGTTCTAGCTTAATTGTTTTCTGGTATGAAACCTCCTATGTTTGAGCCACTGTCTGCTACACAAGTTTCCACAATCATCTAATGACTTGGTTTCTCCTAGAATCTCCTTGATCATAGAAGAGGTTGGGGACAAACCATCTAATTCAAAACCATATTTTTCTTTCTTCTTGATCAACTCCTTAAATTTTTCTTGTAGTAGCATCCTCCTTGTAGTGTTCTAGTTTCCCTATTTCCAGTGGGTTTGAGAAGACAATAAGCATAGCCACATTCATTTATCTCTTCCTAGTCTATCTCCTTTTTCAAAAATTATGCCTTATAATGGTGATAGGAAAGATGATGTCTTAATAAGTGTTTGGTTGATTGATGCACCATTGAAACTATGAATATATACCTCTTTGAAACATAGAATTAAACTATAATTATTCCTAATACATGTGGAAAGTAAAAAATATAATAAAAAATTAAAAATTTATTCTGATGTCATTAGTCATGTAGTAGTATGCCTTCATTTTTATATATCATAGTTGTGAGAGCATCATAAACCTATTATATGCATAGGACAATTGAGAGGGGGGTGAATCAGCTGTATACTTTTAAAACATCAAAAACCCTCATTAACTTTCAGATTTGCATTAGCCCTTAAACCCTTATCCACCATTAAACCCTTGCATTGCATTAACAAAAAGTGAACATGTAAACCAATAATACAAACACATTAAACACATAAGAACACCAGATTTACATAGAAAATCCAAGAAGGTAAAAACCATGGTGAGGATTAGCTCACTAATATATGAATTGCAACACCCAATACAATAAGACTTACTACCAAGGGCTCACTGCCCATAAAGGTAAAGAAAGGCTAACTACCGGTGGCTTAGTGCCAAAGGAATCATTGTCCAAAAGAAAGAAGAATAGAACAAGGGGTGGTTCACTACTAATTTTAACTACTAACAATGCATCTCTCATATGTCAAAGGTATAGTTCCACTGAAGCACAAACAAGTCATCAAAAAGACTAAAATGTACACCCCTTCTACTCACTGCATTAGGAAGTCATAGGCATTAAGGCTCGCATGCATATCACTACACCTGATCACATTAGCATTGTTTTCATCACACACTCTACTTTTGGTCCACATAACAATTATCCTTGTATTTATACCATTCATGACCTAAAACAAACTCAATTAGGTCAACATTAAGGAAACATATACACCTCTATTGTGCAACACCAAATAGGTTGGCACCAAACACTTCCATAATATAAATAAGTGAAGCCAAAACAAACCACTACTTAATTTGGACCCAAATCTTTACCAACACTTCCTCAAACAACAATTATCCTTTGCAATGAGAACTAGGACACCAGGTTGGCCAAACCTACACTAATACTAACAACTGTATCCAAACACACCTCTCAAGGTCTAAAAACATCTTGCAGACCACACAACAACATTCCAAAATATCCATACAACATCTCAAAATTTTCCACCATCATCAAAATATTCACACAACTATTGCAACCACCTAAAACTCAAGAACACGTTCATTTTGTGCAACTAGACATACTGGCATAGACATCTGACACACTAAACAATTTTGTCAAGCACCACAACACTTGAAACTTCAAGGGAAGGTAGATATAGTCAATATAAGCATGTTCCAATATCTGCAACACTATGACCTTCACTACAAAGAAATGTGGAGCAATCTCATTTCTCCCAGATGCCTTAGTTTACCAGACAAGCATAATGTCAAACACATTTTCCACTGCAAAATAATATAGAACCTAAAACTCTGGATATAACACCTCTAAAAACCTTTTATCATTATATCCAAACTGCATGGGCATATCTTCTTGATCATGAAGAAATGTGGAGCAAATTACTAAACACCACTCTATCACACTGAATTATCTTTTATTCATTTTTTCTCAAAAGCACTTGGAAACTGAGTGAACCAAACACATTTGCATCATTACTTATCACATACATCAATGAGAACATTGATGAAAACACAAAAACATAGTGTGATGCTCTCCAACATCAACAATCTCCCCCAACACAAGTCAATCCAACAACCTCTGCAACTATACTAAAGTAAGACATCAATGACGACACTAGCAACATTGTGTTGACATTAATACAAACAACTTGAGGCTTCCAACAACTCCAATACTAGGGGTTGGAATCATCAACACCAACAGCATTCCAACACTCTCTTCATACAGGGGGTTGACATCAATGACAACACCCAAAACATCTCACAAACCGCTCAAGCTTCCAACCTCTCCAAACTTCCAACAATCTCCCCCTTTGTCATTGATGGTAACCCATGCTTTTTGAAATCAATCAAAAAAAAAAAAAAAATCAACAACAATATTGTAATAAGTAGTACTCCCCCTAATTAGGACTTCTCCTACAATGCCTGCATTCTAGATCACTCTCCTCCTTTTCAGATTCTCTCTCCCCCTTTGACATCAATGGAAAAGGTTCATCAACTCATCCAACTCTCTCTCCTATATTGAACTCATTTTCTCTCCTCCTTTTACATCATTCAAAGGGTAATGTTTGCACCTTATCTGCATACAACACTTGCAACACCAACAAGCAACTACACTCACTTTTCTACACTTTTTTGCAATATCTATCAATCATTACTACCTACTCCCCCTAAGAGGTAGCTTTCAGCACCATTCTAGGACCAAGAATGTCTCTTTAAATGCTTCCTTCTGTGTCTCTTTAAATGCTTCCCAGAAGGATGCACATACTTATGCATCTAGTTGAAAGAAGGAGGGGCAATAACCCCTAACTTCTCTTGGAGATACTCGAAAGTATCTTTTGGAAGAGCCTTTGTGAAGACATCAACAATTTTACCCTTAGTAGGCACATACTCCAACTTCACGTCATTCTCTTTAACTTTCTCTCTCAAGAAGTGATGTCGAATTGAGATATATTTTATTCTTGAATGCATTATTTGATTCTTTGAAATATTGATTGCACTTGTATTGTCTCTCATGATAGGAATAGGTTCATCATATGAAACTCTATTATCCTTTAATATTTGTGTCATCCATAACACTTGTGTATAACATGATATTGCTACAATATATTTTACTTCTACTGTAGATAATGACACGGAATCCAACTTATTACTTAGCCATGAAACCAACCTACTTTCGAGAAATAAAGCACCACCACTTGTACTTTTCTTGTCATCTACACATCTAGCCCAATCTATATCTATATATGCACTCAAGGATAATTCAACATCCTTAGGATACCACAAACCATAATCCAAAGTTCCCTTCAAATATCTAAATATCCTCTTCACTACTACAACATGATAATCTTTGGGATCTTGAAATATGGCCATAAGACAAACTAAATGCACGATATCTGGTCTAGTAGCAGTAAGGTATAATAGTCCACCAATCATTGATCTATACTTTCTCTGATCTTTCTTAGGAGGTTCATCATTCTTTCTCAACTTACAACTAGTGACCATAGGAGTACATATCGATTTAGAGTCATCCATTCCAAACTTCTTCAACATTTCCTTAGCATACTTAGATTTTGATATGAATATACCTTTCTTTGATTGACTGATCTACAAACTAAGGAATAAATTCATCTCCCCACACATTAACATTTTAAATTCTTTCTACATTTCCTCTGCAAACCTTTTATACATACATGTATTTCCTCCTAAGATTATGTCATCAACATATACTACTATAAGTAATATTTTTTCATCTTCAACTTTGAAATATAGATTGCTATTTGCAGTACCTTTTTTGAATCCTTGCTACAACAAGTACTTATCTAACCTTGCATACCAATATTTGGGAGTTTTCTTCAATCCATACAATTCTTTCTTCGATCTACATACCATATTTGTATCTTCTGACAATTGAAAACCTTTTGGTTTTTCAACGTATACCTCTTCTTCCAATTTACCATTCAAGAATACAAACTTCACATCCATCTTATATACTTTGAAATCTTTATGCAATGCAAAAGATAAAAACGTCCTGATAGCTTCCATCTTTGCAACTAGAGCAAAATTTTCCTCAAAGTCTATACCTTCAACCTATGAATAACCCTTACACACAAGTCAAGCCAAGTTCCTAAAAAAAAATTCATCTTCATTCAACTTGTTCCAAAATACCCACTTAGTATCAATCACATTCTTATTTTTCGGTCTTGGGATCAATTCTCAATTCAGATTCTTCTTTATTTGTTCTAAATCTTCCTTCATTTCTTTGATACAATTCTCATCTTTGCATGCCTCAGACACTTTTTTTGGTTCCACCTTAGGAGGAACAAAAATTTACTTGTTTGTCTATCATAATAGTTTTTCTTCTTGTCATCACACCTTTTCTCTTATCTCCAATGATCTAATCTTTTGAATGATTCTTTTGCACATACTTAGGAGTCATAGGATTCTTTTCCAGAGCTTCTTCCTCTTCAAATTTCATCTCTTTTCCTTTATCTTCAGCATTTTCTTCTTCACTGCAAGGTGATTCATCAGATTCGTATCCTTCTATCAGTATTGAACTTTGATGTGGTTCTTCATCCACTTTGACACTTTCACTCTCAACAATATTCTTAAATATTTTTTGTAGCACCAGTAGGCCTTACTTCTTGTAGAGTATCCAACGAAGATTCCTTTGTCAAATATTGCATCAGACTTTCCTAAGTTTGTTTCATCTCTTCTTATATAACATTTTCTTCCAAAAACTAAAATATCTCACAATAGGAGGTTTACCATACCATAACTCATAGGTTCTTTGAACGGTTTGATCTTTCTTAACCTCTGTTAAGAATTTAGACTCCAATATGAATTTATTTTCTCTAATAGACATCTGGAAGATTAGCTTCCTTCATCATTGTCCTAGCTACTTCTTGAATTTTTTTATTTTTCCTTTCCACAACTCAGTTCTACTGAGGAGTTCTAGGGGCTGATAAATTCCTTCTTATTCCATGATCTTCACAAAAAATGTTAAAATCATTTGAATTAAACTCACCACCTCTATCAAATCTCAAAAATTATATTTTTAGATTCATTTCATTCTCAACCATAGCCTTAAATCCTTTAAACTTGTCTAGAGCTTTTGATTTTTCTTTGAGAAATGCAACCCAAGCCATTCTAGAATAATCACCAATTAATAACATGAAATACCTATCACCACATGATCTTATAATTCTAGTAGGTCCACATAGATTTGTATGCACTAACTTTAAGGGACCTATGGTAGAATATTCCTTTGTCTTGGATCTCATCTTTGTTTGTTTTCCAACTTGGCATTCTTTGCAGATTCCATTGATAGGCTTTGTAATCTTTGAAAAATCTCTCACAACATTAGTAGAACTTATCCTTACTAGGCTATCAAAATTAATCTGACTCATTCTTCTATTCCATAGCCAACATTCATTATTTTGATACATAAAGCACTTTGCACCACTACCTTTGATTTGATAGACATTACCTCATGTCTTTGTTCTAGCAGCAACTACAAAACTGGAGCTTCCTTTTCTAATTTCACAACCACCATTCTGAAATACAAGATTATATCCTTTTCTACACATTTTTTCTACACTTATAATATTATGTTGGAGACCCTTGACATAAAGAAAATCATATGTATTATGCTTTCCATCAAAAACAATCGAACCTTTTCCATAGATCTTGGCAAATATATCATCACCAAACTTAACAAGACCACCATCATACTTTTCAAGCTTAATAAACTTACTCTTATGACCTATCATATGATTTGAGCATCCGCTATCAATGATCTAGCAATTCTTCTCTTCTCTAGCATGAAAAGAAGTTAACACTGTTCCTTCAATGTTATCACCTGTTTCTGAAGCACTTTCCTTCACACATCTTTCAAGATTAATAGAGTTAGTTCTAAAATTTAAAGTCATGAACAAGATTTCATCACTTCCTTCATTTGGATAATATGATTCTTCATCATCAAATATGCCATTGTCCTTTTCAACATAATAACTATTTTTGATAAATTTACCCTTATTATCCTTTTGTTTATCATCGGTAACTTTGATTGGACATTTAGATGCATAATGACCTATCTTTCTACAATTGAAACATTTTAAAGTTAGCTTACCTCTTGTATAGGAGAAAATTTTCACCCCTTGTCTAAATTCCCCTTTAGCATCCCTCCACCTTAGAAAATCAAACCCGAATGCAAAATTCCACATCACTCACTTTCCTTCCATCCACTTAGTGTTTTTCTTGTGTGTCGGTGGGGGAATATTTGTCAAGGCACGAGCATGGTGTGTGGACATCTGCATGGCTCACTGTCATCCCTGATAGATTCATGCCTCTGGTGTCCATAGGTATGTTATGTTCTCCATTGGGCATGAAGCATAATACCTCTATGTCGACTTGTCGACCCGAAAAAGGCTCTTTCCCTCCTAATCTTCCTTCAAATGTATAATTTTCACTATCACTTCATCTCTTTAGCAATCTATCTAATCTTCTTCGCAATTCTAGTTATTCACTTCATATCTTGAGCACTTTCATACAATTCCATTAATCATTATAGCAGCTTGTTACTCCATCAACTTCATTCATGTGTGTTGTGCTATCATAGAAGTTGTGAGTTTGGAGTTTTGTGAGACCTCCCTTCATCATCGCTATGATCATGTCGACTTTGCCAAGATCGTTGTCTTGCATTCTCCCTTCATTGGCCTTGAGTGCCTTTGGGTGGAGGTGGTATTGCCTCACTATCCTTTCTTGTTGTGGTTTGATAGAGTAGTGTTGGGGAATATTTGTCAGGGACATGAGTGTGGCACGTGGACATCTGCATGGCTCACTACCATCCCTGATAGATTTCTACCTCTGGTGTCCACAGGTATGTTACGTTCTCCATTGGGCATGAAGCATAATGCCTCTATGTTGACCAGTCGACCCAAAAATGGCTCTTTCCCTCCTAATCTTCCTTCAATTGTATAATTTTCACTATCACTTCATCTCTTTAGTAATTTATCTAATCTTCTTTGCAATTCTAGTTATTCACTTCATCTCTTGAGCACTTTCATACAATTCCATTAATCATTACAGTAGCTTGTTACTCCATCAAATTCATTCATGCGTGTTGTGCTACCATAGAATTTGTGAGTTTGGAGTTTTGTGAGACCTCCCTTCATCACCGCTACGATCGTGTCGACTTTTCCAAGATCATTGTCTTGCATTCTCCCTTCATTGGCCTTGAGTTCCTTTGGGTGGAGGTGGTATTTCCTCACTAACCTTTCTTGTTGTGGTTTGATAGAGTAGTGTTGTATATTTTGTAGTGTTCAATATTCTTCTTTCCTTCATCACATTTTCTACTTTGTGTATTGCTTGGCTACCTGTGGAGGTGGAAACACCAAAGCGGGGGTTTGACTGAGGCAAACCCCTATATAGCCCAACAATTTTCCCTCACTTGGTTGTGTGTAGGTGAACATGTATGTGGAGCTCACTAGTGAACTGGAGCCTCAATGAGATGATTTTTGTCACCCTTACTTTCATCTACCTTCTTTATCATTTATGTAGTTATCTTGCGTACTTTATAGTTCTGTTCATTTTGTTAAAATTTTTCAACTAGGTTGCTAGTATGTTTTCTCATTTCCCACATTGTGCTTTTCACTTTCTAGTCGTATGGATGCCAATGCGCCAGAGAGACGTCATTGTGTCGTGCTATTGTCCTTGACCCACACTTCCATCCTTGGGTAGAGAGTTGTCTGAAGTGCAGTTTAGATTTAAGAGACTAGCTCATCTAGCCTCATTCAGTTTTTTGGATTTGTAGAGTGATAGAAGCACTTGAGAGTGATCTTCATTCTCTATCCTTACATTAAACACCCATTAGCTTGAGGTAAGATAGGGAAACCCTTCACTCTCGATTCTCCATGACCTAGAGCCTTGGTGTGGTTGTTCCCCCTACCTTACATTTTGGTGAACCTAACATGAACCATTTTGGTTTTGTTTAGCTGTGTTGAAATTTCCTTTCCTCGTATCCCAGGAGTGTTGTGTGTGTGACTATTGTGAGGCACCTAGCATTGCAACCCGATCTACGACCCCTAGTGGCATAGTTGGAAGGTTTTGTGAGCATTGTATAACAAAGCCTTAATTGGGTCACTATCATATTGTGAAACCTTTGGGGGCTCTATGAAAGTCTCGTATAGTATATGTGATGTCCTCCTTCTTGCGTCTACCCATTCCATCCATGCAACCTGCGAGTAGTTCTCCTAGTATAACTTTCACCTCGTAATACTTGTCTATGGGTTATAATAAAGAGCCATCTCCTCTATACAACCCCGTGTGAATCAATGGAAACATGGTGACAGGTGTTCTTATTGATCCAACGTGTCAAGTGAATTTCATTACTGAGGAGATTATGATGATCAATTTCCTGCACAAATATGGGTATGACACATTTGAGAGTACCATCCATACACACAATGTACTTTATGTACCTCCCCTTGGTTGCATCGCCTTTTCTATTTTAGTTGGACCTAAGTTAGTAAACTTGCTCTTTGACATAATCCTAGGGTCCGAACTCTTAGAGTGAAACTTGGTATCCCCTGGTTAGTCATTGTGAATGTTGTTCTCTTGGTCATGCATAAGTGCTTGAAATTCATCCATGAGGGTTCAATGCATGTAATCCATGACACTGGCTATAAAATGCTAGTTCCATGTGGTAGCTATTCATTGAATCGTTTTTGGCTTGCACCCATTGGTCTGCTTCCTCCTAGAACAGACCTCTTGTATCAAACCTATGTAAATTACAAGAAGGTATTCTTAACACCTAAAGTGAGATACCCTCCATATCCCTATGTTGTCTCATATAGGGCCTGCTTGAAAATTGAAAGTGATGCCACCATGGCCCGAACAAGGGAAGAAGAGAAGCACTCTTGAGGTTCCTCTTCCTCCTCTTCTATTTTCCCACCTATTTCTTCCTCTTTCCCTACTAGGATGTCATCGGATTCCGCTCCTAAGTGATTGATAGAGAATCCTATCGTGCCCGCTTGGTGAAAGCCTAAGCATTTAGTGTTTGAACTTCCCATTCTACCCACGGTTCCTAGGCCTGTTCAGTATGGTAGAGGGAAGGCTCTGCATGGGGAATCCTCTATGTCTTTGCCTCTACGGCCTCCTATCGCTCCTGCTCCCAAGGAAGTGAATGGGAAGAGGCCCACCACCGAGGTGTTAGAGCTGACTACCCCCATTGTTGCTCCAACCTCCTCCCAGTCTCTTCCTCCTATTCTCGTCTAGGAGTCTCTCTAATAGGGTAGGGTTGGATGGAACAATCATTGTTCCATGCTTTGGGTCCTTGTTCTCAAGAACTCCTAGGTGACTCTCCCACCTTAACCTTTAGGTCTTATCTTTTTTTTAGATACCCCTGGTTCTACTGGCCAACCCCACTATCATTTCACTTTCCATCTACCAAGCCAATCTTCGTGCCTTGCTTCTTTTCTTCCCTTAACCCTTAATCTTCCCTAAAGGTCAATTACTCTCAATTCTTAGTTTTTTCTTTGCAGGGGTGTGGGAATGCTTCCAAAAACTTCCCACCATCACAAATTGGTGCTGATAACTCCACCTTGTTCCCTTTTTCCATCGCTAACTCCAAACCCTCACCTAGGGTTAAAAAGGCTACAAGCCCTAGAGTCCCAATTGAGCCTCCTAACCCGAGAAAGATGGATGGTTCACCAAACTCTCCCAAAGAACCCCAAATATTTACTATGGGTTCCTCGTCCTGATACCTAACACTTCAATATTTTCAAGGTCTCAACCCTTGCTTGACCGTACATAGGCCTATCCTTCAAATTAGAAAATTTAGGCCTTTTAGAGCCATTTCTTGACCACCCAGTGAACTGTTAGTTTGTTATCCATCCAAATAGACCATTGGAACCTCCTCCTTGTTCCCAAGCCTCTGCAATTCTTCCATCCACCTTTCTACCACATGGTTTCTCAAGGAAAGGTCCCCCCTGCAAGCCAAGTGCTTTTCACTTCTTGACTTTCCTAGCCGGGCACTGTCAAGCTCGCCTAGGAGAAGTCTTTCTTCATGCTTCCATCACTCTTGACCACTCCTAACTCTAGCTTATGTACAGACATGGAGCCTAACCACATTTCCCAAGGGCCCATACTTAGGTACAATGGGGAAAGTAATTAGGACTCCATCAACTACAGTCTACTAGTCAAAACAGTAAACTAAAAACAACCAAACTAACTACAAAAGAATGCTTGAATTGCACACACTAACTATCTACTATCGCACACAAAGCTTGGAAAGAAATTACACTACATTATATAGTATACACAATGCCATGATTACTCCTACAACACACAAGTTCAAAACAAAACACCGGAAATTACTCCATCTTCTCACTGTCCTCTCTTAGCATTCATTAAAATTCAAATTACAAAAGTTCGCAATGCCTTCCAACCTTTCACACAGGTCAAGGTATACCTTAAATAGACTCTCCAATTTAGTTAGGCTTGAGCCCCAACTATTCCATGGTCGGTTGTGGCTTTGCATAAGCCTTATTTTCAAAATTGTAAAACAAACTATCACCTAGGGAGGACTACAAGGTCAACAAACATCTTTGTAGCCAAACCCCAATCTAGAAAATGATCAATCATGACCTTATGAATATAAAAAAAGTTTTCAAATTCCTCTAAGGCACAGTTCCAAGGATTGGAAGGGATTTGCTACATGTTAACTAAACAAGTTATTAGGTCTTGACCTTATGATTACCCTCCTAGATGATTGACTTTGGGGTGCTCTTGCACCATTCTCCCCCTCCCTTCCCAAACACTAAGGAATGGAAGGAGAGAGCAGTGACATATCAATGCCATACTTCTTGAACTGATCTTCTTATACCCATGTAGCCTCAGATTCATGCTTGTTCTTCCACTTGATAAGATGCTCCATGTACACCTTATGCCTTGTAGATGTTTGCACTCTTGACTCCAAGATCTTTTCTGCCTGAAGTTTGTCTTGAATAGGTAAGGGTATGTTGCTTACATCTTTGAAGATCTCCCTACTATTCTGATCCATATCTTGGACTGATCCCTTGTACCTGATCAAATCAGCAACATTGAAAGCTGGTGAAATTCCCAAATCAGAAGGTAACTCCACCTTTTATGCATTATTTCCATACTTGGCTAATATCTTGGATGGTCCTACCCTTTTCATTTGTAACTTGGTTGACATTCCCTTCTACAACCTTGATTTGTTAAGGTGAACCATGAAAAAGTCTCCTACTGCAAATTGTAACTTTTTTCCAGATAAATCCACCTTCTCTTTCAACTTTTGAGTAGCCTCGGTGACTGTCCTCTTCACCTGCTCCTGAATCTCCTTCATGGTCTGAGTGAAGTCCTCTGCATGTCCACTCCTATTCTCCATAGCTCCTAGATCCCTGAGCTCACATATCCCTCTTGGGTGCATTCCATACACAACCTCAAAAGGACTCTTCCCTGTGGTGCGGTTCACACTGTCATTATAAGCATACTCAGCCTGTGAGATAACCATATCCCAAGTCTATCCATATTCCTTAGTTAGACACCTTAGTAGGTTACCTAGCACCCTGTTAACCACCTCTATTTGACCATCGATCTGAGGATTGTAAGCTGATCCAAAAGATAGGTTGGTACCCAATCTGCTCCATAGAGTCTTCCAAAAGTGACTCATGAACTTCACATCCCTGTCTGAAACAATACTCAATGGCAATCCATGAATCCTAACAATTTCCTTGAAGAAAAGGTGAGCAATGTAGCTAGCATCATGAGTGGTTTTACAAGGAATAAAGTGACTCATTTTGCTGAATCTGTCCACCACTACATACACACTATCAAAACCAGTCTTGGTCTTAGGGAGTCCTACCACAAAATCCATGCTCACACACTCCCATGGTCTGTTAGCAATGGGTAAGGGTTGATATAGCCCTGCATTACTAGCTCCTCCCTTGGCTTTCATACACACAACACATTGCTCTACATATCTCCTAACATCTCTTGCCAACTTAGGCCAATAGTAGAACCTTTGCACTAGTTCTAATGTCATATTGATGCCAAAATGTCCACTAAGACTACCATTATGCTTTTCCTGAATGAGGTTTTCTCTCATTGACCCTCTTGGAACACATAATTGATTCCCTTTAAACAACAATCCACTTTGCAAAGTATACTCTGAGTATTGGCTATGAAAATGATTCTCAAAGTTAGAACATACCTTGTAGGCCTCTGAGAAATCTTCATCCTCCTCATAGAGATCATTGAAGCTCTCTATTCCAATGCTCTTGATTTGTATTTCTTGGACTATCAGCAATCTTCTACTCAAGGCATCTGCTACCTTGTTCATTTGTCCCTTTTTGTGCTTAATGGTGAAAGTAAAAGCTTGGATGTACTCCATCCACTTCAAGTGTCTATTGCTCAACTTCTCTTGGGTGTTGATATAACTGAGTGCTTGATTGTCTGTAAAGACCACAAACTCCTTGGGTAGAAGGTAATGCCTCCACTTCCTAAGTGACTGAACCAAAGCATAAAGTTCTAGATCATAGGTAGAGTACTTCTTCTTGGCTTCATTGAGCTTGTCACTAAAGAAAGCTATAGGTCCACCTTCTTGGCTAAGCATTCCTCCTACTGCAACTCCACTAGCATCACACTCTGTAGTAAACAGCTTGTCAAAGCTTGGTAATAAGAGAATAGGTTGAGTTGCCACTTCTTGTTTTAGTTTCTCAAAACCTTTCTCAGCTTCTGGAGTCCACACAAACTTAGTTTTCAAACCACCCTTGATTGTCTCTAGAACTGGTGCACATATACCACTAAAGTTTCTTATGAATTTCCTATAAAATTGAGCCAATCCATGGAAACTTCTTACCTTTGTCCTTGTTGCTGGTGTAGGCTAGTATAAGATAGCTTCCACCTTGCTTGGATCCATTTTCAATGATCCTTGAGACACTACAAAACCCAAATATATAAGCTCTTGTTTAAATAATTCACACTTCTCTAGGTTGATGGCTAACTTCTCCTCTTGCAATCTTCTAAGAACCATCTCCACATGTTTAAGGTGTTCTTCTGCTGTCTTGCTGAAGATGAGTATATCATCAAGATATACAACCACAAATATCCCTATAAAGTCTTTGATTACTTCATTCATTAGCCTCATGAATGTGCTAGGGTAATTAGAGAGGCCAAATGGCATAACTCTCCACTCATACAACCCATCTATTGTCTTGAATGATGTTTTCCACTCATCTCCATCCTTGATTCTGATCTGATGGTATCCACTTTTGAGATCCAACTTGGTGAAGTACTGAGCTCCTCCAAGACAATCCATTAAGTCTTCAATCCTTGGAATAGGAAACCTATACCTGATTGTGATGCTATTTATTGCTCTAGAGTCAGTGCATAATCTCCACTTGCCTCCTTTCTTAGTTGCTAAGACCACTGGTACTGCACATGGGTTGATGCTCTTCCTAATCAATCCTTGATCCAACAACTCTTGCACTTGTCTAGCCACTTCCAAATTCTGATCTGGTGTAAGCTTGTAAGTTGCTTTGTTAGGCAATGATGCTCCAGGTATGAAGTCAATCTGATGACTAATGGCCCTTTTAGGAGGTAAATTTGCAGGTGTACCATCGCTTACTATGTCTTTGTACTTCTCAAGCAAATTCTGGTCTGCTCAGGGTATGATTGTTTTTTTAGTCTTATCTTCTTCTTTGGACTACAACAAGACTACATATCCTTCACCTCCTTTATGTAGGGTGTTAAGGAACTCCTTGCCACTACTTAATAAGACACTTGGTGTCTTTGACTATCCTTCATCCTCTTCTGACAGTGACTGCAACTTAAAAGTCTTCCCATCCTTCTTAAATGAAATGGTATTCTCCTTTCCATCATAGATGGCACTCCTGTCATACTGCCATGGTCTTCCCAATAGTAGATGACATGCATCCATGGGTAATACATCATAAACTAGCTTATCTTTGTACCCTCCAATAGAAAACTCCACCGTTACTTGTTCATTGACAAGAACACTCTACCCTTTGTTCAACCATGTCACTTTGTAAGGGTTAGTGTGGGGTACCTTTTCCAATTTTAGCTTCTTTGTTGTCTCTTCAAAGATGATATTATCTATTGAACCTGAATCTACAATGACCTTGCATACTTTTCCAAGTATCTTGCATCTCACTCTAAATAGAGCTCTTCTTTGTTTTGGTTCTTCCTTGACCGGTCATCTAATCAACACTCTCCTAAACATCAGATTCTCTCCCATTTTAGATTCAATATGACTGATCTCAGGTGATTTGATGCTCATGGTGTCCTCTTGTGCATATGCCACCCTTTTCTCAGCATTTGAAGATGATGCTTTCTCCGGGCACCTATAAGCTAGATGGCCTACTTGACCACAATGGTAACATTTCATGGTAGCAAAGTATGAATTGTTCCTGCCAGCTCCTCTTCCTCTATTTGATCCCCCTTGAGAACCTCTACCTCTTCCATAACCTCCTCTAGAATATGTTTCACCTCCATGCTCTATGAGTTTAGATTCATCTTGGTTTCTTTGCTCATTTCCCCTACCTTGGTAGCCACCTCTATGTCCTCTTTGATCTCTTTGATCTCTACCTTTGCCTCTACTCTTAGAAGCCCACTCATGTTTCCTCTTGCTTCTTTCCTCAATCTTGATAGCATTGATGTACTGTCTTAGGACTTAGAAGAGTCATCTCTTCTTACATGTTCCATTTCAAATCGTTCAGATACCTAGCCACTTTGAGACTTTCATCCTCTGAGACATTGGACCTCATACAAAGTTTTTGAAACTCCTCAATGTAAGTGTTCACATGTTGGTCTCTTTGCCTCAAGCTTTACCTCTTCTTGTGTAGTTGAATCTCATAATCATCTGGTATTTATGCTTCTCTCACTTTTGCCACCATACCTTTCCAAGTTGAAATAGGCCTTTTTCCTTCCTTTTCCCTCTCTGTATGAATGAATTTCCACCATGTCAAGGCAAATCCTCTTAATCTAGACTTGGCCACCTTCACCTTCTATGCTTTAGTGACTCCATCACATTCAAAATGGTTCTCCATGCCTTCTATCCAATCTAGGACTAGGTCAGCTTCCAATTTCCCACTAAACAGTGGTATACCTTCAAGTGCTTTCCCACTCAAAGCTTTCAATGCCTTCAAGAAAGGCTCCTCTTGCAAAACAGGGTCATGTTTAGGGGTCTTGTCTTCCTCTGCAACCTCTTCACTCTTTGGTTCCCTGCCCTCCAATCTATCACTGACCTCATCGGCCTTGATTTGCACATTGTTCAATGCTTCCTCAAGTTGAGCTAGTCTTTCTCTCAACCTCCTATTATCTTCCTCCTGATCTTCAACCTTCTTTGCCAATTCAATGTTTGTCACCATAGTTGTGGAACCACTGGATTCAAGGTCTGACATACAAGTTCTAACCCAAATCTTTAACTTGCTCTGATACCAATCTGATAGGGTAGGGTTGGATGGAACAATCACTGTTCCATGCTCTGGGTCCTTGTTCTCAAGAACTCCTAGGTGACTCTCCCACCTTAACCTTTAGTTCCTATCTCCTATTTAGATACCCCTAGTTCTACTTGCCAACCCCACTATCATTTCACTCTCCATCTACCAAGCCAATCTTGGTGCCTTGCTTCTTTTCTTCCCTTAACCCTTAATCTTCCCTAAAGGTCAATTACTCTCAATTCTCAGTTTGTTCTTTGCAGGGGTGTGGGAATGCTTCCAACAACTTCCCACCATCACAAATTGGTGCTGATAACTCCACCTTGTTCCCTTTGTCCATCGCTAACTCCAAACCCTCACCTAGGGTTAAAAAGGCTACAAGCCCTAGAGTCCCAATTAAGCCTCCTAACCCGAGAAAGATGAATGGTTCACCAAACTCTCCCAAAGAACCCCAAATCTTTACTATGGGTTCCTAGTCCTGATACCTAACACTTCAATATTTTCAAGGTCTCAACCCTTGCTTGACCGTACATAGGCCTATCCTTCAAATTAGCAAATTTAGGCCTTTTAGAGCCATTTCTTGACCACCCGGTGAACTGTTAGTTTGTTATCCATCCAAATGGACCGTTGGAACCTCCTCCTTGTTCCCAAGCCTCTACAATTCTTCCATCCACCTTTCTACCACGTGGTTTCTCATGGAAAGGTCCCCCCTACAAGCCAAGTGCTTTGCACTTCTTGACTTTCCTAGTTGGGCATTGTCAAGCTCGCCTAGGAGAAGTCTTTCTTCATGCTTCCATCACTCCTGACCACTCCTAACTCTAGCTTATGTACATACATGGAGCCTAACCACATTTCCCAAGGGCCCATAATTAGGTACAATGGGGAATGTAATTAGGACTCCATCAACTACAGTCTGCCAGTCAAAACAGTAAACTAAAAACAACCAAACTAACTACAAAAGAATGCTTGAATTGCACACACTAACTATCTACTATCCCACACAAAGCTTGGAAAGCAATTACACTACATTCTATAGTATACACAATGCCATGATTACTCCTGCAACACACAAGTTCAAAACAAAACACAGGAAATTACTCCATCTTCTCACTGTCCTCTCTTAGCATTCATTAAAATTCAAATTAAAAAATTTCTCAATGCCTTCCAACCTTTCACACAGGTCGAGGCACACCTTAAATAGACTCTCCAATTCAATTAGGCTCGAGCCCCAACTGTTCCATGGCTAGTTGTGGCTTTGCATAAGCCTTATTTTCAAAATTGTAAAACAAACTATCATCTAGGGAGGACTACAAGGTCAACAAACATCTTTGTAGCCAAACCCCAATCTAGATCAATCATGACCTTATGAATATAAAACAGGTTTTCAAATTCTTCTAAGGCACAATTCCAAGGATTGGAAGGGATTTTCTACATGTTAACTAAACAAGTTATTAGGTCTTGACCTTCTTATTACCCTCCTAGATGATTGACTTTGGGGTGCTCCTGCACCACTCTCCCTCTACCAGAAATGGCTATGATGGACACTCTAATGGTTGAAAAGGAGCCTTCTATCCTATCTCAGCTCCCGAAGTCACAAGAACCACCTTGCACATGAGTGAAAAGATTGACAAAAGGCTCTGGCAGTTGAGCAGGCTGCTCTATAGAGGAAGGAAGGGGAGTTGATGGCCCCTATTTCAGGGGCTATTGTGGTGTCCTCCTCTCCCATCCCCTCTACTTCAGTTCAGTTATCCTCAATGCTACTTTCAGCTCCTATTGCGAGTGTAAACACCCCCAACCCTAAAAAGGTGTGGGTGTTTATTGCTCCATCGATTGAGCCCCTCTCTTGATGTCCCTTCCATACATATTTCCATTCTCAAAGCCCATGGACATTTTGAACACCTCAGTGGTGTCCACCATAGTTTTCTCCTCCTCCTCTGCACCTTTTACCTCATCCATGGGGAACTCATATCCTCTGATGAAGTAGAATATGGAGGCTGGACCCGTGAGCAATGGGGGGCATAAGAGGATTCCACCTTCTTTAGAGGGTGGTCCTACATTAGCATGTGCCATCCTAGTGATAGAGTAATTTTTGGCATCCTCTGAGTTCGTCACTGCTCCTAAGTCACTCGATGAGCCTAGTAGTGAACCTCGCCTCCCTTGTCCATTGAGGTAACACATGAGACTCATGTGAAGTACATTTTTCATTCTTTGGATGAGGTCTTGTCCCTGTCGGCGGTCTCTACAAATTCTATGACCTTTGCTCCATAAGAACTGAGTGGAGAAGACCTCGTGGGGCCTTCTTCCTTGTCCCTTGTTGCAAGAGGATCAGAGGGTTCCCCCCTTGGCATTATTCCCTTGCAATCTCACCTGCCTTCCTCACATAATGATCTAGATTGGGAGGCCAATGACCTCTTGGTTGATGATTTTTAGGGGGCGCCTCTTCTTTATCTATAGTGTAGAGTGTGTTTGTGTGTGTTTGTGCTCCCCCGTGCTTTCATTATGTGTTCCTGTAAGACCCTTGTCACCCTCTTAGGTGCTTGAATATAGGAGTGATTATATGTCATAAAACCTCCTCTATTTGTGGCATCATTCTTCCTTTGTTATGTGTATTTATTTTTGACAAATTGGGGATGATGCAAAGTGTTGGGGGAATTTAGGCTTCCCTTCCATGTTCACCCAATTTTTTATTTTTACTTTGTTTTCTCATGAATTCTTCATATGGTCTGATATAGTAGGGGGTTGATGACAGTTCATTAAATATTCTATTATTATACTTATATATGTTTATGATTATCTTTGACCCCAAAATACCAGGTTGCCCCTATGTCTTTTGTTCATAATGTTACTATTTTTCTTTACATTGTTTCTCTCCTATCTTCCATGCTTGCTTCGTGATGTTGTGGTGCTCATGTGTTGTCCCTTGTGTGTGCAACAACATTGCCATGGTGACATCTTGCTATGTTTTGTGGGCCACAACATCACTTTTTCAATTCCTTATTTTCTCTCCTTAGGATGTCACGTGCCTCTACACTCACCACACACCATCCTAAGGGGGGGGTATCATATCAACTTTGATTTTTAGAAAATGCATTCAATAGACAATGAATATTTTCTCAAAAATCGTTTCAAAAAAAATTCCAAAAATCGCATTCTCAACAAGGACCCCTAACAGAACGTGTTTCCTTCTTCATGGGTTCACAAAGAAAGAACTTGAAGAACTTTCCTTTGAGGAGGGATTATCTTTTCCTACAAGAGAATCCTTGACCTTCCCCTCATGAGGATTCATTTTCTTCCTTTCAAAGTGAACAAATTTCGAAAGGATTCCTTGATGTTGAATTGATTTGTGAAAAATTCTCTCTCACCTTCAAACAACGTGTCCCTTGAGTGGACCCCTTTTATTTTGAAGGGTTCTCAAGGGACCCCTTTGAAAGCTCTTCCTTCAATTTTTTGAATGTTTGTGTGACTATTTGCTTATTTTCTTGCATGGTTTCTTTTTTTCTAACATGTTTTATCTATGGATTAACATGTTGCTTTGCAGGTGCACCTATGAAGTTGTTTTCTAGTTTGACTCTACAGAGTCGCCTCACACTAGACTTCCTTCAAGAGAGACTACCTAGGGGATGCCTTCTTTGTAGGTCTGAGGGCCTATGAATCTCTTGCATCTTTTGGGATTTTTCCATTGTTGGTCTACGGGCCTTTGGTGTACTTTGTTCAACTTCATAATTCTGAGGAGCTATGGAGTCCTTTGTTCGAACCTCCTTAGGAGAGAGTACATGAGTTATTTTCCTTCCCTACACTTTTGAGCTCACCAGATTGTGGTCTAATTCTTTGATGGTTCAGGTATACATTTCTAAACTCTTTGATCTACTTAAATACCAAACACTCACTGACACTCGTCCTCACTATAGTGGGGGGAAAATGTATAGGAGCGAATTTGCACCCCTTGTGTAAATTCCCCTTTAGCATTCCTTCACCTTAGAAAATCAAACCCGAATGCAAAATTCCACATCACTCACCTACCTTCCATCCACTTGGTGTTTGTCATGTGTGTCGGTGGGGAATATTTGTTGGGGACACGAGCGTGGTGTGTGGACATCTACGTGGTGAACTACCATCCCTGATAGATTCCTTCCTCTGGTGTCTATGGGGACGTTACGTTCTCCATTGGGCATGAAGTGTAATACCTTTGTTTAAACCAAACAACCCAAAAATGGCTCTTTCCCTCCTAATCTTCCTTCAAATGTATAATTTTCACTATCACTTCATCTCTTTAGCAATCTATCTAATCTTCTTCATAATTCTAGCTATTCAATTAATCTCTTGAGCACTTTCATACAATTCCATTGAGCATTACAACAGCTTTTTACTCAATCAACTTCATTCGTACATGTTGTGCTACCATAGAAGCTACAATTTTGGAGTCTTGTGAGACCTCCCTTTGTCACCGTTGCGGCCATGTCGACTTTTCAAAGCTCATTGTCTTGCATTCTCCCTTCATTGGCCTTGAGGGCCTTTGGGTGGAGGTGGTATTGCTTCACTATTATTTCTTGTTGTGGTTTGATAGAGTAGCATTATATCTTTTGTAGTGTTCTATATTCTTCTTTCCTTATTGCATTTTCTACTTTATGGCTTTCTTGGCTACCTGTGGAGGTGGAAACACTAAAGAGGGGGTTTGACTGAGGAAAGCCCCTATACAGCCCAAAAAATTTCCCTCTCTTGGTTGTGTGTAGGTGAACATGTGTATGGAGATTGCTAGAGAATTGGAGCCTCAATGAGTTGATTTTCGTCACCCTTACTTTCATCTACCTTCTTTATCATTTATGTAGTTATCTCTCATACTTTATAGTTCTATTCATTTTTTAAAACTTTGTCAGCTAGGCTGCTAGTAGGTTTTCTCATTTCCCACACTATTTTTTTCACTTTATGGTTGTACAGACACTGACGCACCACATTTTCATCCTTGACCCGCACTGCCGCCCTCAGGTAGAGAGTTGTTTGAGGTGTAATTTGAATTCTAGAGACTAACTTGTCTAGCCTCATTCACATTTTTAGATTTGTAGAGTGACAGATTCACTTGAGAGTGCTCTTCATTCTCTATCATTTCCTTAAACACCCATTAGCTTGACGTAAGATAGAGAAACCCTCCAATCTTGGTTCTCCATGGCCTAGAGCCTTGGTGTGGTTGGTCCCCCTACCTTACATCTCTATATTTTCCAATACCCTTTTTCAATATCCTTAGAAATTTTTCTTCCACCACATCAACATCATCTGGATTTGATCCATCATCCTTTTCCAGTTTGTAAACTTTAAAAGTAGTTTCTTTGTTTGTAGTATCTTGACCAAAATCTCTCATTTCAAAAGAGGTTAAAGCACCAAAAATCTGATCTCTAAAATAATTATCCAAATTTTGAGCTTCCTCAATAGCATAAAATTTAGGGCTATAAGCTTTAGGCAGAGTTCTTAATACCTTTTTCACAACTTTGCTTTCATCTAGCTTTCCACCAAGACCATTGATGACATTGACAACTTCATCAACTTTGACCATGTAGGCAGTAATATTTTCATCTTTAGACATTCTTAGGGTTTCAAATTTGTCTTTGTAGTTTTTCATCTTTGCTTGTTTGACCTCGTCATCTCCTTCATAGATACCTTCTATATTTTTCCAAATATCTTTAGCAGACTTCAAAATGATCACCTTTCGAATTTCAAAATTTAAAAAGACCACTCAAGATTGCATTACTATGCTAATTAGGCCTATTTTGACTAGTTCAAATGGGGGTTTATTGGTTCTAGTACTCCCAAGCTTCAAAACTATTCTCTAACTCATCACACAAATCATTTGTGACCTGATCAAGCTATCCAAACCATCTCCCATTCATTTCCAAGATTATTTTATCAAACCCACAACCCTATGGGCCTCAAATGGCTTAAACCATGCAAAAACAACCTAGGGCATCATGACAACTTATGCAAACCTTATTCAAAATTCTTTCAACCTTGGAAAATCATCAAACACCTAAAAATAGACCTTCTCACAAATTTTTAATGGTTTTCAATGGTGCAATCTCAAGAAATGAATTTTTTTCTTCAAACTGGAACCTTGATTTCTGAACAGGGCTGCTAGGAAGATTCGACCATTAGACAACTTAAACAACCTTTTATCTCGACCTAGTAAGAATGAAAAATGTTTGAAATTAAACCATATTTCCATCCATATAATTATCATACCCGCAATAGTTCGTACAAGGCCGTACAAAGTAAAAAACACTATAGAAAATGCACTAAAATTTCAAAAAAACAAAGTTTCTTCCATTCTTTTGTCCTCCAAACATACAATGATGTTGCCTCAAAGTTTGTGAGGAGAAAATAACTCCTTAAAATAATTATCATCAGTTACAAACAAGAAAACACTCAAGTAACTGTTCATATTCCTCCTACATGCAATTTGTTAAGTTGCAAAAACAACTTTTATATTCTTGCAGCAACTTTTAGCCAACGCCTAAAAATGACCCTACATGACACTAAACATGCAATAATGGTCTTATGTTGACCTTATTACATCCATTAAGTGAAAAAACACTCAAATTACTAACTTAGATACCTAAATGCATCAATAAAAAAAATGTTCATGGTGATCCTACACCAACTGTAGCACCTAAAACTTCAAGGGAAGGTAGATACAATAAATATATAAGCATGTTCCCAGATCCATAACACTAGAACCTTCACTGCAAAGAAATTTGAAGCAATCTCATTTCTCCTAGACACCATGTTTTACTAGACAAACATACTCTCAAACACATCTTCCACTGCAAAACAATCCAGAACCTGAAAATCTGGATATAACACCTATGAACACCTTTGATCATTAAGTCCAAACTACATGGGCATATATTCAATCATGAAGAAATGTGGAGAAAAACATTGAACACCAATCTATCACATTGAACTATCTTTTATTTAAATTTTCTCAAAAGCACTTGGAAACCAAGTGAACCAAACATATTTGCATCATTAATTACCACATACATCAATGAAAACATTGATGATAGCACAACAACATAGTGCAATGCTCTCTAGCATTAACAATCTCCCCTAACACAAGTCAAGTGAAAAACCTTTGTAACTATATTACTGAAGTAAGACATCAATGACAACACCAGAAACATTGTGTTGACATTAATACCAAAAACTCAAGGCTTCCAACAACTCCAATACTAAGGGTTGAAATCATCAAAACCAGCAGCATTCCAACATTCTCTTCATACAAGGGGTTGACATCAATGACAACACCCAAACAGCTCACAAACATCTCAAGCTTCCAACATTCCAACCGTCCAAAAAAACCAAAATGTAATTATGTATCACAAAAGAGAGATGCTTTCCTAGTAATTTTGTTTGTGTTGTAGTTCCTCAATTTATATTTAGGGTTTTTTTTTTTTATTTGTTATATAACACACACAAAAATCAAGGATCTAGATTGTTAGTTTTAGGATTGAAATAATATCAAAAGTGGCCTTAACAAAAGCATACTAGAAATTTCAATGTGGTGCTCTTTGGCAAATTGAGTTTAGGAAAATAGGCTCAATAAAAAATTTAGATCAAAATTTATGGTCTTCGAAAATTAAGCCTCCTACTACAAAAATGCAATAGCATCTATGATACATAAAAGGGCCTTGTTAGATGGAGTTACACTTTTTGACCAATTTATGATATATGTTATGATGTCTTAAGATATATTTGATTAGAGATAATAGATTCAAAATGGAACACCTAGGTTAGTGGGTGGATTATGATGAGTTTATGATAGGTGGAAGGGATATGTTATTTTTAATCTATGAATTGATATTGGGATTTGAGGAATACTTTTTTTACTAGGGATTTTGGTGAAAGACTTTTGGTAGTTTTAGCTTATGGTTTCATAACTACCATTTAATAGAACTTTATGTTCTACTTCTCTTATTTATTGATTACTTAGGATGGAGGTTGCATTTTGAGATTTCTAGGTACTATTACATTATTGTGAGCTCCAAATTTACTATAAATTTATATCTATGACTAATGTTTACTACTCCTCTTGTTAGGTTCTCTCCAATTGATGATATAAATTGTTAGTAGATCCATTCAATGCATCAGGTATATCATTACCAAAATTTTATAATGAAGATATAATGAAGGTTCTAGTATGTAGTTGTGGAGGGATAGAGAAGAGGTAGCAACCAAGGAACAAAGAAATCTTGATAATTAAAAGAAGGTGTTATGAGAGAGGGGTGATCCCACAATAGTGTTTTACAATTTTTGGTCAAACTGGATACTTAAATTATTATTTTTAACTAAATCTTCACATTCGGGCACCTATAGCGGTTAAACCATGAGGAATTTGAAGATGATGCAAACTAGAATCTCGTCACATTTTGTCTGTAGATTCTAAAAATATTTTTTTCAAAATTTTAGGAATCAAATTACACTTCTTTTTCCATCTCCCACAAAAACTGATTTTTTTCATAAAACAACATTTTGAAAAGTGATGCACATCGTATAACACATAACATTTTTTCCATGAAGGATAAAATTCTAATTCTTTTGAATTTAGATTTGTAACTCTGATATCTAGTGCTTTCACTTGGTTAGATATTTTTTTACTAAATATTTTTTCTTTAATCAAGTTTCGAAGTCAAACCAATTACAATTCAAACATAGTGTGACCGTATAACACGTAACTTTTTTTGTATATATATCGAAATTCAAAAAATAAATTGTTGGATCAAGCACTTCAATATTTGGTGCACTCATATTTTTCAAAAAAAAAAAATTGAAAATCTACTATTTTTCCACATGTGCAGAACAGAGAGCCTGATTTTCGGGGAAAAGCGTATGTTTAATAAAACTAAAAAAACAAATACATAATATAACCAAAACATATTAAAATTATAGTCGTTGGATAGCTCGTTCCAAGGGCTAGCTAATTCTAGTTAGGTTTGTGAAGTATCCTCCATTTTCATCCTCAACCCGAGCTTCGAAGTGTAAAAATGTAGACTTTCAAAGTTCATGTGGTGGAGAATGAGAGCAAAGGGAGGTTCGCTCGAACCTAGGTTCAAGCGATCCCCCTTTCCTTTTGAATTTTGTTTGTTTTTTTTGGGTGGGAAATGTGGGCCCAATATTTAATGGGTTCGCTCGAACCTACAAGTTTTTTCGAACACCTAAAACTAATTGTTTTTGCATGGGGTCATTTTTTTCTTGTTTTTCTTCCTCCATCAAATTGTAAACCACTATTGTGGCTTCACCCAGAGGAATATGTTATAACTATAGTCAAGAGGACACAAGTGAGGATGAGATTTTTCAAGGTACTACAAGTAAGTGAAATAAAGAAAAATATTATGTGTATAATTATAAGGGTGATGAATCCAAAGAGTTGCAAGTGGATACAACTCAAGCATTGTGAGTAAGAACATCAATTATAGAGGAGTTTAAGTATACTATTACATGATTTTCTATATAAGTGAATGCAGTCAAGAGAATATAAAATGTGTTTCATATAAGATTCTACATGTTGGTGTAGCAAAGGAAATATGCATGCCTAAAACTATAAGTGAAGCTCATGTAGTTTCAAAAATGTTTCAAGCTAGAGTAGGAGAAGAGAACTGAGATATGTTAATAGTGGGAATAAAGGAGGATGGTAGAGAGATATTTTCAGTAGATGTAATGAATAAGAACAAGGAAGGAGTTGTGTTGATACAATATCTCAACTAAAAGTAGAAAGATTAAATTTATTTGTAAAAAATGTAGAAAATAGATTGAGAATAAAAATACATAATATAATAGTGTGCTCAAAAAATACAATAAATCTTATATTTATAGATAAAAATCATCTTTTATCTAAAACTAATTGTTATTTTCTCATCATCAATATAGTTCAATTCATCATGCACATTGGCTTGTAAATGATCAAGTTTTTTATCAAGGTCCTTAATTACCAAGTTGTATCCTTGCATCGAAGAAGACTAGCTTCGCTTGTTATTTGAATCTTAACAATAATATTGTACTCTAGTGGATGTGGAAACTTGTAATTAGTGAATAGAAAATTTGGACCTCTTTGCGATTGCATGTGAAGAATGTTACCAAGTATATGTTCTTCTCTCTAATTTCAATGATTAATTTATCCCACCACATTATTAATTAATTAAAAAATACAAAATTATAAATAGAATGTTCTAAAACAAAGGTGAAAACTAGTAAGTTTCCAGATGAGGATGGAAGATTGTAAGTTTTTATATAAGAAAATTAGTTACTATTGTTAGTAAGCTATTAGTTGTAGCATGTCAACCTATCTTCTAGATTTGTCTTTAATCTCTCTAATACCTCTATATATTGAGTAAATTGTTATTCTTTTACCATAATGTGATCAAATGTTATCACTTCCTTGTCAAATTCTATCCTCCTAGAATGATATCTAGAGAAATTATTGTAAAAATATCCCATCCTGGCAATAGAAGACAACCACTTTATTGCACAACTCTTCTTCCTTCCCTAGAGTGATACTATTGAAATGAAATTCAACATCTTGAACTATATTCTTGGTTATATCTTGCATTTCCTCCTTTGTTGAATTATCCCTTTATTTAATTTTTGTAGGAAAAACTCCATCTTGTTCTTGTTAGGAAGTCTTTAAATTATTTGGACTTCACAAAATTTCCATCTCTCAAAAATTCAACACATGCAAGGGCTTGTATATCACTTTCTACATTACTACTAGACCTTACATCAACCATCATTATGTCTTGCGGAGGATCATCAATTCAAACCCTTAATGCAAAAGCAAGGACTTGATTCACCTCCTTAATATCCATTACATTCTCTCCTATCTCATTTAATTCAACGTAATCCACTAAATAGTCCCCCAAGGGCTGAACACCCATGTTATTCTTCATACCACTCTTGGAGGAACATCTAATATTGATGACATCTCATGTTGTTGTAAAATTTTATCAACTTCTTGTTATGTTGGACATTATTCTTCTTTGATTAGACTTTGTGATGGTGCAAAAACCCTAGAGAAATAATGGAAATACTATCAAAAATAGTTTTCATTCTAATTATGGGATCCTTAATATCCTTATATGCTCCTTGGTAGCTTAATTCAGCTTTCTTTCTTTGTTCTTCTTCCTTGAGAATCATAATCCATGTGTTCTTTCTTCTCTAGACCTTTGGTTCGGAGGCATAATTACTCATCATATCTTCATTTCTATCAAACTCATGGTAGAAGTTGGACTTCTTCAGTGTCGCTAGCTTTGTTTCATCAATGAACTATTTCAATTCACAATTCCTCTTTGTATCTACCCTCATTCTATAATATTGTAATAGAAGATATAACAACTCCAACCCATCCTTACCAATGATCAAAAAATCAGAAAAAACTTTATGTTAGAAACAAGGATCCCTTCTTGTGATTTCTCAAATGAAATTTATTTGACTCATTCACCTACCACATGATCTCAAGAAATGAAACTCTATCTAGCACACTCCTTGGAAATATTTGAGGTTGCACTAGAGCACCATAAACTCTGATGACTATGGTATTGAAGTGGAGGAAATAATCACCGCAGTTATGTTCCACCCCTAACTTAGGTGAATTTTCCATGGGTCTCAATAAATTCATCACTTTGTCAAATATCCTACTAGTTTGAAATCCCAAATTTCTTAGGACTTCCTATACAAAACATTATTCAAATACCACAGAATTTGAGGACTAAAAATGCATGTCCTAAATGTATGTGCATCCCTGAACTAGAAATGGGGCTCCTTCAATATCATGCAACTTCAATTGCATTGTATCATTCTAGATAGTCTTCCAACTATATAAAAGAATATTACATAACAGAGAATACAATTTGAATTATTTATGTTCCCATGACTTTTTATTGTCATCAAGTCTTTGTGGATTCCTTCTGCAATGAAAGTGGTGAAGTCAAAACTTCTATTCAAGTCTCTATATTGGATTTCAGATGTTATATCATCATTAGGTGGAGAGACATATGTTCCTTGCAGTCCATAGACAATACCTAAAATAGGGCATAGTAGGTTTTGATGAATTAGTCTTCAAAAATATCAAAGTTGAAAGACTCAACTTCACCTTTGGAAAATCTCATATTTTTTCTATATTGGTCCCTTTTCCTATGTTGAAGAAGCTACATGACCCTCTAACTATACTTAAATTCCTTGGCATATTCGCTACATAATGAATTGAAACTTATGGGGACACATGTAGCTACATTCAAATTGAATACTTCACAAATGGATATTTTATCCAGCCATGTTAGGATACCACCCTGATCATTCAATATTTCCCTAGACTATGAATCATATCTTTACAATTTATCTTATCAAGTCCACATTAATGAAGACATTTGGCACCACCAATATTCCTAGGTCTAAATTCCATATATTTTGTATAGGTCTTGCAACATTTCTCCTCTTGTAGTAGTAATTGAAGAAATCCCAACCTTGAGTAGGGATTGTTCCATCCCTCAAAAACTCATCTTTATCAATTAGTCTATCTAAAATAATTCTATATCCCTGGGCATTCTTTTCCCTTTTAGAGGAGCCTAGATGATGGATTAAAATATCTTCTTCCAATCCCTATGTCATTTTTCCAGCTTGTGGAGTTTCCTAACTCATTTTAGGGTTTATATCTAAACTAGGAATTCAAATAACTGAATACAAATAGGATTCTATTTACTTCATGGGAAATTAATTATTATATAACTCTGAAACCACAATTGGTAGAACACGTTCTTATAATAATCCTTTTCAAGTAATATCTAGGAACAATTTTACTCACCCATTCTCGATTTTCAAAAACCTTATTTTTTGTCTATTCATTGGTTCTAAAATCACTCCAATGACTCAATTATTCCAAAAATTGCTTTTGGATGTGTAAGTATAAGGAGTTCAATGAAATTGAGTTGGAACATTTAAAACCAAGGTAGAAATCCATCACTTTTATAATAATGGTTCATACACTCAATTTACCATGGAGTCTGTCTCTATCCATTCTTAGGTTTGAATGTGGACCATTCATATTGGTTGGAGTGTTTTGATCAACATCAAGTGCACTACTTTTTTTAAGCATAAAAAAAATTAATTTCCCATTTTCTAAACTACACTACAAAGAGAATAGACACTGCAATGAATTGTTTCCACCTATAAAGTCAATTTTTTCATGGGGATGCCCCCACACTCACCATTGGGTTTACAAACAAGGACCTTTACACTATTGTTTTCAAGTGTGTACATAGTGTGTTATCACAACTTCAAAAGGCTCACACACTAATAAATTATGCTATGAAAAACTCTTGTATTGCAATGAGAAAGTGACATGTGGAACCTAATCACTCACCTACCTATTCATCGGAAACTATGAAGTTACCACCAGTCCATGTTATTTCCAAATGTCACAACACAATAGTGCATGTTTACCTTATGCATTTTCTAAGAAACCTCACACTACAAAGAGAGGTTACAACCCATATACAAAACAACCCTTCTTCCCTTATCCTTCTTGTAGGTTATATGACTAAATTGGATTGAAGAGGATTGAAGATATAAAAGTATAAAAACCCTAGGACAAGCATTCAAGAACCTTCTCTCATTGAATTAGGGAAAATCTAATAATTCACAAAATCTCGAACTTCAAATATATATTTTTATGTAGTCAAAGGCTTGCAGAACCTTTTATACCTGCATTTATTTTTAGATCCAGGAATTCAACATCTTCATACTAGGGTGTCTAGCTCCCCATTCCAACCAAATCAGCCTCAAATTTACATCACAAGTGCCCCTTTACTTGCACTAATTAAACTTTCTTTCAATTTTTGTATCGCTATTTTTCATCTTAGAATATGTGAGAGTCCCTCTCTTTAGTCTTAATTTACCTAATTGGCAATATCAATCTCAATAATCTCATCATCAAACCACACACAAAATGGGACCAAAACCCTAACCAGCTATTATGGATCTTCCTTGAGGACACCAACCAAATAGTTTCTCTTGGTCATTTTTGTGTCCCTCAATGCCCCATGGTCAAATGAGTGGTTTAGGTTAATTATTTACCTTGCATCCCATTTTACCATCTCACATTTTGGTAAACCTAACATCTCCTACACTTTAAATTTTGAATTTATACATCCTTGATTATGTATTCTAATTGATTATTAGGTTGGGGTTAGTGTAGGATCATGGGGGTCCAAATTAGGCCCCTAAGTGGCAATGAAAATTCAGAAAAAAAAAAAAAGAGTTAGGAAACTTGACATTAAAAATTGAATAGGTTACTAACATAATTTGAAAAATATGTAAAAAAAAAAAAATTGTAGCAAATTGAATGTAGTTTCTAAGCTACTAGTCATTTTTTGGAAAAAATAAATCTATTAAATGGTGAAAATTTGAAATTTCAATGCAATAGTACTAAATTTTCAGGAAAAAAATAAAAAGTAGGTGTTTGTCCAACCACCCTAATGGGGAGAAAAAAATTATTTTTTTTAATCTTTCAATATAAGTAGAGGATCCATGCCCAGATGTGAGACATAATTTTTTTAGTTTTTTCGCAAGTAAATAATTAGTTATGAAATTTTTAGTAGGAATTTATAAAAATATTAAAAACCATTTAATGGGACACCCTAACTTGGTCAAAAATTATGAAATTTAATTTCTTTTTTCTTAAGCTATAATTTGTGAAACATAAGGTGTGACACATCTTTTGAATTCAAAAAACATTTAACTATTTAAAATTTATAGAAGTTTTTTAATCAACATATCAATTAGGACTTTACAAATAGTACATGTAGAAAATCAATAATAATTAACTATTAAATTCAAAATAAATAATATCTTATACCGATAGAATGTTGTCAATTTTCTAAATAAACCCTTTTTGTTTCATTAAAATCGGATGAAAAAAAGTTGTCAACACAAAGCATGAAGTTCAAAAAATTCTTGCAACCCTTGTAAACATGTCCCAAATGTTGAATTTTCTAGTTCGTCGCCCTCAAACCAAATACCAAAGCAATACCAAAGAAAAACATATATCTGTTTTTTAAAATAAAAACCGGATATTTGATACAAAATGAATATTTGTTATGCAAAGATGCAAAACGGGTATATGTTGTTTATGATTAAGAAACACATATGTGTTTATTAAAACCAAAAATATTAAGATATAAAAAACAATATATATTAAATTTGCAATGTTATAATATTCATATTAATAAAAATGTTTATATATATATATATATATATATATATTAGTATATAAAAAATATTAATATATAATATAATTTATCTATATAATATAGTAATATTATATTTATTATAATATTATAACTATAATAATATTTATATCTAATAAATATTTATATTTATATTAATATATAATACTAATATTTGTATTAATATTGTATATAAATATTATAAATATTAATATTATATATTATATATAATATTAATATCTATAATATTTATATTAATATATTTAATATAATACTATAATATTTACATTAATATAATAGTATTATATATAATATTTTAATATAAATATTATAGATATTATTTATATAATAATATATTGATTTAAATATATAATGCAAAAAAATTATTTGCACAAGCGAAATAGGTATTTGTGTTGTCAATAGCAAATCTCCATTAAGTGGAGCTCAAAATAGACCGGGCTTGTCTCTAGAAATATGGAAAAGTCATGTTGCACAAAACGAATATCCATTTTCTAATAAAATGGATATCCACTATATGAAACTTAAAATATCTATTATATATTATCAATTATATATTATGTGTTATATGATATATTGTATATATACTACATATTATTATTTTTAATATATATTATATTTATATATATTAATGATTTTAATATATATTATATATTGTACATTATTATTAAAAAATCTAGACAGATAAATGGAGATAGGGGGGAGAGAGTTAGGGAGGAAGGGAGGGGTAGGTGGAGAGAGGTGGCATAGGTGGAGAGAGGTGGGGTTAGAGGAATAAAAGGAGGGAGATATGGATTAATAAGGTGGGAGGGGGAGAGAGGGAAGGAGGGAGATAGATTGGTAGGGTGGGATCGAGAGAGGGAGGGAAAAAAAGAGGGAAGGAGGGAGATAGCGAGAGGTAGGATAGGAGGGAGATATGGATTGGTATGTTGGGAGAGTGAGAGATATGGATAGGTGGAGGGAGAGAAAGAGGGAAGGATGGAGATAGGGAGTGGTAGGATGGGAAGGATAGAGAGAGGGAGAGAAAGAGAGGAGGGAAGTATGGACTTGTAAGGTGGCAGGAGAGAGAGGAGATAGGGATTGGTAGGGTGGGAGGGAGATAGAGAGGGATATGTGGAGGGAGGTAAAGAGGGAAGGAGGGAGATAGGGATTGGTAAGGTGGGAGGGTGAGAGAGGGAAGGAGAGAGAGAGGGATTGGTAGGGTGGGAGGGAGAGAGAGAAGGAGATAAGGATTGATAGTGTGGGAGGAATAGAGAGAGAAGGATATAGGGATTGGTAAGGTGGGAGGGTGAGAAAGGTAATTAGGGATATAGGGAGTGGTAGGGTGGGAGGAATATATATAAATAAGGAGATATATATTGGTAGGGTGGGAGGGAGAGAGGGAGAAGGAGATATGGATTGGTAGGATAGGAGGAGTAGAAAGAGAGAGATGAGATAGGGATTGGTAGGATAGGTGGGAGAGAGAGAATTAGATAGGGAGATATGGATTGGTAAGGTTGGGGGGAGAGATGAGGATATATGTATTGGTAGGGTAGTAGAGAGAGATAGAAGGAGATAGGGATTGGTAGGGTGGGAGGGAGAGAGAAGGATATAGGGATTGGTAAGGTGGGAGGGTGACAGAGGGAAGGATAGAGATAGGGAGTAGTAGGGTGGGAGGAATAGAGAAAGAGGAGATAGATATTGGTAGGGTCGGGGAGAGATATGGATTGGTAGGGTGAGAGGGAGAGAGAGAGATATGGATGTTAGGGTGGGAGGGAGAGAGAGACAGAGATAGAGATAGGGATTGGTAGGGTGGGAGGAATAGAGAGAGATGAGTTAGGGATTGGTAGGGTGGGAGAGAGAGAAAGAGTATTGGTAGGGTGGTATGGAGAGAGAGGGAAGGAGGGAGATAAGGATAGAGAGGTAAGGAGGGAGATAGGGAGTGGTAGGGTAGGAGGAATAGAGAAAGAGAAGGAGATAGAGATTGGTAGGGTGGGAGGGAGAGAGAGAAGGAGATAGGGATTGGTAGGGTGGGAGGAATAGAGAGAAGGATATATGGACTGGTAGGGTGGGATATATATATATTGGTAGGGTAGGAGGGAGACGGAGAGAAGAAGATAAGGATTGGTAAGGTGGGAGAGTGAGAGAGGGAAGGAGGGAGATAGGGAGTGGTAGGGTGGGATGAATAGAGAAAGAGGAGATAGAGACTAGTAGGGTGGGAGGGAGAGAGAGAGATAGAAATTTATAGGGATTGGTAGGGTGGGAGGAATAGAGAGAGAAGGAGATAGGTATTGGTATGGTGGGTGGGAGAGAGAGAGAGGAGATATGGATTGGTAAGGTGGGAGGGTGAGGGAGGGAATGAGGGAGATAGATAGTGGTAGGGTGGGAGGAATAGATAAAGAGAGGGAGATATAGATTGGTATGGTGAGAGGGAGAGATATAATGAGATAGGTATTGGTAAGGTGGTGGGGAGAGAGAAGGAGATAGGGATTGGTATGGTGAGAGGGAGAGATAGAATGAGATAGGTATTCGTAAGGTGGTGGGGAGAGAGAAGGAGATAGGGATTGGTAGGGTGGGAGGGAGAGAGAGAGAGAGAGATAGAGAGAGATAAGGATATAGGGATTGGCAGAGTGGAAGGGAGAGGGATAGAGAAGAAGATGTGGATTAGTAGGGTGGGAGGGAGAGAGAGAGAAGGAGATAGGTATTGGTAGAGTGGGAGGGAGAGAGAGAGAGAGAGGAGATAGATATTGGTAAGGTGGGAGGGTGAGAGAGAGAAGGAGATAGGGACTACTTCAACTCAAAAGGTGGATTATATATTTAGTGACTAAATCATATAATTCCCATCTTGAATAAATTTCCATTACTTTTCTCAACAAAATTATATTTTTAAGAGGTGTATGTAATTTTAAGTTGATGTTAAATACCATGGTGCTACAAATATTCCTAAAATATTGATCAACAAATTCCTTGTATTATCTATACATATAGTTCTAATATAAGGAATAGACTATTTATCCAAAAATTCCTTGCATGTCCAAAAAGTATTAAATATGTCTCTTATACTTAAGGAAGTATAACCATGTAATATTGGATAAGTCATCAATAAAAGTGATAACATACTTGGACCCTAAAAAGGAGCCAAAAATGGCATGAGGTCACTATGAACCAACTCTAGAGATACCTTGGCATAGGTGGCCTTACCTTTGGGAAAATAATCTTGGTGATTTTTTTCAAGTGTACAACCTTTATAAACTCACTTAATGCATGAAACCTTAGGTAAACCTATAACCAACTCCTATTTTCTCATCTATTATAGATACCTATAACTAACATGACCAAATCATTCATGTCAAATCTTGCTCAAGGAATTTGCATGGGCTATAAGGGTGGATCCTAAAGAAATATAAAAAATCATCAAACATGTATAATAAATATGCATGACCAATGATCCCTAAAGCCACAAAAATCTCATTATTGTGAACATCTCGAATAAATATGTCATGAGGTGATAACTCAACTATCCTATTAGTGCCAAAGTGACATACTTGATACACAAAAAAGAGGTTGAATAAAATATTAGGAACTAAAATTACATCCTAAATGTAGCCATACACTTTTGAATAGAACCTATTCCCAAAACTAAAAGACATGTAGGATCCCCCATTTGTAATTTGTGAAGTACTACAACATAAAAATGATGAGACAATTTCCTAAGAATGTTTCATATGATGAGAAACTCTTGAGTCGAGTATCTAGAACTCTATATAAGACAAAACCCTTGAAAAAATGGTTTTACCTTTACTTGTACCTATGGAAAGAGACCTAGAGGATGAAATGTGATTTTTTTTATATCTTCTTCTAAAGCCTCTAGTATCTTCTAATATTTGGTTATGTCATGAACCACTTTACCAAAAAATACAAGGATCTCAAAATTTCTTCTTTTTCTTAGAGGAAGGCTCACAAAAATTGGAAGAATTATAATTCTTGGAAGTGGAGTGATTTTTATGATTTAAATTTTATTTCATCTTGGAGTGATTCTTATCTGGGTAATCCCACAATACTGGTTTACAATTTTTGGTCAAACTAGACACTTAATTGATTTTTTCTAACTAAATTTTTACTTTCACACACCTTAGCGGCTAAACCATGAGGAATTTGAAGATGATGCAAACTAGTGATTTGTAAAAAAAAATCTATAGATTCTAAATATATTTTTTTCAAAAATTTTGGAATCAAATTGTATTTTTTTTCCATCTCCTTCGAAAACTAGTTTTTTTTAGTAAACACCATTTTAAGGAGTGACACTCACCAAATAACACAACTTTTTATACATGAAGGATAAAATTCTTTTTTTAAAAAAATTTAGATTTGTAACTACGATATCTAGTGCTTCCAATTGTTTTCATAGTGTTTTATTGAATATTTTTTCCTTAATCAAGTTTCGAAGTCAAACCAATTACAATTCAGACATAGACGGACCGTATAACACATAAATTTTTTTGTATGTATTGAAATTAAATTTTATTTTTTTCGTTGGATCAACGAATTCAATATCTGATGCATTCATATTTTTCAAAAAAAAAATGATAATCATCTATTTTTCCACATGTGTAGAACAGAGAGCTTGGTTTTCGATGAAAAACCTATGTTTAATAAAACTAAAAAAACAAATACATAATAAAACCAAAACATATTAAAATTATATTCATTGGATAGATTTTTTTGAGGACTACCATGATAATTTAAAATAAATTTTAAATGAATTCATTTGATCCCCCAAAAGGTAAATAAAAAATGTTTTTTTATCAGCATTTTGATAGGTGTAAAGGAGTCTACATTATAGGTATAGTTTAAAACTAGCAGGGTTCTATGCAAGGGGGTTTGATTTAAGGTGGTTTGATCAAACCCTCTTCAATTGGAATCCTTAAAATGGAAATTTTAAGGCTTAAATCATTATATTTTCTTAAAATATGTGATTTCAGAAAAAATTAGAATCTCCCAGAAATTGTAAACCGGCATTGTGGGATCACCCACCACTTAATTAACAATCCATATTTGGATTATATTTATTCTTCCATTCTCTTTATAGGATTGAGATAACTAATTATTGGTCCTTGTAACTTGAAATAACATCTAACAAGACCAAATTAGCCTATTTGCATGTCAAATGATCACCAAAACCCTCAAAATTAGTCATGTCAAAAGCATCATTAAATGTATCCATAGTAAAATAAAATATGCAAAAGAAGACCTAAAATGGGCCTCTAAGCTTAGACAAGATTAGGAATATGTAATCATTGTCAATCTTTTCCTTTTCATAGCCATGCAATATTTACCTCAATGACTTAAATTTCACAAGGAAGTCCTCAATGGAGAAGGAATCAAGTTCCAATATAGTCAATTTTTCCTCAATATAAAGTATTTAAAACTCATTATCTATAACAAAGAGATCCTTGTACTTGTTTCAAATTTGATTAGGTTTTCTACAAGACTCAATATGAAATAAGAGATTGTCTAAAAAATATAGTGATATCAATCCCATTTCCTCATCCATCTTGTTCATATATGCAAATTTCGCATATTCTTGAGTGAACTCAAGTGTTGTATCATCCAAGGTGAGCCATAAGACCTTATACATGACAATCTATTCATGTGTGGCTTCTAAGTGTAATAATTTTGTGGCTTAATATGCTCAATAAAATAGGTTTTGACCATTATAAATCAAATTAGAAAGTACAAAATTTGAGGAATATATAGAAATAGATAGGTTTTTATATCTCAATATGTTTTAGGGATAAAAGATAACCCACCACTAAAAGAAAAATAAACCATTTTTATAATTTCTCACAAGAGTATAGAAAAATATAAATAGTCTACTTTAAAATTAAAAAAAAAATGTACCTAGAGTAAACTATTAAAAATCTAAGTGTATGGTTACATAGTGCTAATAAATTTCTTTCAAATTCCTATTCATTTACCCAAAAAAAATATCTTATGTTTGGGTTATGGGTTTTAGAGAAGAACACTTCTTTAGGGCATTAAAAATCAATTCCAGCACTATATTAATGGTCTTATAGTAACACCACTCGATATAGATGTCATAAAAATTACAAGTGAGGTTCTAGTGGCACGATAGAGTAGAGGTGGAAAAAATCACTACGATACCTACTAGCATAATTACCTTTAGGAATAGGTGTGACCTTGAGGGCTTCCTCTCATGGTCATCCAATTTTTTGAGAGTAGGAAACTAGCGTAGGTGCTAACATTATCCCTATGTAATTAAAAAAACATGTAAAATTATAAAAATCTATATGGTGATGTTGCTGTTGGAGGATGAAATAAAATATTTCAATTATAATACTAGAATCAATAATCATACAAACCTATACAACTATGCAAATTAGTATAGATTTAAATTTGGAAGACCTTAAAAAAATTCTTAAAAAAATGTTGGCATACCCTATCATGCCTTATGTGAATTTATATGTTTTTGGTCCTTTTAAGAATAAATTTGAGGTCTAATTTCCCTAAGAGGTGTCCTATAAAATTTATTATTAGATTTTATGATTGAAATCGATAGCTCTTAGAGATAATTTATAACCAAAAAATTGCATCATAGAAAAGAGAAAAGTCAATTGATTTGCTATAAACCTTGAGAATTATATTGATGCAATAATGATGATTATTATAATATACAACAAAAAATTCTTGATAAATGATAAATATAAAACACTATATGAGGATTAAATTATATCATGGCATGTGTCCTAATCCCATGATTTGAGACAAAAAATAACATGACTTAATTAATATTGGCAATGCCATTATAAATAGGTCCTAATAATAATTAATCAAGTGATTTATCTTTTTCACTCTAACAAACCCTTGTAAAATCCCTTGAAAATGAGAAGGGGTTTGCTAATTTAAAGCTTTGATACCATATTGGATTTATGGAAGAAATAATACATATAGTTCAATCTAAACCAAAAAAACCCTCCATGAGAGAGAGATGCAATGAAATAATTGCTACATTGTATAAGAATAATGAATATTGAATATGTTACAACATAATTATATGACCTTTCTTATAGGAAAGGATAAAACTAGATAAACTAAGATAATGACAAGTGCCTAAATCCTATGAATGAGACACAAAAAGTAAATGATCTAAGTAAACTTAACTAACAAGGTGTGAATAGATCCTAAAGTGTAACCAACTAGGTAATATACCCTAGTCATGCTAGCACTAAGGAAGTCCCTTATGGGCCTTCATATGTTTCTTCTATTCAACTATATCCTCTTTCTTGGTTTTACTCTTTTGTGTTGGAGACAATTTTGGTATTTCCTCCTTTAGATTATAGTCCTTCAAACTCTTATCCTTCTAATGTGGGAAACCTTGTCCCCCTTTTACTTCTTAGACTAGATGTTGGGTTTCACAATAGTTATTGGACCATTGTGCATTAAAAAAAATTCTTTCAAAAATTGATTTGAAATTTCCCCTCTCATTCCCAATTTAGGGGAATGAGAGTTTCTATACTTGGGTGAAGGATTGTGTAGTCCTTATTTTCTTGTGTAAATGTCATTTTTTTTGCTATCAAAACCTATTTGTTTGGCGCCTTGTGATTTGGTTTTTATTTTTATGTGTTATGTTTTTTATGGTATTTAGCCTTGGTGTTTTTTTATTTTGGCCCCAAATTTTATTTTTGATTAGATAAGTAGGGAAGGGACCTGAACTTGTACAAATCAAACATCAAGGTTGAAAAACCCAACAAAATAGACTAGCCAAACACAACCACCAGTCAAAAATAACAGGGCCAAACTAGGAAAAACAAGCAGACTAGTAGCAGAGAGGAGCTACCAACAAGAGGCAACCCAGAAACAACTAAAGAGAAATAGCTCCAAAACCAACTCGGATTCAATGAAAAATCCTCGAAGGGCTTGTTAAATGAAACATAGAGCTTCTTTGATTTCTTCTTACGTTGCACTACTATCCAAGATGAATAAGAAATGAGATTAGAAATATTTGGACCCAAAGGGGAAGAATCCCCTTTGGATTAACTAACAAGTGGAACAAAATAATCTTCAATTGAAATATCCAAAACCAAGACTGAAGCAATAGGATTTGTAGTTAAACCAACCTTATTCAGCAAGGGGGCAACAAGGAACTCATTGGAGGAAGCACACATAGAAAAAGGAGCAACCTTATCCAAAAACAACACAATAGAAGCCTTAGGAGGAGTAGCACCAACAACAACAAGACTATTCTTTTACATAGAAGGAGAAGGAGGCCTAGAATCCTCGCAATCAAAAGAAGATTCAGCATTACGGTAAAATGTTAAATGTTCTCAAAGAGCATTCTTCTACCAAGTGGAGGATGAAACGGGATGAGAGCCATGAGGACAATCATGAGCCAAGTGCCTAGTAGCAAAACAGCATCTACAGCAAAAGGGGATACCTTCATAATCCACTAGTTGAGTCCAATACTAGCCATTAACTTCAAGCACTACCTCACCAAGAAAATCCTGAGATAAATCAACCTCCACCAAAATCTGAGTGAAGGATTTGTGAGTAAAATTCCTGGAATCAATGTCTACTTTCAAGAATCTTCCTAGAGCATATCCAATGTCCTCATAAGCAAAGGAGCAACAGAACTGTAAGGGAAGATATGAAAATCTAACCCAAATAGGAATTACATCAATGGGCTCCTTCAATGGGTTGAAGGAATGAACCAAAGGCCTCATGGAAAGGGGATGTGATTCCCATTCCCATAGTCCATGATCTGAAATTTCTTGTCTATCTTCAGGGGAACAAAAACCAACAATAAAAAAACCTCTAGCTAAAGGATAAATCTCCATCATACCTTCCACCAAAGGAGACCAATGATTGGAGGTCCAGAGGTGCAAATCATGGAGGGAAGGCCACAAACAATAGAACCTACAAATAAGGGTCATTTTGGAGTAGTAGTCAATATGGTTAGAGACTTCCTTGCCAAGAGAGATAATAGGGGTTGCACTAGCACACTGCAAAGGTTTTACAAAGCCCACCCCAACATTCTCATTCTGCATAGAATCCACAAAAGAATCCCGAATAGGACCCTTCATTATAGAAGAACTCCCATGAAATCCATCAATGGGAGATTTTGTGCCAGCCATAGCCTCACCCACAAATGGCATAGAGGTCTGAGAAATGTTCAATATGATATCCATAATTAGATCACAACCAGACTAGGAAGATACTGGCAGTACCATCGTAGGAGAGTGGGAGCAAATGAAAAGGGAGTGGGAGTGGGAGGAGTTCAAAATTGTCACAGGGGAGGAAGGATTGAAGGAGTTGCTCATGTTATCGTTCAATTGGCCCCAAATTTTGTTTCTAGGCCTAATAGTTATAATTGTTTCAAGCATTGTATAATATTGTAGGAACCTTCAAAAATATCTTTTAATCTTAATTAAAAAAAAAAAAATTAATATTACAGTTACATGTATTCTAGTTATTAAAATAATTATTACACTGACAAGTGTAACATATAGTGGTAATAGGGAGAGAAGAATCTCATGTTATTATCTAGTTACAAAAAACTATTTAGAAATGAAAATTATTTTTTAAATATAAAGACTCTAACTTCAAAATATGTAGTAAATAAAATAAATATGTCAAGTTTATGTAGTAAATATAATAGATCTATATGAAAATAAATTAAATACTCAATTTTTTTTAATTTAGAGTAATACAATAACTCTAAAGTAAAATAAAGTAATTTTATATGAATAAAAAATGATGTATCTAAATGATGTGCATAATCTCAAGGTGCTTCTCTATGTAAGACCCCTCCGTTTTGCCCTTTTGATTGAACAGTGTTTGTTGGATTATGTTGCGCTTTTGTTTGCACTTTGATTTGGAAATCAGTTGTTAATTGATCATTACCTATAAGTGATGCAAATGTTGTATTTTGATGTGATGTTACTGTATTCATATGTTATCTGTATTCCATGCTTTGGATTAGCATAGTGGCTATTTGAATTGAAGATGTTTACGCTTTGGATTATACTAGCATGCTAGATTGTCAGTTATTTGCAGTGTATTGGTGAAGAGGACGGATCACATCACTCGCTTGCGAGCGCCCTGCGATTCCGTGATTTCCTCCTCACGGTGTGTATTTTATGCTATTCACATTATATGTTGTTGTTACTTTATTTGCAGGTTGACAGGTACCGAACATCGACTCCACCTGGTTCACAGGTGAGAGCATGTTCAATACCCAACGGTATTCTATTGGGGAGAAAGTAGCTAGGTTTCTGTGTCAGGTCGTCACCCTAGTCCTTTTGTCGTCAGTTGTTGTCAGGTTGTGTTGTCTTGATTTTCGTGCCCTCTTTTCGTTATTTAAATTCAAGTTTGAAAGTTGAAATTTAAAAATGGTATTTGGTATTTAAGTTATTGATTATATTAATCGAGTGATAACATTAGAGATGTTGTTTGATTTATTAGTTAATTTAATTTAATTAATAAAATGATTTAATCTTGAATTAAGATTATTTTATTAATTAATTAAATTAGATTGTGTTAAAATAAATTACTGTGTTGAAATGAATTAGATTATTCTTTTGGAAATTATTTTTTAATTGTTGAAATGGAAAATTAAATTGAAAGTCCATTATGAAATTTGAAATTTAAAAATTTAGAAAATGGATTTAAAAGTCAAGTTTGAAAGTTGAAATTTAAAAGTTGGAAATTCAAAAAAATTAAAAGAAATTAGATATTTCCTATTTTCTATTTTGAAGAATTTATTATAGTGGTTGAAGGATTTTAGGGCAAAAATCCTTATGAATGAGTTTTGTTTCATAATTTTTACATCTGGAGTTTTGGAGAAAAAAATGGAATTTGTGAGGAAGAATTTTTCAAAGTTTGTGGGTTTTTGGATTGAAGTGGCTAAATTTTGAAGAATTGGATTTGGAAGCAAGAGGAAGGAGTTGAGCATTGCCTGGATCATCTCAAACATCAGTTATCCAGGTTCTTGTCTTTTGTTTATTGATTTTGAAAATTTAAATTTATATGTGTGTGTTTAAACAATCTGGTTGCTTAATGTTTCAATAATTTGATTGTGAATTGAAATGGGAAAACCCATATGGAAATTTAGATTTATTTGCAAAAGATCTTCCTTGGAAAAATATTCCTTCAAGTAAATCAATGTTGTTCTTGACTGAAAATTGGTAGTCTTAATATTATTTCCTCAATCAAATGATTATTTTCGTATGAATGTGAAATATCTATATATATATATATATATATATATATATATATATATATATATATATATATATACATATTTTACATATTTCTTGTTATTGAAATTTGGGTTCCTTTTAAAAGAAAATACAAATGAAAAAAAAATAAAAATGGTTTTCGGATTTTGAAAAATCCGCAGGTTCTAAACCTAATTTTGAGAAAAATAAAATAAAATATAAAATAAACTTTGTTTGGGGCTGAGGCCTGGGGCTCGACCCACAGCCTCCCCCATGGAGGCACTGTGGGGGCCGCACCAGTCTCCCCCGCCATCGTTTCCCCACCCCTCTCCCTTTAATCCGCGCGGCCTGGTAAAAATGCCGCCATCACTTCCACTGCCGCGTCCGGCCACCACCGCCGACGCCGCTCCCTGCAAGTTGTCGGCCGTGCCTGGGAGGGCTTGGCTGGGTACTACCCAGAGCCGCCCATAAAATGGGGCTCGGCTGTGTGTAATACACAGTTGGCCCTTCCCCTTATCTGCGTCCGCCGCCGCTAGTGGAAGTAAAACGCGCCGCCGCCGGTGAAGAAAAATGCGCCCCCGCCTGGTTCATTCGGCCGCCGCCACACTTGGACCATCCACCAACCCTAAATCGATGTCGCCAACCCTAACCCGCGGACATAAGGAAATCCGCCCGCCCTAACCCTAAAACGTGGGCGCGCAGTCCGATGAAGCCGAGCCACAATTTTAGTATGGCGCGCGGCCCGAGGGGGGGCTGTAAATAAAATAAAATATAAATCAATTTGTGTATATGAAATATTAATATTTTAATATTATTATTATAATGTTAAGATATTATTTATATAATATCTTATATATTATAATTTATAATGTTAAAATATCATAATATTTATATAATGGAATGGATTTTTTAAAAATGGGTATAATTTTATTTTTGTAATTATATCAAGATGGTGTTTTCATTAATGGCACGTTTTTTTTAAATTTAATTGGGAAAATTAATTATTTGAGTTAGAGAATGCTTAAGTTAAGTTTAATTGTGAAGATTAAATTGGGATGCAAAAAAGGTCAAATATTGAATTGACCTAATTTTAATTGAGGGGATTAAACGTTGATTTAATTTAAATATGATCGTGAAATTGAAACATTAGGTTTAAGTCAATTATTGTTTTATTTTAAAATAGGCTGTGAATGACAAATGTTGGGATTGTGATTAATGGGTTAAATAATGAAATTATTCTGACGTATTTTATGATGATTTAAATGGCAAGGGCAATCAATTATTTATTTAACGAGATGAATTGTGTACTTAATTAAATTGTTGACTTAATTGGAAAAATAATAATATTGCTAGGTCAAATATTGGATTTAAAGAAGTGTGTTTAAATGGCGGAATTAATTGAATTATTTATTTAAAGTGATCTAGTGTGCAAGAACGTATGATTATTTATTTTAAAACATTGTATTATCGTAATGGGTATCAAGTCACTGATATTATTTTAAATAATAAATATTGATGGAATAATATAGATATTTTATTAATGTGGAGATTATATGATGTTAATTATTTTGAAAATAATTATTTTTAGTAGAGAAAGCATTGATTTATTTTAAACTGTTATTTCTGGAATGGATGAAGTAAATGTTTATTTTATGAGCGTTGAATCAAGTAGGGAATCAAATTTTGAGTCTTAGTTTCTCTCCCTTAGCTGAAAAGAAGTATTTTAAATATGTTTATATAGATGCAATAAATTACTGAATGTTAATTCAGGGAATGGATTTAATGTATCCGAATTAGTTTGTTTCCTCGCAACTTGACTTCGCGATTGTTTCCTCTGAGTTCATGTGTTTGGGAAAATGGGTTAAGTGTCATTAATTGTAAGTCTTCCAGAAGACCCTAGAGGTTGGGGGTTGTCGTCTTGTGATGTTGACTGCTATGTTTTCTCTTGGATAGTGTGTGAAGTTATGTCAGTGTTGTACCCGATTTCCATGAACGGGAAGGTTTGTACCTCCTTGATTTAGGAGCGGATTATGGGATCCGTGTCTCCTTGTAAGGAGTGACCTTGTTATGTGGTCTGTCGCCTCTAGTGTTGGAGTGCGTTTCAGTTTATGTACCTCCTGAGAAAGGAGTGGTTTTTTTGTAATATGTGCCTCCCTATCGGGAGCAGTCTTGTTATTGATGTTACCTCCAATGTTTGGTGATGGGTTCATCTCTGTCAACTCCTGAGAAAGGAGTGGACGTGTCATTTTATTTATTGCACCTTGGTTCCATTGTTGTTTGGATGGTGTGTGTGTGTTGTCCAGTAGAAGAGTGGCTTATAACGGGGGCCGGCACACCGAAGTGGTGCCTAGGATAACTCGTTATAAGTTATTTAATCAAGTGATAACTAAAGCAATACTTAGAAGCTTAGGACTAACTTCTCATTAAACAAGATTTTCAATACCTCACTCATGGACTGAAGTGCTTGGTTAGGCTTGGGATGAGATGGGAAGGCCTGTAATGGCAAGGTCATATACCTTGTCTGTACGAAAGGTATTTGGCTCCGCATGTGTAAGTATGGGGGCCAGGATTTGGTAGAGGTCACCAGGATAACCCTTGTCTTGTGGGGGGGCCGGAGCCTATGAAGATTCTCAAGGATAACCCATGACGAGCTGTGTGATGACACTCTCTCTAGGAAAACAGTTGGCCTTTGTTGTAGGTATGGTTTCCATAACATACCTGTTGTGACCATTGTTGGTATTTGATCTTGTAGGTATGGTTTCCATAACATACATGTTGTGACCATTGTTGGTATTTGATCTTGTGGGTATGGTTACCTTAACATACCTGTTGTGACTATGTGTCGGTTCTCTTGTCACTCTTGTCTGCCTTGTTTCTGGAAGCATTGTGACCATGTAGAGTTGTCCTTGTGTGTTACTCGTGATGCTCTTGAGTTGTTCTTTTGGTGTACCTTTGTTGTACGTATGTGGTACTTGGGTTACACTTGTGGCGTGCTTGTGTTGTACTTGTATGGTATATGAGTTGTGCTTGAGTTGATTATGTGTGGATCTCTTGATGTGTTTGTGAGGATCATGTTATTGGTTGTTTCAGTTGGGTTCAGTTTATGTTAGCCTGTGTCTAGAGGTAGATGGTCTTGACTAGGATTCCTGGTTACTATCTCCTAGCATGGGGGAGTGGGCCTTTTTGGATCCACGTGGTTGGGTGGCGTGCACCTAAATCCGTTGGGTTCTATTTTCATGTTCGTGTAGACGAGACTTCCAGTTGGAGAGCTCGTGGATTCAGATCCAGTTCATGCTTTATTTCGTTTCAGTTACTTTTGTATTATTTTACCCCCTCTAAGTTATTGAGGTGGAGATTGTAAATGTAACCTTATTTATTGAACTTGTCTCATTCAGGGAATGAGAGTTGTAATTGTAATATTTAATTATGGATATGTGGATTTGGAAGTTATCTTTTATGTTTGGATGTAGTTTATCTTGTAAGGTATGTATGTGTACTTATTATCTTGAGTAAATAGATGTTATGGTTTCATTTATGTTGTGGTTGTGGGTTGTTAGTAGATTCTATCTCGTAACCTTAGGGGATGGTTGCATTGGGAAGCGAACTTGTTTATTAATTATATTTTAAAAAAAAAAAATTAACTTGTTTAAGTAGTTGCTTGCATCATCCTCTAGGGTCGCGTGGCGGGGCGTTACACTTTATCCTAAATAATAAATTTAATATAGACACTGCTAGAGATAACTCCTAGCAATAAGGAGATAAGTATGTTGTAAAATTTGATCTCTACTCCATAAGTTTTAGGCTATCTTGTGGCATGCGAGGTAATGTAGCATCAAAGCTAGGATGGCTATGATAATGCAACGAATTTTTTCATATCAATAGAAATTATCTTTATGAAGCAAAAAAAAAAAAAAAAGAAACATATAATTAACTTGAGCAAGTTTTGTCACAACTAGTGGGGGGGTTTTCTCTTATGAGAATTTTGCTAAAGAATTTGAGGTGAAAGGGTAAAGAATTTCTACCAATGGAAAAATTAACATGGGGCCAAGGAAAAGGTATGAGTTGTTGTTTTGTGTGCCTTTGCATTATTTTACTCATGATAGCCTTAAATTTTTCCTATTTCTTTTTTTCACCTCATTCTATATTTTTTTCATTATTTTTTTCCACTAACTAGGTAGACTATGTAATGCATTTATTTATTTATCTTCTTTTATTATATTTTTAAAAAATTTCTATATATGAAAAAAGACAATATGTTAGGGAAGAAAACAATATTTTATTTTATTTGTATTTCATATATTTATATTTATTATTAAATATTAATATTTTGACATATAAATGACTTTCAAATTTAAAGTGAAAAATAATAATTTTTTCAACATTCTCATGTCATTACACTCCACCCCTTACTACCACTATAGAATTTTTAATAACTCAAGTATAAAATAAAATTTTAAAATATTTAATATTTTATTAGAAAATTTACATATTAAGAATATTTGAGCCTATTATACATATAGTGAAATAAAATTTTAAATTTTAAAATATATGATCAAGAGTCTAAAATGTCTATTTCACTATGTTATAAGTACAATAAATTAAAAATGTATATCATAAAATAGAGTTTAAAATTTAAAATATATACTATTGATGGTATAAAACAATGTGTTTTCCATTTTAATATGTTATATACAACCAAGCCAAATTTTAAACTATAAAATATAATTTTAACTTGAAATTATATAGTGTTGTCTATTTCACTATGTTATATACAAGGGAAAAAGAATATAAATTATAAAATATAATTTAAAAGTTAAAATATGTAATGATCAAGTTTTAAAATAATATGTTGTCCATTTTATTAAGAAATTAAAATTTTAAATTGTAAAATTTAGTTTAAAATTTAAAATGTTTACACCAACCAATAAAATAATGTGTTTTCCATTTCAATATGTTATATAGAATGAATAAAAAATTAAAAATTATAATTAAAAATTAAAAAATATATTTGTCTGAGTATCTAAAACAATGTGTTGTCCATTTCATTATGTTATATATAATGAAACAAAATAAATTATAAAATATAGTTTAAAATTTAATATGTAATATCTAAAACAATGTGTTGTCCATTTTACTACATTCCATATACAATAAATTAAAAAAAAAAATTGTAAAATATGATTTAAAATTTAAAACATATATAATTAAATGTATAAAACAAAGTGTTGCACATTTCACTATATTATATTTATAGTGGAGAAGAGTTTTAAATTGTTGCACATTTCACTATATTATATTGATAGTGGAGAAGAGTTTTAAATTGTCAAGTATAGTTCATAATTTAATCTATATATGGCCAAGTGTCTAAAACAATGAATGTCTATTTTAGTATGTTATGTATATAATGAAGTAATTTTGTTGATTATAAAATACAGTTTAAAATTGAAAATATATATAATTGAGCATCTAAAACAATGAGTTGTTCATTTCATAACAATATATATAATGAAATAAACTTTAAATTATTAAATATAGTTTAAATTTTAAAATATATATAATCAAGTTCTATAATAATGTGTTGTCCTTTTTACTATTTCATTAAGTAAAAATTTTAATTATAAATATAATCTACAATTTAAAGTATATACGTCTTATTGTCTAAAATAATACATGTTGTCCATTTTATTGTGTTCTATATTCAATGTTTTTTTAATTATAAAATGTAGTTTAAAATTTAAAATATAGAACACCTAGTGTCTAGAACAATATGTTGTCTATTTCACTATATTATATATAAAATCAAGAAAAAAAAAATTATAAAATATAGTTTAAAATTTAAAATATACATAATTGACTATCTAAAGCAATAAGTTGTCCATTTCACTATGTTCTATATAAAATGAACCCAAATTTTAACTTGTAAAATATAGCTTAAAATATATACAATCAACTGTTAAAATAATGTACCATTCATTTCATTATGTTTTATATATAATGAAGCAAAATATTTAAATTTTAAACCTTAAGATATATATAATTGATTGTCTAAAACAATGTGTTGTCCATTTCACTCACATATGCTCAATAGAACAAAACTTTAAATTATAAAATATGATGATAGATGATATTTAGAAATTTTGGATCTACTAGGGTTTGTGTCTTTACTTGATGTCTTTCTCCATCCTAACGTCACACCAAGCCTTTGGCATTGGCAAAATCTTAATCTTCTACATTTATTATAATTTTCTTAGGTTTTCCTTAATATGGCCTCAAACTATATCAACTAGAAATTATTGTTAGTATTTATGGATTAGCAGCTTTGGATAATGGCTCAACCAAACAAGAAACCTCAAAATTTTGTATCCAAGTTCTTTCACAAGGTAAGAATTATGATCCGCCCATATATATTTTTTTACCCATCCCTAATTTTGATAATGGGCGTAAATGGATATAACACTTTACTTTAATAGGATTTTTTTTTGGGTGAGATACTACATAAAGCATGTTTAGAGAATGGGTCAACAAGCATTGGGCCCCATATGGAATTTGGCTTAATGCAGTTTAAAACCTTACTTAGGGTTTATTTCTCTTTCATTTTGTTGAAGCTACCCATGTATAGGCCATCCTTAAACATGGCATGTGGTATGTGTGTGCATCCATCTTAGTTCTCAAACCTTGGACTCAAGAATTTTTAATCTCTAGTGAAAAGACCCTTTATGCACCTATTTGGCTATAATTCCTAGGGTTACCCTTATCTTGAAAGAATTTATCAACCATTATTACTATCTTTCTTGGCAAGATTATTTATGTTGAGCCTAATAAATTATATTCAACTCATTTTTAAAAGCATGTGTGTGTAGGGTTTGACCTTAGTAAGGATCTAAAAGACTTTTTGGATATTCGAATTGGTTGCTTGCATCACATCCAACATGTTATTTACCTCAACCTACCAAACACTTACTTTTGGTGTAAATACTTCTATCATAATATACGATATTTCCATCTAATCTTTGATCACAAAAATCCTTCTCCTCAGCATATTGAGGCTCCTCCTTAAAAAAATGATGAAGGGTTGACTACAATCAAGAACTAAAAAAATTGAAATCGTAGTGATTGAAAAACTCAATCCAAACTTCTAGCTAATGTTGGTAGCCCAACTATTAAGTTATAAGATGGGGTGTCTTCAAACCCTCAATAAAAGGGGAAAGAGGTTCCTCCCTCTAATTGTGAACCTTCCACTCAAGCTAAATTTTAGAGAACTTCAATTTTTGTGTTGTTATCTTCTCATCTAGAGAATAATTTTTATTCTCCTTTCTCTCCCTTGAACCTTAATCATTATTATAGTCTGTAAGGGTGTCTAGAAGAAGGATAATTGGTGCAGAGGCACCATAGCTTTTAATATGAAAATGTTGCAAAAAAAAAAAATTGTTTTGTTTTGTGTTTCTTTGGTGTAATAATATCTTTAAGATCATTGTATGTCAGTTGCGTCATTGGGAGTCAATTTTGGTTAATATTGCAAAAATGACACAAAGTTGCAAGATGTTGCTATGCAACTTTGCATTTTTTTACATTTTGGAGGAAGTTGAATAGTTAGGGAGTTAAAAGGTAGTTGTAGTCAGTTGGTTTTGGTTGGAAAAGCTTAAATAATCCATGTAATGGTCGAACAAAGGTTCTGGTGGTTGTTTTTAGAAATTTGAACATCAATAAAGCTTGTTTTTTGTATTTTCTTATTGTAATTTTCTGCTATAGGAGGTTGTACGGCCTTGTACGACCTGAAAGTGGTCTCAAATTAATTGGAAGTGATGTTTAATTGAATCTAATTTCCAAAAAACTTGGTCTCATCGATTTTCATTTAGTTTTGAGCATTTTAGAAGCATTTTACTCCAAACCGCTTTGAAAGCCTAGGTTTTGGTGCTTTGAGTGAATAAAATGGAGTTTTGAGCCATTCCACCAGTGAAATGGCCTAAAACCAGTGGAATGGAAGTAATTAGGATGTTTTTTGAGTTTATAAAGTTTGCAGGAGCAGGGAATAAGATTTGGTGAAGAATAGGTGATGCCCTAGGGTGAAAACCTCTTATTTTTGGGTGAAAAAGTTGCATAGGTGATAGGTTTTGTGAAAAATATTTGTAGAAGTTTGTTTGGGTGATGAAAAATAAAATTCAGACCATATCTAACATTTCTATTCTAATGGTATGAGGATTTGAGGTCTGGGTTGTGAAAATCACAAAGTGACCTATCAAAATAAGCCTAATTAGGCCTTTTCCAAGTGTAGCAGTAGAATTTTGAGGGTTTTTTTCCAAAGTAACCTACCCTAAAAATTTGAAATGTTTTAAAAATCCCAAATGGGTATCTGAAACATATTTTAGATTCTATTTTTGAGGAATTTACTGCAAGTTATGAAAGGAAAAACTTGTTTGGAGTGTTACAAGGAGAATGGTGAAATTGTGAGAAAAACCCATCAAACTAGGGTTCTAAGTTTGAAATTTTGATTTTTTTGAGTTATTTTTAGGCCCTCCACCTTACGTATACATAAAATTGGTATCATATCACAGGTAGTTCTGTAAAAGGGAAAGAGTGGAGTGGAAAAGTGAGCAAGATGCCTCCAAAAGGTAAAACTATAGCTAGGAAGGTGAATGAGATGGAAAAGAAAACTACAAGGGAGATTAGAAGGTTTGAAGTTGTGGAAATGATTCAGAGAAGAGGTAAGGTTGTGATTGTGGGGAGTGACTCTAAAAAATAAGATACATAGGAGAATGAAGAAGAGGAAGAGGAAGAGGATAGCTAAGCTATTGAGGGTAGTCACGGGAGATAAACACAACCTGTAAAGATTGGTTTACCTATGTATGGAGGTAATTTGAATGATGAATATTTTTTAGATTGGATTGTAGCACTTGACAATTATTTTGAGTGTGAATATGTACCTAAGGAGAAAAAGGTAAAGATTGGAAAAACAAAATTGAAGGGGCATGCTCTACTATGGTTGGATTATGAGAAGACTAAAAGGAGGAAGAAAGGTAAGTCAAAAAAGTTTTCTTGGGACAAAATGGTGGAAATTTTGAAAGGTAAGTTCTTACCGAGTGATTATGCACTTCAAATGTACAAGAAACTTCAAGGTCTGAAGCAAAGAGAAATGGATGTCAAAGCCTATATTGATGAATTTTATAAATTGAGTATAAGGGTAGGTCACATGGAGGATGATGTGGAGAAGGTGGCTAGATATCTAAGTGGGCTAAGGTTCAACATTCAAGATGAGTTAACCTTGGAAAATCCAAGAATGGTTGAGGAGTACTATCAAATAGAAATAAGGGCAGAAGAAAAACTAAAGAGAAGGAAAGATAAAAGAAAAATTAGGGGAAGAGGCAACACTACTAGAGGAAGAGATACATTTTCCACACCAAGGTAGTCACAAGAATGTCAAGAAGATACAAGAAAGGTGCAAGAACAAGTTGTTGATCAGAGAAATGGATTTAGATGAGGAAGAACAAGCTTTAGAGGAAGATTTGGTGGACAAGGGAGAGGATCAAACACATTCTTAGGAAGATGCTATCAATGCAATCATTTTGGACATCAAGCATGGTAGTGCAAGGAAGGACAAGCCTCTACTTCACATGGAGGAGAAAGGAGGACTCAGTTGGTGCAAGAAGAAGACAATGAGAGTGTAAACTCTCCATCACAGCATGTTTCTCCTGAGGTTGGTGAATTATTGATGGTAAGAAGGACTCTCATCAAAGCATCAAAGGGGAAGGATCCATCACAAAGGACACTCTTCAAAAAAAATTGTAAGTGCATGGGTAAGGTATGTAAGGTTGTAATTGATTCAGGAAGCACAGATAACATGGTTTCTAATGAGATGGTTGAGAAACTTAGATTTCCTAGAATACCACATGATACTCCTTATAAAGTTTCTTGGTTGAATGAGGGTTAGTATGTTTTGGTTAATGAGCAAGCTTGGGTGGAGTTCAATATAGGAGGGTACAAATATAAGATTCTATGTTATGTGTTACCTATGGATGTGTGCCATTTGCTACCAGGGAGACCCTGGCAATTTTACAGGCATGCTTTGTATGATGGTAGAAGCACTAGTAGAATTTGGCAAATAAATGACTACGTGACTAAGAATTTTAGTCACATGACTAACACTGGTAGAATATTGCAAATAAATGACTAATTTGGTCATTTATAAGTGACTAATTTTGTCATTAGGTAAAATAAAAACTAAATGACTAAATAAATGACTAATATCAGACAAATAAAAAATGACTAAATAAATTGATTATTACTCCTCTATTCTTTTTTTCTTTCGAATTTGATTATAATCCATAGAGTTTAAGCCCCCTCATGGGAACCCTACCTAAGCTTGTTCCCCTCCCAAGGGAAGGTTCTTATGCATTACTCACTCGTTCACCACTGGAAATACCACTTCATGTCTGACTTGCATGTGTTAAGCATGTCACGAGCGTTCATCCTAAGCCAAGATTAAACTCTCAATGAAATTCAGAGTTTCATTACTTATTACTTATAGCTCCCTTCTTCATGGACGAAGTTGATTCATGAATTATCTATCATCTATATAATATTAAGTCCTCTATTTAATAGAATATATTTATAGATTCTATTAAGTCATGTATATAATATTATTATAGTATATTATATTAATAATATTTATATTATAATATTATAATATATATAATTATTATATTATATATATTATAATATTATATTATTATATTATATTTATAATATATTATATTATTAATATTCCATTTCGAATTTTTTTTGCATAATGGGCACCATAATTTTTAGTTTACCGCTAGTAATTTTTATTTTAATAAACATACTCTAAACCCCTGGTTGAAACCTTATTTTCAGGCTGCAGCTTGCCAAATCGAAGAAGTGAAATTTCAAAAGCAGCAAGGAAGAGTTTGGAGGAGCCGAAACCAATAGCAGTGGGAAAGCGGAAAAATCTATAGGTAAAGGATGCCCTAATATTAAAACCTAAATGTGCTCAGTATTAGGATCTTGGCCGTAATTTTCATTTTGGTCGTAATTGGCAACTTGTCATAGCTGCAACACTTGAATATAATAGAGTGTGGAGGTTTAAATAAGCTTGTTGATTCCTTTGGAAAGTTGTCATAGGTGTAGCACTTGAGCATAGAAGGGTGTAAAATTTTAAATAACCTCCTTGATTCTATTGGAAACTTGTCGCAGTTGCAACACTTGATCATAGAAGATTATAGAGGTTTAAATAACCTTCCTTATTCCACTAGCAGCCTGTCACGTCTGTAATACTTGAAAATAGTAAGTTGTAGAGGTTTAAATAACCTCCTTGATTCCATTTTCAACCTATCACAAATGTAGCTCGTGAACATAATAGGAATTTTCAAAGGTTTAAATAACCTCCTTGATTCCATTGACAATCTATTGCAGTTATAGCATTTGAAACTAAAATATTGTCATGGTTTAAATAACCTCCTTGATTCCATTGGCAACATGTCACAACTGCAACCTTAAACATAGAAGGGTGTGAACGTTTAAATAACCTTCTTGATTCCATTGGAAACCTATCACAACTTTAGCACTTGAACATGGTAGGGTGTGTAGATTTAAATAACCTCCCTCATTCCATTGGCAACCTATCATAGTTGTAGCACTTGAACATAGAAATGTGTAAAAGTATAAATAACCCCCCTAATTCTATTGGCAACCTGTCACAACTATAGCACTTGAACATAGAAGATTGTAGAGGTTTAAATAACCTTCTTGATTCCATTGGCAACCTGTCACATTTGCAACACTTAAAAATAGAAAGTTGCAGAGGTTTAAATAACCTCCCCAATTCCATTGTCAACCTCTCACAGCTGCAGTACTTGAATATAATAGGATATTTTAAAGGTTTAAATAACCTCCTTGATTCTATTGACAATCTATTACAACAGCAGCACTTAAAAATAAAATATTGTCACAATTTAAATAACCTCCTTGATTTCATTAGCAACCTATCACAACTGCAACACCTAATTAAATAACCTCTTTGATTCCATTAGCAATCTGTCATAGCTGCAACACTTGAACATAGAAGGGTGTGGACATTTAAATAAGCTCCCTAATTCCATTAGCAACCTGTCATGGCTGCAACACTTGAATATGGTAGGGTGTATAGATTTAAATAGCCTCCCTGATTCATTGGTAACCTGTCATAGTTGCAGCACTTGAACATAGAAGGGTGTAAAAGTTTAAATAACCTCCTTGATTCCATTGAAAATAGAATGTTAGGATGTGTTCCAAGGTGATTCATTAATTCAAATATTTTGAGAGGTTCCTTGCAAAATCCATTTTCTGCACATTCTGCAATCAATCATTTCATTCCATGAGATTACATCTCTTTGAGGCATTTTTTCAAACAATTTAGGTGTTTTTTCTACGATTCCACATCTTGCATATATGTCTACCAAATCATATCCAACTATAACATCTGACGAAAATTCCCCTACCATTATGCTTTGGTGCATGTTCATAGCCCGTCCCAAAGCTCCCATTTTGGCACAAGCAAAGAGGACTCTGGCAAAAGAATGGCTTTATACCTACCAATTGCATTCATTTGAAAGTTTTGAAATCCTTTTCAACAAACAATTTTTTGCAAAACTTGCAATCATTACATTCCATGAGATGACATCTCTTTGAGGCATTTTGTCAAACATTTCGCATGCCTTGCCTGTGCTTCCTCATTTTGCATGCATATCTACCAGAGCATTTCCAGCCATAATATCTGACATAAATCGACTTTTTGTTATGCTTTGATGGATGTACATACCCTATCCAAAGCTCCCATTTTATTACAGGCAAGGAGTGTGTTGGCAAAGGTTATGGAATCTGGCTTTACACCTACCAATTGCATATTCTTGAAAGTTTCTAAAGCCTTTTCAACAAATCCATTTTGTGCATATCCTACAATATTGCAATCCATAGACCACATTTCCTATAGGGATATTTTTGTGTATTTTCTATGCATTGATGGATATTCATACCTTGTTTCAAAGCTCCCATTTTGGCACAGGCAAGGAGGATCTTGGCAAAGGTTGTGGAATTTGGCTTTACACCTGCGAATTATATTCGCTTGAAAGTTTTTAAAGCCTTTCCACCAAATTCATTTTGTGCATATCTATTGTAGATTCCTAAATTTTTTCACCTTAGCTTTTTTTTAATCACCCTACTCTCATTCTATTGACTAACAGTCATTCCAATTGATCGATTCTATCAACATTTGTCAATTGACCAATTCTATTGTCAATTTATTCTCATCATCTTGTCACACCTTTGATTTATCAACTATATTTTAATTTTTTTAGTCAATTAATTGATTACATTATATTATTCCCTCTAATATTACCCTATGTCTAATTATCTAGAGTTATCTTCTTGTAGATAACATAGTGAAGTATCACATCCATCTCATCCTCAAATTCATCCTGGTTGCATAGAATGCACAAGAACTATTAAAAGAATATGTTCTTACAAATTCTCATTTCAAATGCTAGATGAAGTGGGCTTCCCTAAATTGATACAAAATTTGGTCAACCTATGCTTGATAAATCTTCTATTTTCAATGTTGTTGATTTAGCATACATGGGCTGAAATAAGATGAGTGCTACAGTTGTAAACCATCATATGCATCATGTGTTGATTCCAAATTATACACACCTCAAAAGATTCTAAACTACTCAAAATCATATTTATATATTCTTAGGATGAAGCACATTCAACCATATTGAGAATAGATGCTACTAAATCTGAAAGCTATTATTGACATGGATGAGTTTTTTGTAGATATTAAAGATTTGAGATTTTTAGAGTAAACATAATATTATATGTCTCAATACAACTGTGTAATTTTTTTGATTTTGACATGTTGAGTCTCCTTCAAAACCCCTGTTTAGGGAATGATTAGATTAAAAATAAGTTTTTCCAATTGTTTTCATTTTTCCTTAATTGTAAGACATAATATAGGTGTTTAGTATTTTTGAAAAGAGTAAGTCATTCAAATGATTTTAATATTAATAATAAGGTTAGTTATTATTGTGATGATTATGTTTAAGATTATCCATTAGAGTCCTTCATGAAATATCGGTCATCTATCTAGTATTCATCCATCTTCCATCCATATTGATATCGTTATCATGTTGCATACTTTAAATTTTCTATAACATCTCTCAAATGTCTCTTCACATAGTGGCCTTCTCTGGCCAACACTTGTTGTTTCATTAGTGAAAACAACATGTTATGTTGCAAGATAATGTTCCACCAAAGCTGATTTGTCCACCTTTTCATGCTTTATATTGAAATCATTTTCATTGATTCTAGTTTTGGTGGATCTACCTGTATCCCCAATGCATGGTTTTCCATAGAAAACATCTATCATATCCACTTTGCTACTCTTTTTTGGGTCACATTTGTCTTGGCCAACCTTAACTTATTCTCAGGATATTAATAGGTAGGAAATTGGTTTCAATACCTTCTCATAAAAAATCTTTTGATTTGGTTTGTATTTTTCTTTATGTAGGGTAGAGATGCCTTATGTTTCTAATCTTGTTGAAACTCTTTCCCATCATCTTTATTTGTAGGTATATGTAGACATGCCAAAAAAATGTCTCACACCACTATATACACCTTGGAAATTTAAATTAACACAATAATCAACACAATAAACTTATTCACATTCGAGAATGCAAAAAATTACCTAAGGAGACAATCATGAGGACAAATTCTAGTAAGCTATGCTTTATTTACCTAAATACAAAGAAGAAGCTTCCTTGGAGTATGAACTTTCATCTATGAAAAGTGTTGCAACCTTATAATCACTTCCCATTGACAATTTTGAATTTGTTTACTCTTCATGCCAACTATGGAAAGGATGAGATGATCAATGTTGCAACCTTCTCACTGCTACTCATTGACAAGTTAAAATGCATTTAAAATTTCGAAGTGCTTATTGAGATCTCAAAAGTTTCATATTCCAGGCTTGAATTTCTCAGATGATGACTTGGTTCTTGGACCCATTTTGACACCTCAAATTTGTCCCACATCCAATAAAAGAAAAAAAAGGGCATCTCTAGACTTGCAACTTGTTTTTAATGTTTTGGGAGATCAAATGGATGAATTTGGGTGTAATTTTGTGTATATACATTAATTAAGTTGCCTAGATTCTCCAATTGGAAATTTGGTTTGTTTTGAGAGTGAATGACCAAAATGTAACCAAATTGGAAGACTTTCCCACATTTGGAAGGTCAAGCTGATCAATTTTTACCTGCAACATGGTGGATGCCTTGGGTTCTAGTATTCTAGATATAGAGGTCATGCATATCAAATTGTAGCTCAAACAAATATTTTATAATCAAGACATGGATAAAATGCAACCTTTGGTCCTGGGATTTTTTACTTTTCCTCCATGTTTGGAGAGTCAAATAGTGGAATCACAATGTGAAACATGATGAGAACTTTGATAACTCTAACTTTTTACCATCAATTTTTAGAACAATATGAATTAGAATGATAGTTTTATGGACACTTCATGGATTTTTCAGTCATGACTCAGATCAACTTCCATTTATGCAAATATATTAACTTTTCAAGACACTCCTACTCTATGTTTTTATTGCATTAAACTTATATTGTTGTGACCTTCCATACTTTTGATTTTTTAGTCCCTTTGATATATTCTCATCATTCATGGCACTCAGAAAAATTTTGATTCTTAGATTGTGGTCACTAATTATTCTATAACTCTCTACCACCTCAATTTCATTTTCCATTACCAACAAGAATTTATTCTCCACATTATCTATCATAAGCCAAGTATAAATAGTAGATGTATAAATTGGAGAGTACAAGATAGGCTAAAAAGATAAAAGTGCAGCATTCAGTAGTTAATTGAGATTTTTTTCTCTAAATATCACATAGATAAAGATTAAGCAACTTGTGAGAAAAGTAAGACTGGGTGAACTAGATGGTTACCATCACCCCGTTCTATTCAAACATTACATACCATGTGACCCCAAGAGAGGTGATTGTGCAGATGTGTCAAGTTGCTAGGGTTTCTATGCAATGGTACAACTAACCCTAGCCTTAACTAATCTATCTATCCTACATACTTGTTGAAATCTTCCTAGGGGTCACAATACAAGATTACCTTTGATGTGAACATGGGTAATGATTCAGAAATTCAGATAGAACTACAATCTTCTTAGACAAGCATATCCCCTACCTACAATGAGTACACTTTACTCAATAAAATAAAATATGGGTAATCAATATCTACCCATCTAGAAAGTTAATGAAAGTCACCCAAAGGCTATAATTTATGGTATATTTCTTTAAGAAATAGCTAGGTTCGATTGGTCATCTCCTAGTGTCCATGGACGTCTATAATATTCTTAGTATCCTCTTTCACTAGGATATTGTTAACAAAAGCTTTTGGATCATACTATAGAGCCTCTTTGATCACAATGACTTTGACTATAGATTTAGTGTTAGGATATTTGAATAACTACTAAAAATCTTCTTGTTAGCATCTTTTATCACCTCTTTATGATGTGTCCCTTCATATTCCTATTTCAGGCCCCATAGGGATTTGATTTTTCTTGGAAAGGATTATAGAGATTATCACATTAGGATTATAATCTTCTTCATGCCCACTCCATTATTGTAGATAGCTTTGTGCTCATGTGTGTAATTGTATGTAAGACAATAATTTTTGTACATTATTTCATAAACTATTTTGGTTTTATATCCAACATGAGTCTCTTACATCATTTATTGAGGACATGTTTCTTGTTTGGAGCCTACTATAGTAATATTATTATTGTATGAATAAGTTCAAAAAAATTATTTTAAACTATATATACATTTGCATTTGTTTTCTGAAATTACATATGGCTTATACAGGCTGCAAAAGTTCTAGAAAATTTGCTTGTGATGGGCTCAGGAATTTTGGTGAGGCTTTAGTTCAGGCTTACCACCAAGCTCTTTCAAGTAAGCTTTAATCCTTTTTTTTGTATGCATCATGGTTGATGTGTTTGTTGTTGAATTCTATATCACATGCTAACAAAATATTTCAAGGAAACTGAAATGGATGTCATTCTGATGAGAATACTAAGTGTTAAATTTCAAACATTGCCATATTTTTGAGTTAAGAATTTTAGTATTAAATATGGCATACTTGCCAGTTGCAAGGGGCAAAAAGCAAGCCATTTCAGTTGTTTTATCAGCAATTTGAAAATGGAATTTTATTACAAAGTAATTATAGGTTTGTTTGGCACCTTAACTTTGTTATCATGTTAGTTATTGATTTCAATGTTCAAATCTCTTTTTCTAGTAATCATTGTCATAATATTTGTTTCTTGGTTCAGTATCGAGTCTTATGAATCTCTACATGCATCCACTGAAGGAATTGTATATAGAATAAAAGAAAGGACTTAGATTTTGATGCACTGTAGGGGTTCTTCCAATTCTCAATCACAATTTGAGACCTTTCAAACAAATTTATAACTATTAAAAGTTCATGACATCAACTCTTCAACTTTTCAAGTAGTTTCCTTATATGTTTGCAACTGAGGTTTCTTGACCTTATCTTTCTAAAAACTCACTGAACCCACTAACCAAATGTATTTTCAGACACCCTTTATGCAAGTATAAAACATAACTCAAAAGCAGTATAGGTCACTTTGGACCATCATTCTCAAAAACAAGTTTATATGTTGTCCTAGACCTCAAATAGGTCAATTTTACAAAGCATCATGTCTCTAAACTCTTTTTCAAACCCAAATTCTTGTTGCCAGACCTTCTACAATCTACAAAACCACAGATTCATCAATTTTTAGCCACCAAAACATGGATCTAAATGCCAAATCAATAAACCCTCATTTTTAGCAAGTTTAAGGAGGGTTTAGTGAAAATCCTATTTCCACACTCTACCTTCCTCTAAAAAATCATCAAACACTCTTCAAATGACCTACCCTGAAAGCTTAATAAACCTTCAAATTTTTCTACCCCAAAGGTTTTCTACCATTCCCCACCTTTAACCATCAAATTTCACTAAAAACTCAATGCAAACAATGAGGGTTTTAAGTAACTTAGCTCTCCAAGCCTCCAGCTACTCTACTAATGTTTAAAACACCTCAATATATACCTAATAATGCTGAAACAAGCATCTCCCAGCCAAACCCTAAGCAATTTTCCCCAACTACCACTTCTAGCCATGCATTTTAGGCCAAATCTATAGAAATTTCACTAGGGCAGCGTTGATTTTTTCTTCAAACGCCTTCCCCAATCTTAAAAACCTATACCTACATCTAATCCTACTTTATCGGTTCCCATTCCACCTTTCTACAGCCTACTCTAATGGTGGAATGGGCTAAGTTTACATTTTGAAAGAACTCAAACCCTCCAAGAGGGTTGCAAACCCTCAGTCAAACAAAAGCCTATAAGTTGCTCAAAACTCAATGGGATTTGATCAAACCACTATCAAAATAAATTAGACTCACTACCCAAAAAATTCCAGTTTAGTTCATAGTCCAAGGAGCTCGTACAGAATCGTACAAAGCAAGAGAGGAGCAATTTTCAGTAAAAAAACACGGAAAATACAATGAATTAGGGAATTTTTATTGCTTGATCTTCAAGATACAAAGTCTCTCTGACTCCCTCTAGCATCTCAAGGCTTTATTAGTCTCTTACACATCAAAACTCATTAAACTAATTGACACAAACCAACTTTCTAACTACTTGACTCTTGACATTTCACCATTTGCAAATATTTTGCATTTTTCCAATATTGTCATTACAACAATTTGGCAACTTTTACATCATTTAGCAATATTAACCCTATGGACTCTAAATGACTAAAATCACATCAAAAATGGTCTATTAGACCCTATTTAGATGACAACACCTAAAACTCACCTAAAATCCATTATATAACCAAAATTCACAAAACTTGAAAATTGGACTCTTATGGTGCCCTTGCACCAAATTTAGTAAGTTTACTAAGAGTTAGTGTCAAATTTCAAGCATTGCCATATTTTTGAATTAATAATTTAGTATTGAATATGGATAAATAATCATCCTCCCTTATATCTCTTGTGAGAATGCCTGAAAGCTCTTCAGTTATCCATATGCTATGAGCTCTGATACAAAGATTGTGCATAGTTCTTCTCAGTTTATTCAATTTGGTGCTATTATTTTTATCCTGTGATTCAAGCTTCAAACCGACCCCTCTCATTATTATTTGTCTTCCAGAAATTTCTAGAAGAGGGTAATAAAAATCTGTACTGGAATATCTGAAATTCAAAGATCCTTTCCCTAAAACTAAAGCTTTGTTCTCGACAAACTAGAGCTGAGACGAGTCAAGAACTAGTGGAAGGGAAGTTGAATGAAAACTGAGAGCAACTAAAAGCCTTCCTAAGAAAATTTCCCTTTCCACTATAACTATCAATTCTAGTGTCTCCTTGTGAACATTTTTTTTGGCGTCTCCTCATTTTTCATTTCTTGATAGAGAGCTTTTGAAAGATGTGAAAGATTTTCTTCAATCTCAACAATCAATGTTGAGATAAAATGGAAGAATTTCTCTTACAAATAAGGTGCTAAATCATTTATCCTTGAAGGAGATTTATGTGCATGAAGAAAACTTAGGATGTCTTCCAGAATATTCTTGGACCCCTCATCTATGGTAAATTGACACTTTTTAGGTCCCCTCTCTTGACAAGCCAGCCCTCACTAGTAGTTAATTTGTGCAAATGGGTTTCAACATCTTTGTAACTTGCTAGAGATGTAACTATGGATTCAATTCATTTACCACCTTAACTCTCTCATGCATATCTACAAATCCATCAAATATTATTTGTTTCATCCTACTAACAAACGGGCTTTGAAAAATTTTATCCAACAAACTCTTTGAGTGCTTCAAAACAATATCACACACACATTTCCATGGAAACTCAACATTTGAACCAAAAACCATTTTTAGCCACTCCAAGCTCCCTTCAAATGCATCTAGACTGTCCAATGTTTCTTTGATCAATGTCTCATTCTCTGCATGTTCCTTGCCACTTTTCACAAGATCAAGCAAATACTTTCCCCCAAGCCTATCTACAGAGAGAATATCATCTGCACATGTCTTAAGCCACACTAAGCAAGAATCTGACATAAATTCACTTAGAAAATTCATCATGGTAGCTTATAGCTTCTCTCTATGAGATTTCCACAACTACACCTCATTGTCTGGGTTTGGAATCCCACCAAACAACTGTGATCCAAGTAGCACTGCCAACACAATCTTATAAAAATGAGGCTAATCATTTAGAACCTCCAAGAAGATATCCCTAGCCTGACATAGCATTACCTGTATGACTCTTACCACATTACAAAAAATGGAACTGACTGCCCCCACCTTATCGTTCTTTTGAGTGAATAGCTTTTTTTGATAAGTGGTCCACTAACGTATTGGCCTTTCTAGGAATATGTTGAATTTTGATAACATTGGTTGCATCCACTAATCTGTATAGGGAGGGCTATGTTGTTGTAGTTTTATAAAATACTTAATTACTAACATAGAATCACTTTCAATGAGGAATTTATCTATATTCATTTTGATTGCCATGTGATTCTATATGTTGGCATCTTACCAAAGGCTTCAATTATTAGTAAAAATTAAGTCTTCCTAATTTTGTTCAATTAGGTGGTGAGATCTGCTGACTCAAAATCAAAAGGGGTTGAGTTGGCATGCTCAATGCCCACCCTTATTGTTGTTGAGATATCTCATTTTATGGTAAAAATTTTTAGGTCTCATCTTTTTATGTTAATAAAGGCATATTTAATGTCTTCCCATTCTTGTAGTTTCTAGTGATTCTAACTCTTCCAACAACTCATTCAACTAAGAAACTCTTCATGAATTTTTGTGCCCTCTAAATTAGGACAAGTCTCTCCCTATATTAACCCTTGTACTATTTCTGAAGTCAGTTCCTCTTTCTCCTGGGTGGTTTTATCAATTCTCATCTTCTGCACTTGATTGGTAAAGTCATGTTGGCTTTTCAAAGTGATATTTTCTTTTCAATGACGAAAACATGCTAGTAATCAATAATAACCTATATTCTATATTTGCAATTATTTTTCTACAAATTTTTGTTGCATCAATTTTCCACTAAAGCACAGTATCCTTCTTTAATAGATCAGTCAAGGGTGGTTTCTAGAACTCCTAGATTTCTAATGGAAATTTCCAATGATTTTGAGGAATACACATCACCACTCCATTTTTTAGAGGTGGCATGATATCTTTTAATAAACCTACAAGCACCCAAACGCTTCCATCTTCAAGATCTTTAAAATTTAATTAAAAAATTGGTATCTTGTTGCTTGAGAGATCTGGATAAAGCACTCCACCATAAAATATGGAACTTTCTAAGACATCCTCAACTTATTCAATCTTAGCTTCAATATAGACAAGATCAACAAGCATCTTAGGATCAATGACAATGACAAGTTGAATTACAAGGCTCCTTAATTTCCTACCCATGACTCGATCAACAAATACAATCATTTCTATGAGTAATTTAAGCTCAATAGTGCCAATCTTAATGTTGCTTTTGAAATAAAAAAGGTCATCATCAATACCAAGCCCTAAGGGTTGAACACTTACAAGAAGAAAAAATTAAAATTTCTCTCAATCAAATTCATTAACATCTTCATGGTCACAAGGCACAAAATTATCACATTTCTTCTACCTCCTCAAAGAAGAGGGTTTTAATTGTCCTATTAGTGGTGACTTCCTCTTTTTAATAAGGGCTAATATATTGGCCTTCATATTTTCCCACCTCTTTTGTGCCAAGCCATCAGTGGAAACAGATGAAGACCACCTCTTATGTGTTGACTTAACATTGGAAACATATCATTTTGTGTCCATTTTAACATAGCAGAATTTTTTTTGTAGTAGAAGCATACCACTGCCTCAATGCTTGAACTAGTAGCAATACAATTTTTTTCATCTGAGCGCAATATCTTTTCAAACATGCTCCAAAATTCAAAAAATTGTTATTTCCATTAGTAGGCTTGTCCTTTAACCTCTTAAAAGTGAAATTCTTTATGAGATGGACTTTGGATAAGATCTAACAAAATAACTCCATGGGACAATTTGCATTAAACTTGAATTCTCTTTATCTAGTATTCGATTTGATATATATTTTGTTTTATAGAAAAAACCACCCATGATTGATATTAGGGAAGAATGAAAGCACTGCAACAATACCAAAGAACTCCATGTGCAACAATCTTGGAAATGAATTTATATGCAGTGTGAAAATTAGAACATACTCGAAGGTTCTTAACAACTCTAATAGTTGTACTAGGGGCCATGTTTAACAAACCAAATGCAATTGCTAACTTTTCACTATGGTTGTAATGCCCCACCATGAGACCCTAAAGGAAGTTGCAACACAACGTGAAAGCGTACAATTTTATTTTCTTAAAAGTGCATTATTATCAAAGAAGATGCACAACACTTCGCAACAACCTCTAAGGTAATGTGACAAGATTACATCGATTACCAAACATACACACTACATGCACTCAAAGCATTTGTTAAATTATTAACCATACATTTAATTGCACATACTCACAAAGCATTAAAGATTCTAACACTAGGATAACATATAATAAGTTCCAGATTACATTAACTCAAAGTAGATTACAATACTCATTCCCGAAATGAGGTAGATCAAACCTAACTATTACAATTATAAGATTCCTCCTCGAAAACAAGTGAGCAGAATAATAATTACAAGAGCTATTCTAAAGTAACTAGAAAGCTTAAACTAAATAATGAAACCACTGCGAGCTCTCCACTGAAAAACCTCGCAATGCAATCTACAAATAAAAAGGGGGACCCAACGGCATAGGGCGCACATTCCTCCCAACCAAGTGGTACCCGAAGGCCCACCCCCCATGCTAGGAGACAGTAACACAGATATAAGGACAATCCCTACAACCTTTAGTAACAAGCTTACTCAACACTAAACAAAACCACCACAAGAACAATACTAACTCAAATATTTCATTGCTATCTGAGTATAACAGTATGACTCACCAGTAACCTAAACATACTACTAACCTAGGAGAAAGCCACTCAAGATACATGAGTTACCCATCAGATCATTCAAGACCTCAACCCCCATTGAGCTTCACCCTCCTATGGTTATCATGTGATTCATCACCACTCCAAACTAAGGAGGTACAAAATATCCAACAATCCATTCCAAGAACAAACCATTCCCCGTTCATAGAAATCAAGTGACTCACTGAAAATGACAAACCTTACTACCATAGAGAACTACAAAAGACAAGACCATAAAATGATAACTCTCAAATTTAACATACCCAAATAGGAAGACTTACAATAACTCATCTAATACCTCTTTTCAATTACCCCTAAATACCACAAAATATATCTCAAACACATCAAAAAGGCATAATAGTTTAATGTTTACAATATTCTAATTTATCACAACCTTGCATACAGTCAACGAAATGACTTATAACAATTCACACCACTCAAATATCCCAATTTAACTAATTAATTAAAAAGGCTCTTCCAAACATAGATAAACATCACACTAACCATTTCCCCTATTTCCTCAATTTAAAATAATAAAACCTTTGCTCCTACTAACATATATATATATATATATATATATATATATATATATCTTTTAAATACCTATTCCCACAATACACTTAATTAAATATTCATTTCTTCTAAATGCAGCTAGAACAATTAGTTACAAAAAAAACATTTAAGTCGTAATTCAAATCTAATATTTGGAATCTCCTAAATCCATTTTCCATTAGTAGACAATATTAAAATAACTCATCCAATTTATCTAATCTAATAAAAGCCCATAATTCGATGAAGTAGAAAATATATCTGTCTAAACTCCAATTCCATAATAATTTTAATAAAATATTAATTTTCTCATTTTACTAAAAATAACCCATTTTTAATAGATTAAATCTTGCATAAATATTATTCTTTTCTAAATCCCCATTTGAACCCATTGCATGCAACTAAATACATTTAAAAAACAGTAAAAATACACATGCAAAATATATGCAAATCTCATATATACTGTATATTTAATTATATAGATATATATCTAATCCAATATATATATAAATTAAATATATAATAATATATATTATAAAATTATTATATTATTATTAACCAAAATAATAACCACTTTTTAATAAACAATATCTGAATATATAAATATAATATTTTATAAAATATATATATTTAAATATAAGACATGGAAAAACAAATCATAAATGATTTCACAAAGGACGGGTCCTTAGAAAAAGGACGCAGACATAAACAAAAAAAACGCTGGAGTCAAAAAAAGCATGAAGCTCCAAACGTTGGCGTCGAACTGTACTCATGGTACAACCGGCCGACCCCAACCTAGTGGAGGGGAAGGCTTCACTGCCTTGGGCAACGCTCCCTCCATGTATGTGGAGGGCGCTACCAAGGCAGCCGCCGCCCCTCACATAAGGTACGGTGGGAGCCATAATTTCCCACCCCATACTAACCAAAGTCAATGAACTCATTCCTCCACAAAAATATTTCCATACGGCGACTTTTGGATTTTAACATAAATATTTTTTTTTAAATCTGGATTTCATAAATACAGTAAATATGTATGTATAATATATATATGTTTGTTAAAATATGTATATATATATATTTAAAAATTTTAGTATAATAAAATGATTGGGGAAAATTTTCTGAAGAATGTCATCTATAGGTAAATATTTAATTGGGCAACCAATTTTTCCTCATGGAGATTTTCACAATTACAATAACCGTTTTCCAAATTAATGAAAGGGTTTCAATTTCAATCTTTTAAAAAATAAGTTGCACACACTTCCTCATAATAAAATTTAACAAAACTTTTACAGGCAAATTTAATCAAATCCTAGAAGATTACAAAAATCTATTTCCTCTAAATTTACACAGAGGCTTCCAAAACTAAAATAAGTTCTTAAATCATAGATTAAACTAAAATAAGTTCTTAAATCATAGATTGTTTTCCTCTTGTTTTTCCTCTAATTTTTTTCACAGCAATTCAACAATAGACAAGCCTTACAAATTTTGAAAACAAATTTAAAGCTCCTACAACCAAAACACAAAAACTTCTTGCACAGGCAATCTTTCAATCTCAATTAAACCATTTTAAGCAAAGCTTCTACAGAATTTAACTTTTGTAGAGACAATCTTTCTCAAACAATTAAATAAATAAAATAAAACTTGAAGGAACCTGTTTTCCTAAAGCTTGAAGAAGATGAAGATTGAAGCAGAGCCTCCCCTTCAGAGATCAATTCCAAAGCTTTCCCAAAATCACCACTTCCAGGAAGATGTAAAAATACAGAAAACCCCCAAAATTCCTGAGAATCCCCTTTGTTTTTCCAATTTTTCAACAAAAACCTCTCTCCAAAAATAATATCTTTCCTCTAAAAAAAAATCTCCGTGAGAAAACTTCTTTCCTTTCTCAATTAAATTCCCTCCAAATAATTTCTCAACCAAAAGTAAATAATTAATTCTTCTCACACACATGTCATATTCAAAATATCTTTTCAACAACCACAAATATTTTCTCAAAGCCTTTTTGCATGTTAAAATAATTTCTAATTACAATTTAATTCCAAATTGAAATTAATTAACACTAATTGAAATTTAAAATTAAAATTAAATTAAACTTCCCCTTTTCTTTTAATTTTCTCAACAACATATTTAATTAATTAATTTTAATTATTTAATAAATAAATTCAACCCATTGGATTAAATTTAATTTATTAAATAAATCAAATTTAATTAATTAACTTAAATAAATCAAATTTAATTAATTAACTTAAATAAAAACTTCTAACCACAATTTCTAATTGTAATTTAAATAAATATCAACATTATTTAAAGCAATAAATCTAAGTATTTATTTCCATATTCCAGAGCCCTTCATAATTAAATAATATTAAAACAAGCACCCAAAGACACAACCGACTTGACTGACGACCCACTAAGGCTAGGGTGGAGACTTGACACAGGTAATCTAGCTACTATCTCCCAATCATCATATCGTTGGGTTGACACACTCAAACCTGTGAAGCTAGGTGGAGTTGATGTCATGTACCTGCAAACCTATATCCAAGGCATCAATAGTACATGCATATTAAATCATTATAAAATACACTGTGAAGAAGAAATCACATAATCGCAGGGCGCTCACAAGCAAGTGATGCAATCATGTCCCCTTCACCAATACAGTATCTCCAAACTGACACTTCCATCAATAATAAAACTCATAAGCAATAATCATGTCATAATAAACCAACATTATTTTAATCAAAGCATGTCAAGTATAAATTCAAGGAAATTACATCTCTTAACACACATAGTTCATATTGCTCAATAAGAAATAATTAAAATAATAAAGCATCTTGATCTAACATAAGAGAAAAACAGAGGGATGTTACAATGGTGGTAGATAAATGATTGGTTTTTCTTCTAACCATAGCATTAAGTATAAGTCTTGAATCTGGAAATACCCTGTTGCATTCATTTTCCAAGCCAATTTCTCCAAATTTGTTCTTGTTTAGTATTTAATTTTGTTGTTGTCAGTGCATATGAATTTTTTTGTCCTTTATGATTTTGTGGTGATTCTAACTTGGTTCACATGCTCTCTTTTTTGGACCAGATGGATAGACCCAAGGCTGTACAAAAAATGTAGGTGCCAACTGTAGCTGAATGTCTTCAACATCCTTTCTTCCAGGTTCTTTTTTGAAAAAAAAAATCAGTACTACACAGTTCTATATTTTTCTTGTTTCTATTTTATGACTACATGGTAAATGAAAGTCTCTAAGACATCCTACATGGCTAGAAATGATGTTATGCAAAAACATGATAGATTTATGAAATACGAGTCCAATCAATATTTCTACCATCTGATCAAAATAGATTGGGGAGAACCTAACAAACATTTTAATTTTTTGTGTAGGAACATAAAAGAGTATTAAATTAGACTGGGATACTCATCTAAAGATAGCCTATGGTGCTACAAAAGGATTAGTATATCTTCATCATGACTATAACCAATGCATTGTTCACAGGGATGTAAAGATATCTAACATTCTTTTAGATGACAACTTCGAAGCACATTTGTCAGAAGTTGGCATTGCCAAGTGCATTTTCTCAGCCAAAACTCACACCTCCACCTATGTTATGGGTAGTATTGGTTATATTGACCCTAAATATGCAAGAACCTCAAGGCTTAATGAGAAATCTGATGTTTACAGCTATGGTATTGTTCTTTTGGAGTTGCTGACAGACGGGAAAGTTGTGGATAATGACTCAAATTTACTCCAATTGGTAGGATTCGTGATTGGTGATAAAGAAACCAGAAAGATATGAAGATGAAGAGGTAAATCATAAAATTTTGTAAGGGATAGTTCAATGGTAAGAGAAATAATGAAGTAATAATTAACATGGTCATAGAATAATAGTAATCAGAATGAGGGCAGCCTACTGATGATTGGAGCTTTATCACAATCATAGAATGAAAGTTCCTTTGCAAAGATGTATCATGTACTTATGCATTACAAGGGTAAGGGATTGTAGGTTATGATATAAAAGAACATTCATGCACAAATGACAGTTAGAGGATCAGCAAGCATTACAAGGGTAAGGGACTATAGGTTTGATATAAAATAATAATCATGTTCCTATTCTTTTGTAGGTTGTTGAACAACATAAAGGAAAGGTTTTGGAGCAGATTTCATCTATTTATTTTCTCTCTCAACAATGTGTTGTAATATTTTCAAGTTCTTTCATGTTGGGACAGAAAATTGTAACTCCATTTTCAATCATACACAGTTGAATGTAATTTTTTTGATTAATAAAATAAGCTATTTTTACCTTCTCATTGCTATTTTATTGTGCAAATATTTTGGATAGTTGATAAGTAATTTTTTTTATTAATGGAAACCAGTAAATAAAAATGACTAAAGTAATGACTAAATATATGACAAATTAATGACTAAATATATGACTAAATTAATGGCTAAATATATGACTAAATTAATGACTAAATATATGACTAAAGTAATGACTACCATGACTAAATAAATGACCAGTTAACAAAAATCAATGACTAAATTAATGATTAAATATATGACTAGATAAATCACTACCATGACTAAATAAATGACTAAATTAATGACCAAATCAATGACCAAATCAATGACTAAATAAATGACTAAAATTGTTTAGTCATAAATTTAGTCGTGTTATAAATAACTACAAATAAACCACTAATGGTCACATGACTAAAGTTAGTCATTTATATGCAATTTTTAGTAGTTTATTTAGTCATATATTGTTGTTTGTGTACTAGTGAAGAAATACCTATGAGATTGAAAAAAGATGGAATCTCTTTTACTTTGACACCCTTGAAAGAAGATGATAAAGGACAAACTAAGCAAGCCAATGTGATGATGGTAGGAAGAAAAGAGTTCATAAAGGTGGATGAAGAGGAGCAGATGAACCTTGCAGCCAATTTAAAAATTGGCAGTAGTATGACAGCAGACATGAAGAGTGATTAGATTTTGGAGGGAAATGATATTGAGTTGGTGTCAAAATCTGATTTGTTGAAGGTCAAAGATGAATTGATTCTTGGGATTCAAGATTGGCTTAAGGGGTATGTTGATATGATGATGGAAGGGATATTTTATTCATTGCTTTCAAAAGAATATAGTGGTAATTTTGTTTCTATCAAATCAGAGGTTGGTGAACTTGATGAAGCAGCAGTCATAGGGGCAAAGCATTAGATGGAAGAGATGGAAAGGAAGGGTGACAAGATCAAAGATATACTAAAAAGATAGAAGAGTAAGTTCAAGCATGCATCTAAGGTGAAAGAGAAGGATGGAGGAGGTATATTTGTAGGTACTAAAGAAGGCTCAACAATGTTTTCATATGAGGAAGAAATCAAGGATCAATCACCAAACAGGTCACTAAAGTTGAAGCATAACCTAGATGTCAAAGAGTTCAACAAGACAAAGGATGATGCACATTTTCAATTTTTGGCCCATTGGAAGGGTTTACCAGATGATAATTCCTCTTGGAGGTCAGAGTATGATGTGATCAAACATGATTCCTTTGTTGCACATTCCTCAAGGGGACTTGAGTTCCTTATGCCCGGGGAGTATGGTGTAGGGGCACCATAGCTTTTAATATAAAAATGTTGAAAATGTTTGGTTTTTATTTAGTTTTGTGTTTCTTTGGTGTAATAAGGTATTTAAGACCATGATTAAACTCATTTTATGTCAGTTGGGTCATTGGGAGTCAATTTTGGTTAATATTATAAAAATGGCAAAAAGTTGCAAGAGGTTGCTATGCAACTTTGCATTTTTTTGCATTTTAAAGGAAGTTGAATAGTTAGGGAGTTAAAAGGTAGTTTTAGTCAGTTGGTTTTGGTTGGAAAAGCTTAAATAAGCCATGGAATGGTCGAACAAAGGTTTTGTGGACATGAAAATCTGAAAATGGTTAGAAATGCTAAATTACATGCATTCTATTAGCATAATCACATTTTAAAACCAAGCATACCTCCAATATCCTCATGAAATAATACCTCATGCTTCAAGATGCAAACACGTGACAAGCTTAATTAAAGCATATAAAACAAAAACATGAAGTAAACCTATTCTATGGTGGATTGGTGCTATCCTTTGTGTAGAAGGCAGACCTTTCCCAATCCTTGCTAAACCAAATGAGATGATAGAGAATGAGATGCTTGGTGAACTCAAGTTGCCTATAATGATAGTGCTCAAGTTGTAGCTGAAAAATGAGAGAAAATGCAATGAACTTATAGGAGAAGTTGAGAGAGGAGAGGCCAAGATTGAGAAATGTGGGATTAAAACCCAACAAATGAGAGAGAGTCACTTGTCACAATGGGATTGGCCCATGCTTGTGCAAGTTTTGGCCAATGTGCCCATTTCAAAATTAAAAATGGCAATAAATGAATATGGTTGAAGATTTTGGGGGGAATTGTGTTTGGCCAAAAAAGTCAAACAAGAGAGTTAATGAGGGCATATTCCTTGGAAATATGCCTTTGTAGGGTAAAATGGATGTTTTAATAAATCAATTTAAATGATTTATTGTGCAAGTGGATGAATCTAGAGGATTCAGGTAATTAGGATTAAACTAATCAAGATTTGATTAATCTAACAGGAGTTTAGGTGACATGACATTTGATTTGAATTTTTGTATTTGTTTTAAATCAAATGAGAGGAAATGCATATGAGTGATTTAATTAAATATATGTGATTTAATTAAATCAAGAACTATAGGAGATAATTGAATAATTGAATTTATTTAATTAAAGAGATAAGCTTAGTGAATTAATTAAGTTGGTTTATTTAATTAATAGATGAAATAACGTTGAATGAAGTATGATTAGATGCATGTGTATATTTTGCATGTCTACATTTTTCCCCTCTTTGAAGCAATATACTCGTTGCATTGGTTCAAAGAATGATGTCGCTGACATTAAAAAAAAATTGATTTTTTCAAATGCCCTAGCGAAAAGAAGTACATTAGTACATTGCCCCCTTGAGATTTATCGCGCGAAAAGATTGAGGTTGATCTCGCGACAAAGAGGTTCAAAATGAATGTATGGATGGTTAGGCTATATGATCTATACATATGATAATGATGATGTAAATGAGATGTTTGGAAGATGCTTAGAATAACAAATTTGTATTATCCTAAACAACTTGAATGATGATGCAATGCATGTGAGATAAATGTGATGGATGATGTTTTCCTATGATGATATGACATGATTATGTAGGATGCAGGATGGATGCATTGTTAGCACGAAAGAGGATAGAAGAATGGGAGGGATCAACCCTTAAATCCAAGAAGATGCAGAAGTCCAACAAGTCCACTAGTCGTCGAGACTTTATTGGATATGATGATGAATGATGATGTATTGCTTATTCAAGGATGGGAGAGATAAAGAGCATACCTTTCTTTATATTTGATAACACACGTAGGTGCGATGCATCAAGGTATTAAGAACCAGGATGGTGTGGTGCCTAGTGTGATGGACTTTGACTTGTCAAACAAATAGGAGTACTCTTTTCACACTTGACAAACAAAACCTTATTCAAAATGTAGTTCAGATATTCTAAACATCTCGGGCCAAAACATAAAAATCCTAAAATAACCTTCCTACAAACAAAACAAAGTATGCATGACTAAGTTATTTTACAAGAATATCCAACAAGCACAGCAGATAAAAAGATAATGATTGTTGCCCCATTCCTTTCTCTCTAAACCTAATTTGTTTAGGCATCATCGAGAGGTCCTTGGAATGAGCGCAAACTAAGAGAATTCTAAACAAGACCAAGATAAAGTGAAAAAATAAGCTAATGTTCTTCATACCGCTAGCTAAGGCTAAACTATTGTGGGGTACCTGATGCTTATGTCCATCATGGGAAGGATTCATCCTAGGAAATGTAGTGATCAGGGTTTTGATGGGACTGATTTCAGTGATAAGCTATTGATATTCCGAGTGGATCAACTTGTTGACTTACTAACCTAGACCTAAGACTTTGATGTTTAGGTGTTCACTTTTGAACCTGCTAGGCTTGCTTATGATTGCTTTACGATTGGATGAAGGTGATGATGATTTATTATGAGCGATGTTTATTGCGAGTGAAAGCGAGATGAGACGGGTGCACCATTTTGGGTTTTTCAAATATTTTGAGGCATTTTTTGGTATTTTGAGATGTTTTACAAATATTTTTGGATTTTTGATGAATTTGGATGTTTTTAGACTTTTGAATTTTTTATTTTTTTGAATTTTGAATGTTTTTTATTTTTTTGATTTTTTGAATGTTTTTTAATTTTGATGGATTTTTGAATGTTTTTGGAATTTTGATGAGTTTTTTGAATGTTTTTTGGATTTTGACGATTTGGATATGGACATGCATGATGATATTAGTGCTCTGTTTTGGGATTTTTTTGAAAACCAAGCTAAGGTTGATTTATCAGATTGATGGATTGATGGTTTGACTAAGTGTGTTAAGTCAAACAAAAGTGATAATGCACTTCTAAAATCTAGGAAGTTGTGTTATCCTAGAGTAAACTTGTACAAAAGAGGATGGTTTGACTAAGTGTGTTAAGTAAAACAAGTTGATGATGGATTTGATAATTTGGCTAAGTGTGTTAAGCCAAACAAGATGATAATGCACTTGTAAATTCCAAGAAGTTGTGTTATCCTAGAGTAAACTCGTGCACAAGATGATAGTTTGACTAAGTGTGTTAATTCAAACAAGGTGATAATTGATTGGATTCGATTGATCAAGATTGATGAAGCTTGATTTGGAATAAAATAGGTTTGATGATTTTAATGTGACGCTGAAGTGTGCATTAGATGCGACTAATATTGATTGTTTCTCATTGATGTTCAATGAAAGATAAATCTTGATAAAGAACATCATCTTGTCAAAATATTCCATGGGCTAATGATTTGGATTTTTGGCTCACAAATTTGTGACCAATTTGTTTTCACATTTTCAAATGTTCAGATCACCACATAAGTTGGCTGATATATATCAAGATTTATTCTCGAAGCAAGATGTAAATATCTGCCCTTAGTGTCTAGCAATGTATGGAAAGCCATGGGTGGATTCTTGGATAGATATATAGACGAATTGATATGGATCATCTTGCGATAAGATAAGGTGTTCGAACAGAGGAATGCTCATTCGGATAATGCTTCAAGGCTCAGATAATGTTTGGATAGGATGGGATCAATGAAAATGACCCATGTCAAGATGACTACCATAAGCAAGTGTAAAGTGTGCACCAAACATGTATCAAGATCACTATAGCTTTGGAGTATGGATGTAGATATATGAAAATGGATGGGATAAATGGTTCATGGATGAACGGATTTATGTTGGCTTTATTATGGATGTGATAAGATGCTTTCAATTGAAAATGGTGCATGTAGATGCTTGATTCTACACATGATGCCTGTTTACTAGGTTTTCATCATGGTGTTAGTGTAATTAATATTTAATTCCACTTGCATAACTTTACTTAAGTTTTTCTTAGGTAATAATTAGTTTACTTAATTAATAAGTAAGTTGTATTTAGTTGAGCTATTTTTAGGTCAACATTATGGTTGCATACATTGCTTTTATAAAGCAATTCTCTTATTGTAATTTCAAAATTCCTGAATAATATCAATTTGCACATTTCATGCAAAGCTTTGCTTTTTTCTGATTTTCTCTTTTGTGGAAGGTATTCTGGCTTGCATGTCTAATCTTGGTTTCTAACATGGTATCAGAGCACTTTCTTGTGGTGCAGTTTATTAAATTATAGCATTTTTTTGTTTTACTGCTTTTATTACTATTTGAAGTCAGATGTACATTTTATAATTCCAAGCTCATAACTTTTTGCCACGATGTCCGATTTTCGCTATCTTTGTAGCATTGGAAAGGTATTGAGGATCTCTATGTTGTTGTACATGCATTTTTTTGTATCTGTCGCAGGTTGATCGCTTAGTCTAGATTTGGCCCGATGGGTTATTTGGAGATTACTTGGATATTTTGGTAGTTGGGAGGGTGCAACTTGCATCTTTGCACTTCATTTCAGTATCACATCATTCATATCATCTATTGTTGCTTTATGGATTCCAGGGTTGTTCCAGTTTGGAGTTTTCGAGTGTTCCATGGCATCGGGTCTGCTATTGCATCATTATGATTCTGATATGGTTTCTTGTAAACAAAAGTATCTTTCCTTGCTTGTCAGATTGTGGTTCCAGTGTTCTTCCAGTGCTTCTTTGTAGCAGTCATCTCATTGTAGGGGGGGTTGTCCCACTAGGTTTTCCTTCTCTGCCTCATTATTGCATTTGTGCATGGGCACTTGATCAAGCCTTGTTGTCGGGACCCATTCATGCTTTTTGCATTCATCTTAGTTTTAGGTGCATGCTTATTTAGTCTCCCTAAGTTGCACTTATGGGGGGTGTTAGTGTAATTAATATTTAATTGCACTTGCATAACTTTACTTAGGTTTTGCTTAGGTAATAACTAGTTCACTTAATTAATAAGTAAGCTTTATTTAGTTGAGCTATTTTTAGGTCAACATTAGGGTTGCATACATTGCTTTTATAAAGCAATTCTCTTATTGTAATTTCAAAATTCTTGAATAATGTCAATTTGCACATTTCATGCAAAGCTTTGCTTTTTTCATTTTTTTTCTCTTCTGTGGAAGGTGTTTGGGTTTGCATGTCTGATCTTGGTTTCTAACATGGTATCATAGCACTTTCTTGTGGTGCAGTTTATTTTACAACATTTTTCTGTTTTACTGCTTTTATTACTGTTTGAAGTCAAATGTACATTTTATGCTTCCGAGCTCATAACTTTTTGCCACGATGTTTGATTTTCGCTATCTTTGTGGCGTTGGAAAGGTATTGAGGAGCTCTATGTTGTTGTCCATGCATTTTTTTTGTATCTATCCCAGGTTGATTGCTTAGTCCAGATTTGGCCCGATGGGTTGTTTGGAGATTAATTGGATATTTTGGCAATTGGGATGGTGCAACTTACATCTTTGTACTTCATTTCAGTATCACATCATTCATATCATCTATTGTTGCTTTATGGATTCCAGGGTTGTTCCAGTTTGGAGTTTTTGAGTGTTTCGTGGCATCGGGTCTACTGTTGCATCATTATGATTCTGATATGGTTTCTTGTAAATAGAAGTATCTTTTCTTGCTTTTCGGATTGCGGTTCCAGTGTTACTCCATAGTGTTCTTTTAGTGCTTCTTTGCAGCAGTCATCTCATTGTAGGGGGGGTTGTCCTACTGGGTTTTCCTTCTCTACCTCATTATTGCATTTGTACATGGGTACCTGATCAGGCCTTGTTGTCGGGACCCATTCATGCTTTTTGAATTCATCTTAGTTCTAGGTGCATGCTTATTTAGTCTCCCTAAGTTGCACTTATGGGGGGGTGTTAGTGTAATTAATATTTAATTAGACTTGCATAACTTTAGTTAGGTTTTGCTTAGGTAATAATTAGTTTACTTAATTAATAAGTAAGCTTTATTTAGTTGAGTTGTTTTTAGGTCAACATTAGGGTTGCATACATCACTTTTATAAAGCAATTCTCTTATTGTAATTTCAAAATTCTTGAATAATATCAATTTGCACATTTCATGCAAAGCTTTTCTTTTTTCTGATTTTCTCTTTTGTGGAAGGTATTTTGGCTTGCATTCCTGATCTTGGTTTCTAACACATGGTACCTATCCAAAGCGCCACCGAAGCAGTTTTTGTTGGAGGACAATTTTTATCTTTACTATTTTCAATCCTTTTTCTGATTTTTTTTTTTTGGATTTTTATATTTTTTTATTTTGTTTTGTATTTTCTGAGAGATTTTAAGGTGATGTTGAACCACCTGGTACTGCTGATGTTGATTTTTTTTTCATAATGTTCCATTGATATCCTACTTCAAGAAGTTATTTTTCCAAGATACGTGCACTCGAAAAAAACTTTTGAGATTCTTGATCTCCTTTGTTGATACCAGAGTTAACCTTGTCTTTGTGCACACATCGCGATAGAGTGCCCTCTAAATCCTTATGATGAAGGGTTGTTTCCAAAACATGGTCAATGTGTGAATTGGATATCATGCATGGAGGCATGGATGAAGTGTGTTTAGGAATAAAATATGGATTGGTTGACAGTTTGGAACCTTTGACTCTCCAAACTTGGGAGGATGAGCAATAATGGGTGGATACAGAAGTGTGTGTGGAATTAGGACCAACTTCCTGATATACTTTATACATTGCTTGAGAAGCTTGCTTTTGCCTTTGTGGACTTATTTGATGGATACTTTTCCATTTTTTATTTTGTCCTATAGTTTCTTTGACTAATGGAGTTTGACAGGGATAGTATTTCTTTATATTTTTTGGTATCCATATGTATTTGATTTTTCTTTCATGCTTCAGTACTTTTTCTTTGATAATTTTCTTTGTGCTTTGATTCGAATCTTTCTTTTGTTTTTGGTCCCAATTCATGGATGGGGTGATGGGTGGATGAAGATTCATGATGTGGCAGGTTGTAGTATTGGCATTGGTTTCATCATAAGGATCCTTCGTGCTCCCTGTGTTGGTGTTTGATTGAGACGAATTTGCCCCTAGTTTTTTGGAAGTATCACTGATATGTTTATATCCCTTGATTTTCGGATAACCAAGGCCTTGATGCTTAGGATTGCCAACAATTTGCACTGGTTCTAGGATACCCTGTTCATGTAGGCCTAATCCTCTACCTTCATAATTCATCTACTGAAAAAATTTATCTGCAATAGGATATGATTTACCTTGGAAACAAGGTGTTAATCCTTCTCTTCTCTATGGTGGATCTTCAAAACTAACAACTTCTTTATTGATAAGGTGATTTTCCCTTACCAAGGTGAGTGATCCAAGTTTATAAGTGATATGACCCTCCATACGTGGGATGAATGCCTTATTGATATCTTTGGCTTCATCTTGTGAAATATCAAATTTAGTTGCTTCTTCAAGTGATGTTAAAGATTCACTGTGAAATTATTTCTCCTGATTCATTCTTGATATGCTTTCATATGATGTTTTTGATTCATCACTTTTGTAGAAGCCTTCTTTATGATCCACTTTTGGTATGTCTCTAGATTTTTTTGTATCTTGGTCTTGTGCACAAATTTTAAGAGTAGGAGACTCTTGTACCTTGGTAATGATGTCAAGAGTATGAGACTCTTGTGTTGAATGAAGATCATCTACGTGTCTATCCAAAGAAATCATCTCATGGGTAAATTGAGGAATATGCTATATGGATATGATCATCATTTGTGACATCTTGTATAGATAAAAGAGTGCCCATTAGATCATTGTAGTATCTTGGAGATACGAATTCTTGATCTTGAATGATTTTAGAATTGCTTTCGACATGCTTTGGATCAAGTTCTTGACATGGGTAAATTTCAAAGAATGGATTGTTTACAAGGGATTCTTGGATATCTTTATTAGGAATGGGAAGTGGCTCGATATCCTCTTGATTTTTGAGGATTCCTTCACTATCCGTAACCATGAGGTCAAAGGATGCCAATATTCCTTGGAAAATACCATTGCTAGACCTTGATGGTAGATGTTGATCATGCTTCAGAATAAGTTCTTGAGATATGTCCTCTAATTCATTAGGTTATGTAAAGGCATTTCGGACATGATCATTGGTGAATGGATCTTGGATTATGTTGATAGGATCAAATAATGTTAACACATCTTGAAATAGATCACTAAAAAGTGGCTCTTAATGAATGTTGATTTGATCACTAGATGGGGTAGACATATCTTCACAGTGCTCATTGATAGATTTCTTTTGATCAATGGATGGGGTAGACATATCTTCATAGTGCTCATTGATGGATTGATTTTGATCATTGTCTTTAGCAGTTATGGTGGAGAGATTGTTAACGCTATCGCTAGTGGTTGAATTTTGATTATTGTCCCCAATAGCTATTAGCTTTTGATCAATCAGATCTTGGATAATATTTTTGACTCAAATACAATTTGAAGTTGCATGTCCCTTTACCTTGTGAAAATCACAAAAGTGCTTCTCGTCATACCCTAGTGGTTTCACCATGGGCTCTTGATAGTTCACCTAACTAGGGATTTTGATGAGATTTTCTTGGATTAGCCGTTGCAAGACCAATTTGATTGGTTCCCCAAGTGATGTGTATTTTTGTTTGTTACCTTGTGAAATTTGCACTTTAAATTGAACTTGTGGTGATTGATTTTGGAGATGTTGTGATTGATCTTTGAGATGTGGTGATTGAGTTTATTTTTGATGCCGTTGATCTTGATATCCAATTTCTTGACATTGGAGATATTGTTCTTGATGTGATTGTGGAGACAACTCAATGCTTTGATGACATGGTTGAACCAATAGATGAGTGTATTGATTTTGGGGTGGAGATGCTCTTGGCACAATGGATCAACTACTTTGGCAAGAGAAGAAATTGGATCCCGTTAAATTTGATCTTGATTTTGATCCTAATTTTGATCTTGATTTTGATCTTGACACCTTTGATATAGATGTTTTGGTTGTTTAGCAAGAAAATTCGGAAGGCATCCTTGTGGTGTTTGTTTGGGATCATGGACAAGTTGATTCTGGATAATGTTTTGATTCGGTGTGATGTTTAGATTTGGCATGATAGATTGAAATTGGACATTGTTGTGGTTTGGAATCGTATTGACTTGATTTAGGTAACTTTGATTTTGCATGGGGTTACCTTTACTAGGATGAGCATCTAGAGTTGTCAACATATTGCTAGGATTTTGAACAACATTAGTTTGATTCACAAACACATCTATCCCAAAGTTTTCCAAGTGCGGATTCAAAATGTTCATGTTTGGAAAACTTGTATTTGGCATGTATGAATTTGGTGGGATAATGTTGTTTAGAAGAGGACTCATGCATTAATTGTTTGGTTGATAGATTTGTAGATTCGGACTTGGATTTAAATCTGCCATTTGGAAAGATGTTCCAAACTTTAGATTGGGCATACTCACATTTGTATTGTTGAATTTTGGAAGAGATAATGATGTCGTGCATAAATGTGATTTTCGATAATCAATTAGCATTACGAGATTTGGATAGTTTGGTTGACTCAAATTACTCATGATGAATCAATCGAGTTTAAACTCCATGTTTCTCTTATGTTTTGACCTTGTTGACCTTTGAGGATTTAGGACCAAAGATGATATGGAGGATGAAAGTGTGAGTGATATGGTTGTTTGAACTTTTAGGATCTTTGGATCAATTCTAGACTTTAGGAGTTGGTTTGATTCGATTTAGATAGTTTGACTAAGTGTGTTAAGTCAAACAAGATGATGGTGAACTTGTAAGCCCTAGGAAGTTGTGTTATCCTAGAGAAACTTGCTCAAGAGAATAAATTGGCTAAGTGTGTTAAGCCAATCAAAGTGATTGTGAACTAGTAGACGTTAGGAAGTTTTGTTATCCTAAAGGTAAATTTTTTCAAGAGGATTGATAAATTGACTAGGTGTATTAAGTCAAATGTAATGATGTTTTCAAAGTTCCAAAATTTGTTGGTGAGATGGGATTTGATAGATGTTTGGATTGATGAAGTGTTTTGACTTGATCCTAGATGACCCTATGAGGACTTACTTACAAGACCAAGGTGATGAAGAACATGCTTTTCCCTAGGATTAATTCAAACCAAAAGACCAATGTTTGCATGGAGAACCTTAAGACAGAAGATTTCAAGCACATGTGTGGGGTCCAATTGAGTTAATGTTTGTTTAATGACTTAGTTTTACCAAAAGCACTTTCTTGATTATGATTTTCAAACTGAATTTCCAATGTCCTAATTGCCCTTTATCCCACAAAGTGTAATATGCGGAAATCAAGGAAATCAAGGCAAAGGTTACCTAGCGTTGACTTTGGGAGAAACAAATTGAGATGTCTAAATGTTTAGAAGCCTTCTAGAGATAAGAACCCCTAGGGACAAGTAGTAACATTTGGACACCTCCTAAGGTATTTTGTTCTTCCAAAGGGTTTGAAATTTTGATGATTCATTGAATGTTTTTTTTCCACTGTTTTAGATCCAAGAAAAGTGTTTTGATTCAAATCACATGTACAACCCTAGGCTGGAAAAGGCAATATTTGCCAGGTTCCCACTTGGATGAATCCAGCTGCGCATATTTTGTGTGGATGACTAGATGCTTGACCACACTGGCTCCCCTCCATAGCACACACTTCTCGAGTCAGCCAAGCATTAGTACCATGAATCTCCCATGGCATACTTTTCATCTCTATAATAGAACTACATGTATACATGGGGCGGCTTCAGAGGACATGACCTCTTGCACCAACAAATATAAGGTATTTTTTTGGCTTCTAAACAAAATTTTGTAGTAAGGGCATCCAGTTTAGGGGGTGCAATGATAAACTCCTTGTGAGAGATCTCCCAACCCTTAGAACAAGGGCTTTACACATCATAAAGATACTGGGGGAGATTTATCATGCACTACTTCCCATTGTCCATGGATTTCACCGTGAACACAAATTTATATAGCAGTTTGGAAGAGCTTTGCTTTATCCTGTTACAGCGTGAGTCATTCCCTTGGGGTGCGTACTTTTTCCCACCAAGGTAGGCTCACTAAAGGTGCACAATAGCGAGTAAGTGCATTTGTAATTTGATCATCTTTGTTTGTGTGAACAAAGAGAGAATACTCGCAATGCCTTTTTCTCACACTAGACAAGTTTGTTTAATTTTAAACCCAAATCAAAATGTGGAGGCAATATTTTTAACAACTTAATATCATAAAAAAAGACTTTTGATTCTCAAGATCATCATGAGGCACGAGAGAAATGACCACGTCTTTCCGATGATATTACTTTGTGAAAAGGATTACAAAACACTAAATGTACATGTTCATTTTAATTTCCCAAGGCAAAATTGAGTTCGTTTTAAGCACCAAAATCCAAGTGTGAAGTTGATTGTTCAGTTTTAGACCAAATTGAAATTCTAGTAAGTGTTTCTAAGGTTCAAATTTTAACCAATTTGAAAGCATCAAAGCAATGGTTAATTTTATACCCCAAGAGAAATGAGTTGGTCTAAAGCAGAAAACCAAAGCTGGAAATGAACGCTCTAGATTATTACAAGAAGCATTAAAAAATGCTTTTGTTAAGTCCAAATTTTGTGCTCAATTCTACAATTCAATTTTATTTTTTTTTATTTTTTATTTTTTTTACAAATTGTGCTTCAATGTTGCGCGTTCCTTGTGTAAACAAAATCGCTCCTCCTTCATTTTCCTATTCCTATTCCATAAGATTAAAAAGACAAATGGATTAGAGTTAGCATCTTTAAAGACTTTAAAGAAAAACTTATATTCAAAGGCTTTAAAGAAAATCTTCTCCAAAGATATAAGCATGAAAGACTTTCGTTTACCACTCAGTGCAGATTAACTAATTGCTGAAAATAGAAATATTACAAACAAAGGCAGTCATGGATAATTTTTTAGAAATGTATTCAATAAATGCATTCAACCTACAAAATTATCAACTTTCTTAATACGCCCTTCAAACATAATTATTAGAAATATGTTCAACAAATTCTTTTAAGTAAATAGCTAGATATAAATTGTGAAAACTTTTGATGAAAGTTGTGGAAAAAAGAACAAGATCTAATACTTTATGATAAGACTAAGATGTGCATAAAGCTATAAACGATGCATAGATAACAAGACACCATCAAACAACAACACATTAAAAATATGGACTCTTTTTACTCCTTCAAGTTGGTGCACAATTTGTTGATAGAGGAACTACCCATATTCCACATTTTGTCATTATTGAAATCTGATGGTACTGGGACAAAATTTAATGCATTCAAACCTGAAAGTCTAAATTGTTTGGAAATTTAATAGACTACATTCAAATTTGATAATAAAGTCAATGCAACAAGTCTAATGATGTCTTCTTAACAAAGTTTATCCTACAAAAAAAAAAAAACTATCAAGATTATATAATATTTGCAGCAGTCATAGTTTGACCAAGCATTCTAACAATTATTACTTAATTTTATCTCCTTAGTAGGTTCGATAGTGATGACAACTCATCTACAGTTGCAGCGACTTAATGCTTCACTTTCCAATGCATTTCATTAAATCTGTCAACATATCTTTGTTGGGGATTCACATCCCATACCTAACCATCATCAGATCTTCGAAGTGGGTGGGCGACACTATTTCAATGTTCACGCAACTCCAGATGGGCCCCAAGCTGGTAGTATGAAGTGATGTTGAACTACTCGCAACTAATGATACTATAGGCACATTAATGGATCCAACGCCATTTGCAAGACATTATTCTACTACGAGCTATAACTCATCTTAATGTTACAGCATTAGGTAGATATGGCCAGTTGAAAGAGGTGTTTCTTACTACTCATAACCCTCCTGAAGACTCCTCTACATATCATCAATTATTGCAGACTGGATATGGGAGTTTACTAGCATCGACCAGATTTTGCATGGAGGCTACAAGCATAATAAAAGTAGATTTTATTTTTTGGAATGTAGCAACATAGTAAAGGCACCTGAACTGATTGACAGAAACATCTTAAATAAAGTGTGTGGAGAGGGAGAATGGTGGTAGAGACAAGGCAGGTGAACTTTTTGGCAGGTGTAACATCACATTCCACGACCTTGAACTTTCATGCATTCCACAACCCTCATTTATTCTCTTATTCACTTCCATAATGTGCACCAAGGCCCAAAATCCTCACACCTTCTTCAGTAGGTCTAATATGTGGTATTAAGCCTTTCAGCAACTTTCAAGTTAGCAAATTTTATTGGTAGGTGTGAAGCCGAAATCTGCAACTTTTAAACCTGCATCATCCTCTGCATGAAAAATGAAAAAGTGTTTTAAGAACTTTCATGTTAATGGGATTAGCAGGTGTAAAGCCAATTTTCCCAACTTTGGACAAGTATCTCTCCTGTGCTAAAAAAAAACTGAGCTTTGTTAAAGGCTATGGACATCCATCAAAACATAATGCATACAGAAATTTTGTCAGATGTTATAGATGAAAAATATTGCGGCTGACATGTATGCAAAATGGGGAAGCATAGAATAGGTACATGAACTGCTAGATAGATGCCTTTTCCCATGGTTTCTCTCTAGTCTTCCTCGTATCTTCCAAGAAATTTTGAAAACTCTCCCACACGTGGTTAAATGGGAGCTTTGAACGCAAGGTTAAATGGAAGCTTAGACATGATGCATAAACAGATCTCACCAATGGAGATAATACTATATATTTCAAAAACTCCTTCAGGTGCCACAGAGCAACTTCTGGCAATTCTTGAATGAACGCCCATAGCCACGTTATAATGTTTGAAGGGCTCCTTCACTTGATCCTTCTCCTACCAGATCTGAATGTAAGACTAAAATCTTATTAAATACACAACAAAGCCTAACAAGTTAGGTGCATCAAAGCCTTATATGAATGCAAAATTGAGATCTTATTTTACTCTGAAGCTTCTCACAACAAAGTTGGACAAGCCAGATATAAAACAATTAGATAAGAATGCAGAGTTGACTCTTATCTCAGGTTGAAAACAAAATAGATTTAACTACTACGGAAATATCGAAGCTGCCCAACCAGCACTATACAGTGAATACACAAGGATACAATAGATTATACAACTCAATGTGAAGACCCATCCCAGTTCCTTACAAAATGGATTAAGTCCACATACAAGCAGATGTTGGGTCAGTGAGAGTGTTCATATTCATGGATCGAGGGAGAAGTTGTACCAACTGTCAAGATACCCCTTCAGTAAGTGTATTGAAATGTTGTGCCAAAATTTAGTAGACCAATCAGCAAAGGCAGGAAAAGTTTGCCCAAAGCTCCTTGCGAGGTCACACAAAATGCTATAAAAATGAAAATTTCTAATGGATAAATTCTTTAAGCAGTAGAAAACAAACTAATATGAATAAATGTATTAAATCCAGAAACTCTCGAATGATTATGTTTTACAGCAGGAGAGCTTGTTCACATGAAATACACATTTTCTAAAAAGAAAATTATGGGCTCCATAGTTTAATGCCTGAATCAATGTTAATCAAGACAAGGAAATTTATCTTGTATGAGCCAAAACTAAAAATCTGCAAACCCTGCACTATGCAGCATACAAGATCCGTCCAAGTATTGAACAATGCTCTATCAAAGCATGCCCTCCTTCTAGTGCCATTTTGTGGACATGAAAATCTACAAATGGTTAGAAATGATAAAATACATACATTCTATTAGCATAATCACATTTTAAAACCAAGCATACCTCCAATATCCTCATGAAATAATACCTCATGCTTCAAGATGCAAACACATGACAAGCTTAAAAGCATATAAAACAAATACATGAAGTAAACCTATTCCATGGTGGATTGGTGCTATCCTTTGTGTAGAAGGCAACCCTTTCCCAATCCTTGCTAAACTAAATGAGATGATAGACAATGAGATGCTTGGTGAACTCAAGTTGCCTATAATGATAGTGCTCAAGTTGTAGATGAAAAATGAGAGAAAATGCATTGAACTTATAGGATAAGTTGAGAGAGGAGAGGCCAAGATTGAGTAATGTGGGATTAAAACCCAACAAATGAGAGAGAGCCACTTGTCACAATGGGATTGGCCCATGCTTGTGCAAGTTTTGGCCGGCCAATGTGCCCATTTCAAATTTGAAAATGGCAATAAATGAATATGGTTGAAGATTTTGGGGGGAATTATGTTGGGCCAAAAAAGTCAAACAAGAGAGTTAATGAGGGAATATTCCTTGGTAATATGCCTTTGTGAGGGAAAATGGGTATTTTAATAAATCAATTTAAATGATTTATTGTGCAAGTGGATGAATCTAGAGGATTCGGGTAATTAGGATTAAACTAATCAAGATTTGATTAATCTAACAGGAGTTTAGGTGACATGACATTTGATTTGAATTTTTGTATTTGTTTTAAATCAAATGAGAGGAAATGCATATGAGTGATTTAATTAAATTAGGAACTATAGGAGATAATTAAATAATTGAATTTATTTAATTAAAGAGATAAGCTTAGTGAATTAATTAAGTTGGTTTATTAAATTAATAGATGAAATAACGCTGAATGAAGTATGATTAGATGAATGCATATATTTTGCATGTCTACAGGTTCTGGTGGTGATTTTTGGAAATTTGAACATCAATAAAGCTTGTTTTCTGCATTTTCGTATTGTGATTTTATGCTACATGAGGTTGTACAGCTTGAAAGTGGTCTCAAATTGATTAGAGGTGATGTGGAATTGAATCTACTTTCCAAAAAACTTGGTCTCATCAATTTTCATTTAGTTTTGAGAATTTTAGTAGCATTTTAATCCAAACCTCTTTCAAAACCTAGGTTTTGGTGCTTTTAGTGAATAAAGTTGAGTTTTGAGCCATTCCACCAATGAAATGGCCTAAAAACTAGTGGAATGAAAGTATTAGGATTTTTTTTGAGTTTATAAAGTTTATAGGAGCAGGGAATAAGATTTGGTGAAGAATAGGTGATGCCCTAAAATGAAAACCTCTTGTTTTTGGGTGAAAAAGTTGCATAGGTGATAGGTTTTGTGAAAAATATTTGTAGTTGTTTTGGGTGATGAAAAATGTTTTTTCAAACCATATCTTACATGTCTGGGCTGATGGTATGAGGGTTTTTTTCCAAAGTAACCTACCCTAAAAATTCGATATGTTGTAAAACTCCCAAATGGGTATCTAAAACAGCTTTTAGAATCTATTTTTGAGGCTTGGATTGAAATTATGAAAGCAAAATCTTGTTTGGAGTATTCTAAGGAGAATGGTGAAATTGTGAGAAAAAATCCACCAAACTAGGGTTCTAAGTTTGAAATTTTGATTTGTTTGAGTTAGTTTGAGGCCCTCCACCTTACCTCTACATCAATAATTTATAGCCAAAAAAGGAGGATGTCAACTGTTAATATTTATTTGGGTGATTTCTCTCCCATGACCCTTAATCAATATTATAGTCTTTTAGGGTGTCTAGAGCAAAGATAATTTATAGCCAAAAAAGGATTCTTATTCGAAATCAAAACATTGACTCCATATGCAAAAGTTATGCTCAAAACCTTGAAATGGAGAATGTTTGGATTTTAGGATCCAAAATCTAATCAAAAAACCAAAATCATGGAACCAAACCTATACCACTATGTAGTTCTTGGAAGAACCTTTCCAACGACTATAAGAAATCAAAAATTTGACATCCTGGGTGAAAGTTATGTCTATTTGAAAAAAATTTCCCCAATTTGACTAGTAGAGGCGGTTTGTTGGCAGCCCCCATGTGGTCCATAGGTGGCAGTGGTGCCTTAGGTGGTGTGTTAGTGGTGTTGGGGAAGAAGAACCCAAAAATAATTTAAATTTTCCGTTTAAGGACCATGGTTTTATTTTTATTTGGCGGACTTTATATCAAATATATTATGTTTAAAATTTTTAATTGATGGTTATTTTTGTTTATACCCCACATGAGGGTCATCCAGGCGAGCGGTCATGCGCTGACAACACATGGACTATAGTCTAGCGGCGGCTATCATCCGCACAGGCTATGCAATGGGGCGAGGGTCTATGGAATCCCCCCCCCACTTAATTATTATTTCTTTTCTAATTTTTTTCAATAAAATCTTTTAATTCAAAAGATTTTTAAATTAATAGGTCGATATAAAAAAAAAAAAAAAATTCTGCATATCAACCCTATAATCAACCTGTACGGTCGTACAAGTAGGGTTGTGGGTAAAAAAAAGTTGTATTTTTTTAACTTTTCTAAAATAAGGCAAAATTTATATCAATTTTTCGTTTCTCAGCCATCTTGGATCCAATGGTGAGGTCCATTTTTCTTAAGAGGTCATCCATGAAATTTCCTCTACAAAACCCTCATATAAAAGCATAATCCAAGAAACTCTTTTGACCCAAAATTTGTATTCCTAAGATCTATAATAAACCCACCAAATCTTGACAACCCAAAAGCCCAAATCTGCATAAGAACATCTACAACATGTTTTCCATATTTTATAATACCTCATATCTATCGTGCATAGCCATGGATTCAAATTTATGCCAAATCTACTCAAACAATGGTTATAACAAAAACTTTGGATCTCACACCTCCCATCAACCCTGAAAGCTCTTATACCACTTGTCAAGAAATAATACATAATACCCACAATATTAATCCATTTCCTAAATAACCCAATGATAGATAAACATATATGCAAGTAACCATAATGCATAGATAAAAATATAAAAGCCACAAGATAACACAAGATATACCCTGGGAAAACCCTCAATAAGGAAAAACCCAACCTCCAAAAAAATCCATACTCCATTTATTATTCATAAAATAAACAATACATTCACTTACAAGAGTTTCCATGAATACTTATGAAGCATCAATCCTCTCCAATGCATCTTCCATGTGTCCAAGTATGAATCTACACATCCCATGCCATGCTTCACATATGCACTCCTCAGAAAGACTCAATAATGACAACCCAACCAACCTTAACCACTAAATATGCGCTTGATTTTATAGACTCAAGCTCACACAAATACAACCAAGTGGTAAGATAAAACCATGTGAATAAAAAACCGCTAACATCTTATTTAATATTGGGTACTAATTTTTCACTTTATTAAATATTCCCCAATATTAAATTATTATCTCATGTCTCACACATTAAATAATAATACAATATTCCAATACAACTTACAAGTGGTCTCCAAATAATTACCTAGTGTGATTAACCACACCTCCTAGGTGCATCACAACTAAATAATTATATAATTACAACACTATAATATAACATTTTATGCAATGGTGTAAAACACCATATCCCAATGGTAACACAAGATTTAATAAGATTCACAATTCTTCCTTCAAAACCAAACTTTTGTAAAACAACAAACAAAAAATGTCATGAAAATCTATCATAGGCCTTAGATATATCCAACTTAAGCACCATACAAGGTTTTTTATTATGTTCCATGGAGTGAATATATTCATGAGTAGACAAAAAAACATCCAAAGTTTCTCTACCTGAAACAAACCCTTTTTGATTAAAAGATAACAACCCATGGAGTGCAAGTTTAATTCTATTGACAATAAATTTAGAAATGATCTTATAGACAATGTTGCATAAGCTAATTGGCTTGAAATATTGCACAGAAGAAGCCTCCATTTTCTTAGGAACCAAAACAATAAAAGTGGAGTTCAATTGCCTCAAAATCTCTGACATTCTAAAAAATCTCTAGCTGTCATAAGAAGATCCTCTGAGATAATATCCCAAAAATCTTTAAAAAAGGAGGGATGGAACCCATCAGACCCCAAGGCTTTGAAATCACCAAAAGAAACAAAATCATAGATTTTACCTCTTTTAAGGAATAACTTTCTCAAAGTTAGCAATATCTTGATCATTCAAGATCTATAAAATCAGATCTATAACTTCCTTCAGGCTAGACATATCCTAGTTGAAATCAGCCAAGGTTTCCTTAAAGAAAGAAATAGTGGCATCAGCAATATCTTAATCCTTCATAAGAATAGTACCATTTTGAAGATTCAGATTTATACTGACATTTATTCTCCTATGCTTCAAAGTGGATTGGTGAAAAAACTTTGTATTCCTATCTCCTTCAATAAGCCACTAAATTCTAGATTTTTGTTTCCAAAATATCTCCTCATTTTTCATAAGTCTATACTACTAAATCCTCAAATCTATTATATTACCACAAGTATCCATATCAATCATACCTTTTCTCCATACTTTCCTAAATTTCTTTTAGATCTTTGATCAACTTTTCTTTTTTCTAAAAGATATTCCCAAAACATAATATATTCCATCCTTTAGCATTCTCTTTAACAGTCTTCAACTTTTTAGTAAAGAAAAACATAGGGGTACTTGTTGGAATAATGTTAAGATTGAAAGTGTTGTCATTGATGTCAATCGGTCAACTAGTTATCAACTAGTTGTTGGTTGTATATGTCATAGATATTGAGAAAATTGTAATGAAGATATGTTGCAGGTATTCAGTGGTTGCTTCGAGTTTTGGTTCAGATTTTCTCCTATGGTTGTGTGGTTCAGATGTGTTTTTCATGGTTGTTAGTAGATGATATATCTATATTTTTGGTTGTTGGTTCATTGTACAGTGCAAGTTGTGTTCACGAGTTGTGAACTATGGATTTCTATGTTTCTGGTTGAGGTCAGAAAGAAATGTTGTTGGTCCAAATTTCTCTTTGATGAAGTCTTATGACTTGTAGTTCTAGAGTTGTGTTGCCCTAATTCCATTGAAGATAGTTTCAGAATTTGGAAGGTTCATGCTTAATGGCTCTATGTGTTTTACACTTGTTTATCCAACCTTGTTTGAAATACTACTCTCAAGATTGATGAAGCGTGTTGGATCTATTTGGGTCCTTATGAAGCATATGTTTGGTTCACCCTCATTCTAATTCCACCTTAGGATGTTTGGTGCCAGCATAATTTGAATTTGAATTTGGATGGCCGACTTTGGATATGTCTCAAATTTGAAGAAATGCAAGATGAATTAATGACGAACTATGAGACAAGAGTGAAGAAGAAGAGTGATAAGAAAAGAGAAAGTGTAGAGTGTGTGTGTGTGTGTGACGTGAGTGTGGCAGATCAGTGTGAAGCTTAATGTTGAATTTTTGGATGTAGTGATTAGAAGGTGAACTCTATCATTCATGTGTGATTGCAATTCATTGTGGTGGAATCCTTTATTTCATTGGCATTGTAGTCTCTCTGTAACAAGTCTTTTTTGTCTTGTTTGTATCTTTGGGGCAGTGAGCCCTCCAGGTCGTAGCCCTGTTGGACAGTGAGTCCTTGTTCCAGACAATGAGTCCTTATTTTGGAAGTGAGCCTTATTTTAGGCTATGAACCTTTTGTAATCGATTTTGATATTATCCATAGTATGAGTTAATCCTCACCATGGTTTTTCCCTTATTGGGTTTTCCACATAAATCTGGTGTTATTGTGTTTATGTGTTGGATTTAAGTTTTTGTATTGGCATTTGATGCTTAATCATTTAAGAAGTATTAAGAACTAATTCCATTGATTCAGTTAAAGGTTTAATTTTGTGAAAATGTATTCACCCCCCCTCTCAGTTGTTATATTCAACAATTGGTATCAAAGCTCGGTTCCTTGGTGAAAAGCTTAACCACTTGAGGTAGGTCCAAGATGGCTAGCAAAATGGTTTATGATTATATGAGATTTGATGGAGCTAATTATGGTATCTAGAAAGTATTGATGGAATAATATCTGGAGTATTGTGGATATTATTTGGAGAAAGCTTGCAATAATCCTGCTGATGGTATGAGTATGCCTGAAGAGATCAAAGCACATGAAGCAAACAATAAGGAAAAATGCATCTTGAAGAATAGTCTGGTATATTCTGATTCAAGATTAAGGTATAGAATTTGAATATGGCTAAGGAAGTTTGAGATGCATTGGAAAGAGTGCATGATGGTGATGAAAGATTTAAAGAAGTGAAATTACAAAATTTGGAGACACGGTTTGATCTTATACATATGCTTGAAGATGAGAATGTTAAAGCTTATGTATAGACATTGGATGTGATAGTGGTCAGAATGAGTGGACTTGGTACTATTGTAGATGAAACCAGGATTGTAAATAAGATTCGCATAACTCTTCATGATGCTTACAGTGAGAAGGTAAGTGTTATTGAGTAGACTATAGATTATAAGACCTGTACTAAGGATATATTGTTAGGATTTTTGGCATCTTATGAGATGAGGAAGTTGGGTCTGAGGAATGGATGCAAATCAGAGACTAATTTTAAAGCTACAAAAGTTGAAGATCCAGATGAAGATAACTTTGATGAAATAGAATCTAACTTTATAAGAAGGGTGAGGAAAGGCTCTAGTAAGTATGAAGGTAATTTTCCCTTTAAATGCTTTAGTTGTGGAGAAATAGGTCATTATGCTACAAAGTGTCTGGAAAGAGCTAAAATTAATAAACAAAGATATGAGAAGGAAAAGAAAGGAAAGAAGATTAACAAAGCTTATTATGTGAATGAGAATGCTAGTATATTTGATAAGGATTTAGAATATGAAGATCCTAATGACAATGAATGTTTTTTCTTGGCTATTGAGGATGAACCTACTTCTACTAATTCTGAAAAATAGATAAAGGAAAGCCCCTTGGATAAGGAGAAAAATGAAGGTATGGTTATCTCTTCCCTACATGCTAAACAAGAGAAATTATTGGGTAGTTGATAGTGGTTGTTCACATCACATGACTAGTGATAAAAGTAATTTTGTTAAGCTTGAGAAATATGATGGAGACTTGATTATGTTTGGAGATGATATTGGTGCTAAAATATATGGGATAGGTTCAGTAAGTTTTGATGGCAAGCATCATACTGACTATGTTTACTATGTTAAGGTTTTAAGGCATAATGTTTTGAGAGTTGGTAAGATGTATAGAAATAGATATGATCTCAAGTGTTTAGAGATGATAAATGTGAGATCCGGAAAGGATCTGAAACATTGATTGCTACAGGAAAGAAATCTGAAGGGAATATCTATCAACTTAAGGGTGTTGATGGATGATGCTTTATGACTTAGATTAATGACAGTTGGTTATGGAATAGGAGAATGTGTCACATGAACTTTGATAACTTGGAAAGGATCAGTGTTTTTCAAGGTGTGAGAGATTTACTAATAATTATAAAGCCTATTAATGTTATTTGCAGAAGTTGTCAATTTGGAAAGCAAGCAAGAAATCATTATAGATCGAAGGAACAATCTACTATCGAACTACTGGATTTAGTTCATATAGATATTTTTGGTCCTACAAGAGTGATAATCCTACTTGTTGAAAGGTAATTTATGTTTTTAATTGATGATTATTCTAGATATACATGGGTTACATGATGAATTATATAGATTCAAGACATTCAAAGCAATGGTTGAAAATCAAGAGAATTTAAAGATAAAATGCTTAAGATCTGACAAAGGTAGACAATTCACCTCCCATGAGTTTAATATGTTTTGTGAAGTGCATGGAATAAAGAGACATTCATCTGCTCTGAGAACTCTTCAACAGAATGCAATTGTTGAAAGGAAAAATAGAATAGTTCAAGAAGTTGCTAGGTCAATGATTATTGAGGTTGGTTTACCAAACATTTATTGGAAAGAATCTATTTCTTGAAAGAATCTATTTATATTGATGTTTATGTATTCAATCGAGTTCAAACAAGAGAAAATAGTACAAAGACTCCCTATGATCTATGGCATGGAAGAATTCCTACTATTAAATATTTCAAGGTATTCGGAAGCAAATGCTATATCAAAAGAGATGAAGAAAATTTGGGAAAGTTTGATGCAAGAAGTGATGAAGGAATTTTCCTTGGATATTCTACTAAATAAAGGCATACAAATTTTCCAATAAAATATTGAGGAAGATTGTAGAGAGATCGAATGTGAAGGTTGATGAGACAATGAAGAATTCTATTGACATTGATGGATAATGATGATTGTGTAAGAATCAAAGAAATTGCAGAAGAATAAGAAAGAGATGAGAAAGAGAAACAGAATGAATAGAATGAAAGAGAAGAATATGATTTGATGATGTCCCCTAGAGCACCTAGATATATATAGAAGAATCATTCAAAAAGTTGGATTATTGGAGATAAGACAAAAGGTGTATTGACTAGAAGAAAAGTTGCTATTGAAGTGAATTTATGTTTACTTTCTGAGATAGAACCGAAGACTATAAGTGAAGCTTGTAAAGATGAACATTGGAAGGAAGCAATGAAATAATAACTTTTGCAGATTGAGAAGAATCAAGCTTGGGAATTGGTCCCAAGACCGGCAGATAAAAACATCATTGCATTGAAGTGGGTATTGAGAAATAAGTTGAATGAGAATGGAGAAGTGATCAAAAACAAAGTGGGGCTTGTGTGTAAAGATTACTCACAAGTAGAAGGCATAGATTTTCAAGAAACTTTTTCTCTAGTAGCAAGAATGGAAGCTATAAGGATGTTCTTGGTGTTTTCTGCTCATAAATATTTTAAGATCTATTAGATGGATGTCAAGTCAGCATTTTTGAATGGTGAACTAGAAGAAGAAGTCTATATGGAACAATCGGAATAATTTCAATTGACAGAGCAACCGAATATGGTGTGCAAATTGAAGAAAAATTTATATGGATTGAAGCAAGCTCCTAGAGCTTGGTATGCAATGTTAGATAGGTATTTGGTTTAGCAAATTTTTAACAAAGGTACAACAGAAATATGTAATTTAAGATTGAAAATGAAAAAAATCTTGATTTTAGTTGTGTATGTTGATTATATTATCTTTGGAGGAAATGAAAATATGTGCAAAATGTTTGCGAAAGAGATGCAAAATGAATTTGAAATGTTTATGTTTGGAGAGATGAATTTCTTTCTTGGGCTACAGATTAATCAGACAAAGAAAGGAATTTTCATTTCACAGTCTAAGTATGTGAGAGAGATGTTGAAGAAGTTTTGGATGGATGGTTCCAAATGAGTAAGTACACCTATGGTGACTGGTTACAAATTGGGTAAATATGATAATTCACCTAAGGCTGATCAAAGCAAGTATAGATCTATGATTGGTGGACTATTGTATTTGACTACTACTAGACCAGATGTCATACATGTTTTTTGTCTTATGGCTAGATTTCAAGAAGATTCTAAGGAAACACATGTTGTTGTTGTTAAAAGAGTATTCATATATTTGAATGGCACTCCAGATTATGGATTATAGTATCCTAAAAATACTGACTTTACACTTAGTGCCTATACAAATGCGGATTGGGTTGGATGTATAGATGACAGAAAGAGTACAAGTGGTGGTGCATTCTTTCTTGGATAAAAATTGGTAGCATGGTCGATTAAAAAGAAATGTTCAATCTCTTTGTCTATTGTTGAAGCTAAGTACATTGTTGTTGCATCTTGTTGTACACAAGTTTTACGGATGAAACAGACATTGAAATATATCACAATGCTATATGATGATCCCATTTCTATTTCCTATGATAACACAAGTGCAATAAACATTTCAAAAAATCATGTCATGCACTCGAGGATGAAGCATATATCTATCAGGTACCATTTCTTGAAATAAAAGGTCATGAAGAATGAAGTTAATCTTGAGTATGTTCTGACAAAGGATTAGATTGTTGATATTTTTATGAAGGCTCTTCCTAAAGACACTTTTGAGTATCTCCGGGAGAAGTTAGGGGTTATTGACCCTCCTTCCTTGAGCTAGATGCATATGCAGATGCATTAGTCTGGTGGATCTATGGATCTATCTTTCTTTTGGACTAATGTTTTGGTGGCTACCTCTCAGGGAGAGGAGGTAGTATCAGTTGTTGTCATTGTGAGTATTTTTTTTTCATGTCAAATGAGAGATCAATGGAAAATATTCTTTTTCCTTTTCCATTGATGTCAAAGGGGGGGAAGAAGAAGCATGTGAAAAAGAAAAAAAAGGGAGAAGAAGCATATAAGATATTATCTTCTAAGGGGGAGAAAATAGAAAAATGTATTCAAAGCTAGTATGTTGTCTTTGATGGTTTTTCACATCATGTGATGCCATCAATGACAAAGGGGGAAATTGTTGCAAGAATGAAAAGATTGAAAGTGTTGTGGAAATATTGAAGGTGTTGTCATTAATTTCAATTGGTCAACTAGCTAGATCAACTAGTTGTTGTTGGTTTATATGTTGAGGATATTGAGAAAATTGTAATGAAGATTGCAAGTATTCAATGGTTGCTTCAGGTTTTGGTTCATATTTTCTCATGTGGTTGTGCAATTCAGATATGTTTTTCATGGTTGTTAGTAGATGTTATATCTAGATTTTTTATTGTTGGTTTGTTGTATAGTGTAAGTTGTGTTCACCAATTGTGAACTATGGCTTTCTATGTTTTGGGTTGAGGTCTGAGAGAAATTTTGTTGGTCTTGATTTCTCTTTGATGAAGTCTTATTACTTGTGGTTCTAAATTTTTGTTTCCCTGATTCCATTGAAGATAGTTTTAGAATTTGGAAGGTTTGTGCCTAATGGTTCTATGTGTTTTACATTGGTTTGGCCGACCTTGTGTGAAATACTACTCTCAATATTGATGAAGCGTGTTGGATCTATTTGGGTCCTTATGAAGCATATGTTTGGGTTTCCCTCATTCTAATTCCACCCTAGGATGTTTTTGCACCGCCCTAATTTGAACAATGAGACAAGAGTGAAGAAGAGTGGAAAGAAAAGATAAAGTGTAGAGTGTGTGTGTGTGATGTGAGTGTGGTAGATTAGTGTGAATCTTAATGTTGAGTTTTTGGATGCATTGAGCAAAATTTGAACTCTATCATTCATGTGTGACTGCAATTGATTATGGTGGAATCCTTTGGTGCACTGGGATTTTAGTCTCTCTGTAACAATTTTTATTTGTCTTCTTTGTGTCTCTATAGCAGTGAGCCCTCTGAGTTGTAGCCCTGTTGGATAGTGAGTCCTTGTTTTGTTATTGAGACTTATTTCATGCAATGAGCCTTTTGTAATCGGTTTTGATATTCTCTATAATGTGAGTTAATCCTCATCGTAGTTTTTCCCTTATTGGGTTTTCCATGTAAATCTATTGTTATTGTGTTTATGTGTTGGGTTTAAGTTTTTGCATTAGCATTTGATGATTAAGAATTTAAGCAGTATTAAGAATTAGTTTTGATGATTGAGTTAAAGGTTTAATTCTATGATAATTGATTCACCCTCCCCCCTCTTCATTGGCATATTCAACAATACCATTGCAATGATTATTCCGCCATTTTTCTATAATATCTCTAAACTCAGGGTGAGAGGCCCACATGACTTCATACCTAAGGGGATAAGGGCCTTTAGACACAACATCAGTCCAACTCAACAAAATAAAATTATGATCTAAAATCGTTCTTGGAAAAGAAGATAAAGAAAGACTAGGTAAAATATTCCCACCATTAGAGATAAGAAACCTATCTAGATAAATACCTGTAACTCAGATTTTTCAGAATTTGTGGATGCTAAAGCTGCACAAGATTAAACATCAATTCTAATCTAAATAAAACAACAAAGAATGATAAGTAAGCGTGATTAATCTAAACTAATAAAACTAGAATGATCTCACTGAATATGCAAATACTTCCTCGATTTATCTCAATTGCCCTTCTCCATTTTGCTATATTGTTATTATTGCCCTCAGATATTTGTGTGTTTGAATGCAAGCATAACTTCGTTGAGTGTCTCAGCAAAATATCGAAGATTGTTTCTTCTCAAAAGTGTATAATGATTTCGGGGGGAGGAATAATGATAATGACAAGCCATTTTATAGATTTTGTGTTTTCAAATGATCGGCTCAGATCGAAAGAGAGATTGGCGGACTAGATTGATGAATGCCATGCAATGAGTTATGTGACAGATAGAATGTGAGTTAGAACGTGAGTTCAGGACACGAGTTCAAAAAGACTATAGATAGAGACTAAGTTAGAACGTGAGTTAAAACACAAGTTCAACATCTTAATCTCCAAAAATAGAAGAAATAGACTTTGTATGCAAAAGCCAAAGTTAGAAGTCGAAGATGAGGAATTCGAATGCATAATTAAATTAATTAATTAAATAAAAGATATTTAATTAATAAATGCATACATGCATATGAGTTAGCACTAGTTAATCGACTAGTTGTGACGGAAAGTCTTCTCGTACAGATGATCAACAGTTGAATTCAAAGATAACTCGAGAACTAAAAATAGATCTTGAGTCAAAAGGTGAGTGAACAATTAGATAACTAATTGACAGAAGAAAGTGACATAAATAATTAAATATGAATTAAATGTTCATTTAATTCAACATTCAAAAATAGAAGATTTAATTAAATAAATAAAGTAGTTTATTTACTTTGACTTTCGAAAAGGGTAGAATTGAATAATTAAATAATAAATATTTAATTATAGTTGAAAAGGGGGTTAAATGAATAATTAAATAAAGATATTTAATTATAGTTGACATATAATAAAAAGAGGGTTTAATTAAGAAGGAAAAATTAATTAGTTAGGGACATAATTAAATAAACATGATTTATTTAATTATCCAAGTTGAATAAAGATTAATGATGAATTAATGAATTAATTAAAAAGGGGTATTTAATTAATAGAGGAAATATGTGTTAGAAAGGTTAATTAAATAATTGACATTATTTAATCATGACCATGGACTATAGAATATTATGTCGAATGTTTACTTACAGGCCTAGACCAATTTTCGGTATCTACAATTTGCCCCTCTTTGATACAATGTTGGTATGACATTGTGTCAAAGAAAATATGCCTCGGTCATGCCCCAGCATGAAACAGGTTAGGGTATGCCCCCTCAGGAAAATTGACATTTTTTTGAAATGTTCCAAAAAAAATCAGGAAATATTCCTGATAAGTCAAGATGATAGTCAGAAATGCTATGGAATCGACGGAATTGAATTTGGAGTTAATAAGGACATATACAGGTCGTTAGAAGTTGAAAGATTATGCGGCCAATAGATTAGGGCTGAGAAAATGCCACTTTTAACCCACCTATAAATAGAAATTAGGGCTAAAATGAAATCATTTGCACCCAGAGGAGATAGAAAAACTTGAGAATTTGCTCTGACTGACTGAAGAAATGGCGCCTATTCCATACACCAAACATCGAGGATATCGGATTTGGACCTTTAGGAGGCCAGCCGACGTAGGACCACCGGTATGTACTTGAAAACGAGATATTTTAATGTATTTTTGGCACATTTTTCTAGACTTAGAAAATGAATAAGCAAATGCGGTGCGTCGTAAACGACGCATATGCCGTCATATTCGCCGCATCTGCAAAAACTTGCCAGGCTAGTTTCGGCTGATTAGGGAATGACCGCATGTGGAGCATCATGCACCGTATGTGTGGTTGTGCAACACATATGCATTAGGGATATACGCAACTGTATGCATGAACCGCATATGTGTTTTGTGAAACACATATGTAGGTGGACAGCAGAAAATGTAAAATGAACCGCATGTGCAAGGTACACCGCATGTGGTTTTTGTGAACCGCATGTGCAGTAGTCAGAAAGGGGTGGTGAGAAAATGCGATGCATATGCATTGTGCAATGCGTGTGAGGCTCTATGCAATGCATTTGCAAAAATGCACCGTACCTGTTAAAGTGAGCCGCATTTGACTGGCAAAATTTTTTGAAAAAAATTTCGAAGGAAAATTTGAAAAAATACTGGCATCATGGGTAACTTGCAGGTGGTGATAGATCCTATCTACACATGGGAGTCGCGACCAGATACATTTTCCTTGAGAGATAGTTTGAGCTCTACAAAGGTTCGATTGCTATGGGTTCTAGGTCTACGGCATTATTTGTCGATGCTTGCCATTTGAGCGAATAGGGGGATGTTGACAACACTTTGCGAGTGATGGCATTCTGAGACATCGTCGTTTCATTTGCCGACTAGGGAGGCCACTGTCACATTAGAGGATGTGTACAGGATTTTGAGGCTACCCATCAGAGGAGAGCGGGTTACATATGATACCCAGCGAGGATTGACTGAGTTGGATTGATTTTATTAGGTTGATGACATCAGTAGGCTCGGCATTGAGCACTACGAGATTAGATGGCCAGTGTTAGCAGACAGATACGATAGGATTGATTGTATCCTATGTACATTGATTGGGGGTATTGTGCTTCCAGACAGACGGGGACATGGCTTTCCAGTGGGATGGGGAGCTATGTTGGTTGGTATGTTGGAGAATGAGACAAGATAGGCATGGGGTCCATGTCTACTCGGGATGTTGTATTTTCATTTACACGACATTGCTTATAAAGATGCATAGTCATTGAGTTGTGGGACGACATTGCTGATGATATGGGGTTTTGAGAGGATAGCTATATTTCATCCTCTAGTGATAGTAGAGGGAGAGGAGGGATACCCATATGTGTTTCGATATACAGGGCAAATCACACAGACCCATGTGGGTGACACAGGATACTGGTGACATGCCTTGGATACTCTCGATCAGTTCATATGGAGACCTTACATGGATTGTGAGGAGTGGGTGGACGAGGACATACATTTGTCATTTTGCAGATAGACACAGTATCTCATTGGGAGGACTATTTTGAGTGTGCACATTATCGAGCGACATCTGTCGGATAGAGTGCTGAGACAGTTCGGGGAGGTTCAAGATGAGCCGCGGAGAAGAGCAGAGTTTGCTCGGTCGTCGAGAGAGGTTCCATGGTGGGGACCCATGATTCTAGTGACTACAGCGGAGACAGAGATACAAGCTCTTCAGCTAGTACAGTGGGGATGGAGAGGGGTATTAGCAGATCCAGGGACCATGGCTACTTATGATGCATGGTGGGCAGTGCATCGCCCGATTCCTTATAAAGATCCGGACCAGCCAGCACCAGTCGAGAGATGAGGCATAGGGCCTAGAGGACGTCAAAGAGGTGGAGGTGCCAGAGTTGGTAGAGTTGGTGGTAGAGGTGATGGAGATGACGGTAGAGGCGGAGGTAGAGGCGGGAGATGAGGATGGAGAGGGGGTCAGGCAGGTGGAGATGTACTGATTCAGGCAGTAGTAGCGGTTGATGTACCGATGATAGATATCAGAGGGAGAGTGGATGTTTTGGCTAGGGGTGAGCATGTTACAATGGAGGTAGTGGTTGAGGAGCATGTAGATGTAGATGTGGGAGTAGAGGATGTCGCAGAGGATTCTGATGCAGACATGGCCTTAGATCCTTTGGGTGTGTTAGTAGGATATGGAGAGGATGATGTACAGGATGATGTTGAGGAGGATGTTGAGGAGGAGGCACCTATGGAGGAGTAGGAGAGAGAGCTCAGAGATTAGATAGTGGAGGGGAGACAAGATGAGGATGCTCCTAGAGACACTGATAGGGAGGCTATGGAGGAGAGACTCAGACTGATGACTGCAGAGTTTGAGGCGATGAGACTAGAGAGAGACAATGCCTACTCAGAGAGGGACAGTACCTATGCAGAGAGGGACAGTGCGCGGACAGAGAGGGATAGTGCTCTCATGGAGAGAGACCAGGCTATAGCACGGAGGTAGGAGATAGAGCAGCAATTCATAGAGGTTAGACGCCTTTGTAGTGGGTCTTCATCTGATGGCATGGTATGAGAGTTAGTCAGATCAGTGGAGAGAGCCACTTATTGCAGGGATTTGTATGAGGCCGCAGTGCCAACAGAGAGACGAGCTCCTACATTTTCAGAGGTACGCAGTCAGAGCAGAGGTCATACTCGGAGTCAGAGGACATAGAGCACTGAGGGGGTGATAGGACCATCGAGGTTGGGTCCATATGATAGGCCTTCCACCTCACAGAGGCTACCTTCAACTGCATTCCCACCACCATCACCTCATGATAGCAGGGGTAGTGGGACACAATGATAGGGACTTCAGATACTTGTAGACATTTGTATTTTTGATCAGAGAGCCTATGAGCTCATGTTTTATTTATTGATACATTCAGACATTGTACTGTGACACACTTTTTGAGCGATATATATATGATTTTGGTGGCTTTTACATGATATGCAATTCTATGTTATGTATGATGATTTATTTCTACATGATTGTGTTTCCCAAATGATGTATGTACATGTGTTATGAATGAATGTTGCTATATGTTTATGAGTTATGCATTGAATAATGATGTTATGAATGCCTTATTTTACTTATGATAATGAATGCAATGTTCTACATGATGCTTATATGTGATGGTCATATGGACATGCAATGTTTACATGATGTATGTTATAATGATGCAATACCTATTACGCCATGATGTGAAATACAATGAAAATGAAAGGTACTATATGAAATGTTTATTGAATGGATGTAGATGCAAATGACCTAATGTGTTTTTTTTTTTTTTATTGTGTCACAGGACTTTATCTTAATGTCAAAGAAGAGAAATGTTAGGATGAAAATGACTTCAGAATGTTAGTAAGAAATAATTCAGGTCATGATGTGAAATGTAATGTTATGAGATAATGATGGTTGATCGATTGAGAAAAAAAAAAAACCTTCGATATATTGCCAAATACGCTATACTTATTTTGTTATCATCATTGGGCAGGACATGACACAGATGGATAGTACACACTATGATATGAGATAAACCATAGTGTACAAAGTTATCCACCTGTGAAAAACAGACAGTCGTAGACAAGGAGTGTCCTAACTCAGACTAAGGACATGATGCCCCAGTCGTTTGGTCAAGATAAACCACAGACAGCAGACAAATAAAAGATGGGTCATGAGATGTCATTGCTCCTATAAATCCTTGATAGGACATCCTTGAGGAAACTAGTAACATGACTCAAAAACCAATGTTAAAAAGACAGTTGACAGATAGCAGCCAAAGAAAAAGAATCCTAAGACGTCGTTGCTTCTCTAAATCCTTCAACAGACATCCTTGAGAAAGCTAGCAATAGGATCTTGCACAAATCGATAAAAAGATAAGACAAAATAAGATATAAAGTCATAAAGTGAAATAAATGTATTTTCCAAAACTTGATCTTGTGGGATTGTTTGATGTTGATGTTTGACATTGCGTAATGTGAGAGAATGACACATACCGCATAAGACGTTGAGTCTGGTTTTGACTTGGTGACTTCTGTATAAGGCATGACAAAGCCTGGTTTTAGTAAGACACGTGTCGTATAAGACATTGGAGTCTAATGACGTTGAACTGACAAGCCACATGAGACTATGACAATTTAATGACGTCTATTGACAAGAAAGACATATCTTGCTAAGACATGGGTTGATCGCTTTGACAATGTGTTTGATATTGACTTGATGACTTGTTGAGATGTTTTTCCTTGTTGTTGCATGACTCGTTTTGATTCGTTGATTGATAAAAGTGTGTGCGTGTAGACAGTGTATGACATCAGACGATACCTTAAACTATGATATGCAACTTGTGTGATAGTGATTGTGAATGAACCCTATTGGAATGACCTAGTGTGGTCTCGGGAGCTCATCAATTGATTAGCCTTGCCTACATTGTACACGCAGAGACCTCGTAGTTCAACACGACCAATGACTTTGAATATACAAAGAGTCATGATTTAATGTGTGTGATACATGACAAACCTAGACGGACAGACCTAATGCCTCGGGGGCACATCAATTGATGGCCTTGCCTACGTCCCAGTCGTAGAGGCAACGTAGTTTGACTATGTCTATGACTGACTTAACATGACCGACTTGACATGATTGACTAGACATGATCGACATGACATGATGGACTAGACATGATTGACTTGACTCTATTTTTTGGGATTTTTTGACTTTTTTTTATTTTTTTGGATTTTTGATGTTTTCTAATGTTTTTGGGACTTTTCAGGACATTTTCGATGGCATGACGTTATGTACAAAGTGTTAGGGCACAGAAAAAGGATTTTCCCCCAGTCAGGAATATGATTTGGAAGATGGAATGGATAATATGACAGAATAGACTTTGATGTCAATCGTTCCAAATGATGGATAGGACAACCATTTATTATGAGTGATGGTGAAAAAGACTGATTAGAATGATGGTAGATGGGAGAGCGAGCTTGACTACACATGGCGCCTGTTTGCCAGGTTTTCACCATGGTACTTATCCATAGCGCCACCGAAGCGGTTTTCACTAGTGGATGGATTTATTTCTCTTTACTTTTTTTATTTTCTCAAATTTTTTTGGTGTTACAAAGACACCTGTTTGCCAGGTTTTCATCAAGGTAACCATTTTTTTGTCTTTTCATTTTTTTGTATTTTTCGAGATTAAGACACGGATTCTTAGAGACTTAAGCGTAGAACCTCTTTAGATGTAGACTGTTGATAGGGGTTAAAAGCGGTTCTCCTTCAGGACTAGAGAGTTGGTACGCTCCTGACCCAAAGGCTTCTGTGACAATGTATGGCCCCAACCAGTTAGGTTCAAACTTTCCTGGTTTCTCGCGTTCAGCTTGGTTCTTAGGATTCTCCATTAATACCAGGTCACCAATGTCAAAGTGTCTATTGAGAACCTTTCTGTTGTAACTACGATGAAGATGATTCTGATATGCTTGTAAATGATCTAATGCTTTTTGTCTTCATTCATCCAACAATTCTAACTCTTGTAACCTAGAGACACAGTATTCTTCATCGTCAATATGACCCTTCAAGGATACCCGTAGAGAAGGTATTTCGACCTCAATAGGTAAGATAGCTTCGGACCCAAATACAAGGGAATATGGAGTGGCGTCGGTGGGAGTATGGATGCTTGTGTGATAAGCCCATAAGGCAGGATTAAGCTGTAGGTGCCAGTCACGACCAGCGTCATTGACAGTCTTCTTAAGGATTTTAACAATAGTCTTATTAGATGCCTCAGCTTGGCCATTACCTTGTGGGTAATATGGGGTGGAGAAATGGTGTTTGATGTGGAATTCTTCACATAAATGGCATACTTCTTGGTTCTTGAATAGGCGGCCATTGTCTGTGATTATGGATTGAGGCACACCATACCGACAAATGATATAGTTTAGGATAAACTTAGATATTTGTGTGCTAGTTATGTATGTCATGGGGATGGCTTCGATCCATTTCGTGAAGTAATCAGTAGCGGTGATGATGAATTTATGGCCATTTGATGATGGAGGGTGTATCTTACCTATGAGGTCGAGTCCTCATTGGGCGGAGGGCCATGGTGAAGTAATTGGATGAAGCTCTTGCGTTGGCACTCTTATCAATTCTCCATGTATTTGACATTGTCTACATTTCTTTACAAAGATGTATGAGTCTTTCTCCATCGTAGGCCAATAGTAACCCAGTCTCATAATCTTGTGGGCTAGAGTGGGACCACTTGAATGAGATCCGCATATACCCTCATGTACCGCTTGCAAAGTTGTTTGTGCTTCCTCAGCATTGAGACATCTCATTAGGGCGTTATCTAAGGTATGTCTATACAGGGTTTCTCCGATGATGGTGTACTTGGCTAACTTTCGGATGAAAGTTCGACGTTGGTTATTGGACAAATCTTGAGGTAGGGTTTGGTCAGTGAGGTAATCAAATATGTCTTTATACCAAGGAGACGTAGGACCAAAAATGGTACACACTATTGTAGTATTAGGGACATCATAAGTGGGGATCAAAAGTTTTTCAACCAGGAACTCGAACTTAGGCACATTACTTGGGATATCCAACAAAGAACCCATGGTTGCCATTGCATCTGTAGCTCTATTTTGGATACGTGGTATTTGTTGAAAAGTTATGTCATTGAAATACTATTTGAAACTGTCAGCCATCCTCTTGTAAGGTGCAAGCTTCTCATCCTTAGTCTCGTAATCATCATTCACCTATCGGATTACCAGTTGAGAGTCGCCAAAGACATGTAGGCTCTTAATGTTCCATTGAGCTGCCATTTTTAAACCTATTACTAAGGCTTCGTATTCTACTATGTTATTGGTACAAGGGAATGCAATCCTAAATGATTTAGGAATGGTATCACCTTGAGGTGTGACAAGTAAGATACCAGCCCCTGAACCACAATTTGTATGTGATCCATCAAAGTACAGTTTCCACTCAGTTTTAACCTCAAGGTTGAAGAGAAATTCATCTGGAAAATCTACTACTAATGGATGATCTGCCTTTATAGGTGTGTCTGCTAGTTGATCTGCAATGACCTGTCCTTTTATTGCCTTCCTTTCGACATACTGAATGTCATACTCGCTAAGTATCATAATCCATTTAGCCAATCAGCCTGTTAAAGTTGTCTTACTTAGGAGGTACTTAAGTGGATCAATTTTTGCAATCAACATGGTTTGTCAATTGAGCATATAGTGTCTAAGTATTTGGGTAGCAAAGACTACCGCAAGATAGGCACATTCTATGTTGCTGTAATTCAATTCATAGCCCACTAAGGTTCAACTGATATAATAAATCACTCACTCGTGACCTTGATCATCTTGTTGTGCGAGAAGAGCCCCTAATGTTGACTGAGTTGCTGAGATGTAAAGTATCAATGGTTTCCCCTCTGTAGGTGGCATTAGGACTGGTGGAGTAAGCAAATAGTCCTTGATTTGTTGGAAGGCCTCTTGACATTTAGGTGTCCACACAAATGGCACTCCTTTTTTGAGTAAATGCTGAAATGGATGTATTTTATCCGCCAATTGTACTATGAAACACCTAATGAACTGTAATCTCCCTTGTAGTGTTCTGAGTTGACCAATGCTGGTTGGAGGAGGCATTTCTATGATTGCTCTTACCTTTTATGGATCTACTTCAATGCCTCTGCGAGAGATGATATACCCTAACAGCTTCCCTGATTTCACTCCAAAGACACACTTCTTCGGATTGAGCCTGACATTGTAGTTTTCTAAACTTTAGAATATCTTGTCTAACACTTTCAAATGATCTTCCCTTGTTTCTTACTTGGCTATTATATCGTCGACATAATCTTCCATGAATGTATGTACAAAGTCATGAAAAATTGTAGTCATTGCTCGTTAGTAAGTGGCTCCTGCGTTCTTAAGGCCAAACGGCATAACATTCCAACAATATGTGCCCCATGGACACATGAAATTTGTCTTATGTTGATCTTCAGGTGCTATCTTTATCTGGTTATATCCAAAGAAACCATCCATAAGGGATAGCATCTCATATCCTGCAGTAAGGTCTACTATCTTGTCGATATTTGGCAACGGGAAGTCATCTTTAGGACATGCCTTGTTGATGTATCTAAAGTCAGTGCAAATTCGAATGCCCCTAGTTGGCTTAGTCACTGGTACCAGATTTGATATCCAATCCGCATAGTCTATTGTCATTATGAATCCCATGTCCAATAGTTTCTTAAGTTCTACCTTGACCAATAGAGCAATTTGCAGATGCATCTTCCTTAGTTTATGTTTGACTGGTTTGATACCCGGCTGGAGTGGTAAATGATGCAATATCAGGTCTGGATCCAACCCAGGCATGTCAGCATACGACCATGCAAAGTTTACTTGTCTCTTTTTGAAGAAGTCTTTGAACTCATGTTGTTCTGTCTCTGATAAAGAAGCCGCAAAATATACTATCTGAGGATTCTATTTTGTTCCTATATTGACTGCGACAGCCTCTTCTACTAACATGGGTGACTTTTCTTGTGCAACGGGGAGAATATTTAAACCTCTATCCTTGGGTACCTCAGAGAGGTTTTCGCCCTCGGATACGTCCTTTATTTTGTATTTTTCTTGGTCCAAAGGCGTCTTTCGGTTTTCACCTAGGTGCTCATCATTTTTATTTTCATTTTCATTTTCATTTTTGCGGCTAGAGGTGTAAATAGACTCCCCGAAATATGCTTTATCATCCAAGTCTATGGTAAAACCTACCTTATGATCCCCTCTAGGTATACCTTCTCTAAGTCCCATGAACTCAGCAATTGCTTCGTTGTTCTCGAATGTATCTATGATAGGTGTACCTTGTTGATCCCAGTCGATGAGTTCAGGATATACAAGGGGCATGTCGTCATCGGAGTTTATAAGAGTAACTGCTAACAAGGTGAATATGGACTGGTTGACATGGTCACAGAAGTTTTGGACTAACTCCTTCTTGTTTTTCTTCCTATGGATAGGCATATTCTGTTGTGGGACAATGGCAAGGGTAGATTCGTCAGAAGATGGCTTGTCAAGTGCCCAAGATGCATGATCAAGGGTTTCCCAATAATAGTTCTTTTGCCATTTGTCTTTAGACAAGTGTTTCTTAGGATGAGGACTAGATTGTTTTGATACAGGTTTCACATTGAGGTCCAATTCTCCAAATAATGCATCTATGTTCATGGTACTAGTAGATGAGAGAGACTCCCATTCACCATCGCTTGAGTAAGGGGATTCATCATAGACTGGAGGTTTGTCATAAACTGTGGGTAGGTCACAAACTAGGGGAAGTGGTTCATGAGATGTCTTGATGTCTGGGTAATCATTCACTTCCTCTTGAAACGTTGACGAGGTACCAAGAAACCCAATTCTAAGCGATTCACACCCTAGCCCTAGATACTTTGGTCGTGGGTAAATAGTAATTGGTTATGTCCTTCCATTTTGATATAGTCCTAACCCACTATGCTCATCATAGCCTTCATTTTGTATTATCTTAAATCCTTTTCCATATTGGTCCTTGGCTATTTGAATAGATGAGGAGGGGTATTCATGTTCTTCTTGATACAACCAGGAATCATCTTGATCCACAATCTCTTCACTTAACTCTCCCCATTTTTTCAATGTCGTTGTAGGGGGAACATGAAATGTGACCATAGACTGTCTTCTATCCGCCATGGGTAGGCCATATGCCTTAGGTGGAATCAGTTCAGTAACACAATATGATGCCTCTATATTATACTCACCACAGCCCTTGTCTTGGATCTCAAGTTTTTGAGTGGAAGATGGTGGTTTGAATCAAATGGACTTAGTGAGACATGATGGGTCAACGTATTGGGATAGAGTGGATGATGAAGCCTGTTGATTAACAGGCACTTGTCGATGTGGAAGATCCCTTAGGTTTGTACATTACTGGAAAGGATCTGGATCACCATCAATGGTGATCTTTGTGCCATTATAGGGGAATTTGAGACACTGGTGGTGTGTTGAAGGTACCACTTTCATTGTGTGTATCCAAGGTCTACCTAACAACAAGTTGTATAGAAGGGTGAGATCCAAGACCTGGAAGCTGGTGTTCACGATTGCTGGGCCAATTCGAATAGGGAGTGTGACAACTCCTTTGGATGATCTTTCCTCATCATCATAAGCCTTGATGACTATACTCTTAGAGGTATCTACACAATCTTTCGATAATCCTAATGCCTTAACCAATTTAAGGGTACACAGGTTCAAACCTGCTCCTCCGTCTACCAAGACTCGTCAGACTTTGTTTTGATCGACTAAGACTTCAAGATGTAAGGGGTCATTGTGATCTGACTTTTCAGTTAAGTATTCTTGTTGTGAAAATGTAGCATGATGCGAGTTGGTCAAATATCCCACCATCTCTTTGAAACGATTGACATCTAAATCTATAGGAACAGTTGTATTCTGTAGAGCTTTGTCAAGAATGGACTGATGCTAAGGTGATAAGGTCAACAATTCCAAGATAGATATTTGCTTTACGCGGGGGGTTTTACTCAGTTGATCGAGAAGGTTGTACTTGAACTTGGAACTTTGCGTAGATGGCTCAGAAGAAGGACCAGGAATAGTAATCTTAGTTCTACGTGTGGTTATATTACATTCTGGATGCTTCTTGATGGAGAAAGTATTGACATTCTTGTTTGTGGCTCGAAGGTGGTTTATGATCTTTCCTTTACCATAGTCATACTTGATATTGTTATAGTTGGCCGATGGATTATTCTGGGGTCCTGAACTAGAGGCTTTTCCTTTTGTGTGGTCATGTAAGGGGTCCGTGAAGACCTTATTATCACTATTCTTAGTGTTTTTCTGCCCACCAACCTCTATAGTTTCATTTTCAACAAAGTCTTGTATGATGTTCTTTAATTGGTGACATTGTTGGAGGTTGTGCCCTTTCGTTCGATGATAGTCACAGAAAGCGTCATCGACCCACCATGAAGGTTTGAATTGTCCAGGATCATACTCTCTTGGCTCCAATGTTTTGATAAGATTATGTTTGACCAATTCTTTGAAGACTACCTCAATTGGTTGCCCTAAAGGTGTAAATTCTTGCGTTGGAAATCTCCTTTGTTGTGGTCTTTGTTGTGAGTTATGGACATAGTTAGCCATTTGATCAGGATTGTTCGTCATGTCTGCTTGTTGATTGTATCTTCTAAGTGTGATAACTGGTCCAGTATGTATGTGCTTAGCATCAACTATGTCGTCATTTGTGACATTCTTGTTCCTAGACCAGAACTTGTTTCTATCATTCGACACATTTTGTTGTTGGACAATCGGGCTCTTACCTGGTACTTAGATTTTGCCTTTGTCAATAAGGCCTTTTTCAAGGATGATCCCCTTTTGTACCAAGTCAATGAATGAAGTGCAACAGTGTACCTGTAAGTCACCTCTCAGTTTGGGGTTGATGTTTTCGAGGAAGATAGTGACCTTTTGTTTTTCAGGTATTTCGATGAGACAGCGGCTAGCTAGACTCCTCCATCTCTGGAAGAAAGTGATAAATGTCTCACCATCTTCTTGTGTCATGTGGCACAAGGTTGCTATGGTTACTTCATTGTCTATGTTAAAGGCAAAATGTTCAACAAACTTTTCAGCCAATTCCACCTAGGATTGTATACCGTATGGCAATTTGGAAAACCATTCCAATGTTATCCCTATAAGGGTTCGTGTAAATAGGTGCATCAAGTAAGTGGGGTCATACGATATATCCATGCATGCCATTGAAAATTCTCTAATATGTTCTATAGGATTCTTTCTCCCATTATACTTAGGCAAATTTGGTATAATGTATCCATGGGGGAAAGGTGTCATATAGAGTGCTTTGTCAAATGGGCATGGACATAGGTCTTGTGCTGATATAGTTCGTTTTCCTGACATAGACATGTCGTCCATCTTTTGTTGTAGAGTCTGCATTTGGTTTTGAAGGATGTCGACTTGTGTCAAGGACATGGTGTTCATGTTATTTGGATCAATGTAGATGTTCTGATACGCCATGTTTTGTGATAGGTTATGATTGGGCGAGGGGATATATCCTGTAAAAATATTCTTATTCAGGATAGGGATATTCCCTGTTTGAATTGTTTGATTCAGTATAGGAATGCTTCCTGTCTGAATTGTCTGACTTGGTATAGGTATATATCCGCCAACCTTGGTTTTCTTACCAGTCGTGTTGGTGCCAAAGGGGTTGGAGGAAGTTGCTCCTGCAGTGAATTGTAAACCTTGCGTTATGTTAAAAGGAGTTGGGTTTACAATTGATGATGTTTGTGTTGGTATACCTCTTGGTATTGCTACGGTTATTTGAGGAATAGAAACGGTAAATGTCACAGTTTGCGTTGGTTGAGTTGACTTAGTTGTCAAAGAATGGACATCAAATCCTGGAGGTAGAGTGGCACCTTCTACTAGCAATTTTGCTAAGTAGCATTGTGGATCATTGAGCAAACACTCATCCATGAAGGCTGCAAACTCAGGATCTTGAACTATTGCATCTACATCTTCTATGTAAATCTACCCATGTGTGTCCCTAGTGACATGTTTTTCAAGTAAAGGCTTGTGTGGACGTTTGCTTCCTGACGGTTGGTTTCCAAATAGATTGATGAATTCGTTGGGGTCTTTCGTTGCTTTGTGTTTCTTTTTGGACCTTGTTTCGACCATGAAAAAGTTTTCTCAAAATGGGTAATGCAGACTATGTCTAAAACTGATATGATGTATGTCTATGTTTCTGGATTTTTTTGACAATAAGGATGTTGCTAAAAATCTAAGATGACGTATGACTAGACGGACAATATGCAAAACTCTAAGTTGACTAAATGGCGACAAATGAGTCTAAGACGGGTATAACCTACCACCTAATGGAATAAATGCGTGCAAAAGTTCGTTCCTGATGATGGAACCTAAACGTATGACAAGGACAGTATGACAATGTGAATTTTCCAAAGACAAGGAAAGTTATCTAACTGTGATATGCAATTTCCTAGGAAGTATCTATATGCATGCAAATTGAGGATGATTAGGACTAAGACGTTTTACTGTGACCAAGACGTATATGACACCTATTGACGGTAGCTAAGATGTATATGACTCCTAATGATGGTAAACTAAGACGTATATGACGCCTAATGATGCAAGGTTTTTGAGAAAATTTAACCAGTTTCTAATCCAAGGTTGATCCTAAAAACCTAAAGCAAATAGTGACAAAGATATTTTAGACTCAGCTCGTGGTTTTATTTTGAAATTTTTCTGTTGACAGGAAATTGCGGTTCACCTAACAGTTGTGGTTTTTCCTCTGACAAATGCGGTTTTTTAATAGATGCGATTTTTCAACTAACAAATGCGACTTAAAAGGACACATGTAGTTTTTGAACTGACAAATGCAGTTTGCATGCACACATGCGACTCAGAATGTAACAGTTGCAACTCATTTTATGCAGACTATGTAAAATGACTATTTTGATAGCCAGATGCGGCGTTTCCCCTATCAAATGTGACTCACTATGACACATGCGACGATTAAACTGACAAATGCGACTCTGTTTTCTAAAAAATGAAATTTTCTCAAAATTTGTTTGACTGACTTTGTTTGTTTGATCAATATTTTGACGAATACAGCAAAGAGCAAACACAGCAATCAATGTATCTTCCATTTTTGTGATGTAAGGACTGTTAAGACTCGAAAACATGTACAACCTAGGCTTTTAGGATAGTATTTTTTGAATTCTTACTTGGATTTCTCCATCTACGCACATTCAGGGCAGATGACTAGTAGCTTGACCCCACTGGCTCCCCTCCACGGCACTCACTTATACGGGGCAGCCAAGCTACTGTACCCATGAAACTCCCATGGCATACATGTCACCTCAACACAAGAACCGTAAATTTGTAAGACGGCTTCACAGGTTATACACCTGTTGCACCAGCAAATAGATAGGATTTTGGTAACTCTACAACAAGGTGTTTAATAAGGGCATTTTGTTCGTGGGACACTATCCAACGTCGGTGAGAGTCCATTTCTGTCCATCTCATCGGAATAGTGCGCGTGATTTTTGGGCTTTCCCCAAGAATCCACTTTTATATACCGGCTGGAAGTCGCTTGGCTTTAGCGTGCTACCAGTCTGAGTCGTCTTGGGGTGAGTACTTTTTCCCACCAAGACAGGCCCAAGTTCTAGAGTCAGCAACCGTTTCTCTTACACCCAGGATCGCATGACTGTGCAAGGGGAGAGGATACTTCGGTGTACTGAATCGTGGGGTTCTAAACTAACAATGTAGACACGAAAAACACTGGTAAATTATTAAAGCCCAAATGAGATTATTTACACTACCAAACAGAAGTTCATTTTATTCCACATGACGATTATCTATCTATCAAACGAAAAGCTTGGTAAAAAGACAAAAGCATTAGGTCCTGCATGCAAATTTGTCAGTAGTTCATTGTTTGTCTTTGGATTTTGTATTGTCTTCTATGCTTTGTCCTGCAAACACTTGTTATTCCACCTTGACACAACTGTAACAAACATTAGCGAAAATCCAAATCACCTAAAAAGCAAAAACTAAAAATATGGATGCACGGAAATTGATAAAAAATATGAAAAACTTTTACCAGCCAGATGCGGCTTTTGGAGCCACAGATGCGGTTTGACTGGTGACAGGTGGATGCGGTTAATGGAGTGTCTGATGCGGTTCGGCAATTTGTTGACAGGCGGATGCGGCGATTGACAGTTGTATGTGGCGATTGACAAGCGGATGCAGTTTATGGCGTGATAGATGCAGTTCGTAATGATAGTTGCATCGCGGTTTTTGACAGATGCGGTTCACTGGACGGAAAACTTGCAAAAAATGAAAAATAGAAAACGGAAAAAAAAAGAAAGATGTGCGGATTTTGAAGTGGATTCACGTTAGGTTCACCAAATGTAACTCAGATTTTTCAGAATTTGTGGATGCTAAAGCTGCACAAGATTAAACATCGATTATAATCTAAATAAACCAACAAAGAACGATAAGTAAGCATGATTAATCTAAACTAATAAAACTAGAATGATCTCACCGAATATGCAAATACTTCCTCGATTTATCTCAATTGCCCTTCTCCATTTTGCTATATTGTTATTATTGCCCTCAGATATTTGTGTGTTTGAATGCAAGCATAACTTCGTCGAGTGTCTCAGAAAAATATCGAAGATTGTTTCTTCTCAAAAGTGTATAATGATTTCGAGGGGAGGAATAATGATAATGACAGGCCATTTTATAGATTTTGTGTTTTCAAACGATCGGCTCAGATCGAAAGAGAGATTGACGAACTAGATTGATGAATGCCATGCAATGAGTTATGTGACAGATAGAATGTGAGTTAGAACGTGAGTTCAGGACATGAGTTCAAAAAAGACTGCAGATAGAGACTAAGTTAGAACGTGAGTTAAAACACAAGTTCAACATCTTAATCTCCAAAAATAGAAGAAATAGACTTTGTATGCAAAATCCAAAGTTAGAAGTCGAAGATGAGGAATTCGAATGCATAATTAAATTAATTAATTAAATAAAAGATATTTAATTAATAAATGCATACATGCATATGAGTTAGAACTAGTTAATCGACTAGTTGTGATGGAGAGTCTTCTTGTAGAGATGATCAGCAGTTGAATTCAAAGATAGCTCGAGAACTAAAAATAGATCTTGAGTCAGAAGGTGAGTGAACGATTAGATAACTGATTGACAGAAGAAAGTGACATAAATAATTAAATATGAATTAAATGTTCATTTAATTCAACATTCGAAAATAGAAGATTTAATTAAATAAATAAAGTAGTTTATTTACTTTGACTTTTGAAAAGGGTGGAATTGAATAATTAAATAATAAATATTTAATTATAGTTGAAAAGGGGGTTAAATGAATAATTAAATAAAGATATTTAATTATAGTTGACATATAATAAAAAGAGGGTTTAATTAAGAAGGAAGAATTAATTAGTTAGGGACATAATTAAATAAACATGATTTATTTAATTATCCAAGTTGAATAAAGATTAATGATGAATTAATGAATTAATTAAAAAGGGGTATTTAATTAATAGAGGAAATATGTGTTAGAAAGGTTAATTAAATAATTGACATTATTTAATCATGACCATGGACTATAGAATATTATGTCGAATGTGTACTCGCAGGCCTAGACCAATTTTCGGTATCTACAATACCTGTATAAAATTGTTACCTTTCCTTCTATTAGACCATGTATTTAGGCCAACCCTTGGAGATCAATATCAATCAAACCAAAAGAAGAAAGAAAATTAGGAAAATCAACCATACTTTCAAAATAGTCTTCTAATCCTCCCAATTTTTATAAAGGAAATAAAGGAGTATTAAATTCTCCACCCAAAAAACACTTATCTCCTTTCTTAGCTTTCACCACACTAAAAATATGATCTCACAACTATTTTCTAGGAGGTCTAGTGTTAGGAGCATAAATATTCATAAGATTCCACCTTATTCTCAACTATACAAATTTTTATAAGATGTTGCTTGAAAGGGCTATTTATCCCTCTAACATTACATGAAATAATTATCCTCAAAAACAATTAGGGAAAGCACTTTTACACATTGTACTTCTAGCCCAGCAATAGCTAAAGCAAAGGAGGGGAGTTCCCATCCCGAACCAAATTTATAATTTATTTTGTTTCTTTGAACCTGATAAATCTAGAGCCCTTTATTTACCAATAGCCACTTCTCAAGTTGTCTCCCTATCTCTAATGTCCCTATGAGTAAGTCTACCTTGTTTACTTTCTCCACCCACATCGGGGTTTTTCTTTTTCCTTTGCTTTCCATCCATCGAGGTCCTTTCCTCCTCAACATTACCATCTATTGCAATACCAAAAGGAGAAATTTGAGATCCTACTCCAAACCCCAATAAGGTAAGATAATATTCAATCCCTTTGTCCATTTTTTTCTTAAATTTATTCTCAAGAATATTTTTTTGAGTCTCTAGGAAACTCCCTATATTCATTCCAACACTATCCTTAGTTGAAGATTCAATTTGATCAAGAAAAAATTCATCCTTAAGATCTTGGAACACTTTTCCTACTTCCCCATTCTCAGATTCATTATTTTCTTGAGAAATATGATGTATTTTTAATTATGTGTGATTATTTTCTAAGAGTTGAGAGGGAGGGATAACATATTATAGCTTAGCTTCTTAACAAAAAATTACAATGGGTTACAAAAAAGAGCTTGAAATAGAGGGATAATTTTTTTTTAAAAGGCCTTTCTTATGAGGTGTCTTAATTTGATCTACATTACAATTTGGTTAATTATAGTTTGGATATAAAAGGTTATTCATCATGTTAATTTTATTATTGCAATGGCATAAGTGAGCTTGAAAGTCCAAGTTATCCTAAAAATATATATATATATATGGAAATTCATTATGGTTTTATTCATGATGACTTAAGTCATGATGTATCTAGTTATTTTATTCTATTGCTTAATTTCATTAATGGTCCTAATGATAGGTTTGGTTTTGGCTCCTCAATAACTAATGATACCATGATCTTTTGGTGAATTAAATTTGGTTATGCTCCAGTTCACCAGTCAACACACATAAATTTGAGAGTGCTCAACTCTTTCACCGAGCTTATCTTCGATAGAGGCAAGTAGTATGGTGTTTCTTATCCATAGACTTTTGTTGTGTCATGTACCTTACTTGAGCAATCTGACCTAAAAAAAATCAAATTTTATTTATAGCCATATAATTTTAGGATCTTCTATGATCCCATGTCATTGGTTGTAGGTTATTTTCTTATATATGACCCCTTGATTTTGTTTTCTTGTACATATTTTTGTTTCACTTTTTATCTTGTACATATCTTCTTTGATTTATTTTTATTTCCCCTCCCTCCCCTTACTTTAATTATTTTTGGTATGTTCTTAGAGATAGTTTGATTCTAATTATACCTACAAGAGGCACATGTCCCTAGCTAGAGTTAATATTGATGTATGTCCCAATAGTATAAGTTTTGATAAATATGATGCCCCCTTTATTGTTGTGGCCTAGTTATGACCGTCTTTTGTAATTAGTCTTAAAATAATTAAATGGCCCCCTTGGTCAATTTTTTCTTGGTTTTATGATTTTTCTCTCCTCATACTTGATTCATGTGTGTAATTTATCAGAAACTAATAAAAATTAATTATGATGCTTTTAAATTCCATTTCTAGTCATTATCAATTTTTCAATTTCCCTTAATCAACATGCTCTTCCTTTATTTCCTAAAACCCTATATTCCCCTTTTCCTCTAATTTATTTACCCATTTTTAGACTTCTCGTTACCTTAGTACCTCATCATTAATTTTTCCAAACTCCCATTTTGCACCTTCTTCCTTTCCCTTTAGACCCAATATTTTAGGTTTCATGTTGCAATCATGCTTTAAAAAGGATTCAATATTGTGCATCCTCAATCATTATTCTTTGATGGTTTCCATTTTCTATTTTTTCTCATCCACCTAGGGATTGAGTATTTACTAGATCCAATCCCCAACTATGTTTCCCTTCCTTCTAAATTTATAGACTTCCACACCTTGGCATTTATTTTATTCCCCATTTTTCCCCTTTTTAGGGTTATACAATTTTTCCTACCTCTTTCTTTTGAAGGGATATGTCATAGCATATCCCTAATCCCTAGCCTCCAACAAATTTCACTTTATCATTTTATTTCAATTTTTTCCATCCTCTCTTCTCTAAAATTCCTTTGGTATGTGGTCTTCTCAAAATATAATCCCTACCACTTTATCATGCATATTTTATTTGGGTTTGCAAGATCCCCTTTTCCTCTCTTCTCTTCTTCATGTGGTAGTGAGCATGATATTTCCCTACACTTATCTTTATAAACTATTGATTGGTCCTATGGAGATCATTCGAACACATTCCCTCTTCGATAATAGTATCATGTATGACACTTCCCTAACTTCCATTCTTCCCCAAGCCTCTTCATTCAATATTTTGGGACTCTTAATGCCCACATCCCCCAAGTGAAAAAAAATCATGTAATATATCCAAACCATACATATCATGATCCTTTCCACTTTTCTTTGTTGATCCCACAAGTTTCTTCCTCCAAATCATTTATCATATGATTATTTAGACTCCTAAATCTTAGTCCTACATGAAATTTTATGCCTCCTAGGCATTGTTCAATCATGCATTCAAGTGAAACCTTGATAATCAAATAAGAAACCTACCTACCTCCATGCATGACCCAAGACATTATTAATGGTCTCATTTTAATGTGATATACTTCAAATATTTCTTAGCACATGTGGGTCCCTCAAGGGCATGGTTAGTATATGATTAGAAATTATTCTAGTATAAATGGATAGGGTGCATATAGACACCCATGTGATGATAATTTAAATGGGCGTGGGTTACCTATAGCTCTTTTTTACCACTCAATAATTATTACCCAACTTTCACAATTGAATTGCAATGTTATATATACATGTCAAAAAATATAAAATAGGTTGGTCTTTGAGCCAATTTTTCTCCAGGTGGTTATTGAGAGTACATCCTAGGTCATTATTTAATGAATGTAAAGAAATGTAATGGAGTGATATTTCTTGTATGGGCTATAAAAATTATACTCAATCTATTTAGTTTCATTATCATATGTCTCCATGACAAATTATGATACTTCAAGGAGTTTTTGAAACTATTTTTCAATCCTCTCTTGACATATTTGTTGGCCTAGTGTAATGAATATTTGATTTTTTATATTATAAAGAAGGTAAAATTTTAGTGTAAATAAGATCATCATCCATCTAGTTAGTTTATCACCTTTTCTAGGTTGACCTATTCACACTTAGCTTAAGTCCAACTTTGGGCTTCTTATATTTTTGTCTCACTTCATAGGGGCTTTACATATGTCCTCACACTTGTCCCAAGTGGTGTAACATGTGTTGCATTCTTGGAGGGTTACGCATTGATTCCATACCTTCCCTTCTTCCTCCCTTTCCTATTTATAGAAGGAGTCCCAATGTACATTGTATACACACACTCATATTTTATATGATAGATGCATGGTTTTGTGCTCATTATGATTGTGGAAGTTATCATTGGTTTTTACATTTAGATCACATGGTTTTGTGCTCATTCTAATTTTGGAATTTATCATTGGTTGTTGAATTTAGATCTTGGATGTGCATGGTTTTGTGCGCTTATTGATTATGGAATTTACAGTTGGTTCTTTCATTTAAACTTGGATACTCTAGAAACAAACTCTTTTTAATGGTATTCTCTTTATTAAGTGTGGTATATTGTTGATCTAGAACATATTATTAAGTATGTTTGATTATGAAATATCTCCTTGGTGTGAATAAAGTCTTGTACCTAGTTGATTCCTAGTAGCCCCTTAAAAAATGAGTTCAAGAATCTATCAATTTTTGTGCACCTTGAGTTATTTTAATAAGGCTTTTAGGGAACTTGAAGTGCCAATATAAATGCTTATCTATTTTAAACTTAACATTCTATTATTAAGATAGCAATTTATTGTATTGGTTATGTAGTGACCATGAATTTGGATATCTATTATTATAGATACAACTAATGTATTCAATTAAGAATCAAAATACTTACATCAATAAGTTTTGACTATAGGAATGGAGCTATCTAATTTTATTCAAAATTAAAAAATAATAGACAAGAGAAAACTATTACATTTAGTAGGAAATTCATCATTATGTTTAAGCTAAATTGATAGCAAAATGTGTTTATGTTATAGTAAACTATTTTAAAAGTTATGTTGAGTCTAGAAATCATGATTTTTTTTTAAAAGTCATTTTGACATGAAAGTGTGACATATGGACATGTCTAAAGGATTGGAGCAATTTAATGGGGAGCTAATGCCTAGTTGAGTAATTTTTTATATTATTCAAACTTATTGGACAATTGTTTGTCTCCTCTCTTGTAATACATAATAAATTAACTTGTTTTTTTTTAGAGACATTCTTCAATTTTATAAATATTTATGGTGTACTTACACTATGATAATCATAGGACAATCATGATTTTGCTAAATATTTATATATTTATGGTGTTTAACAAAAAATACCATGTACTTGTCATTTTTTGTAAGCATATTTACACCTAAATGGAAAGTAGAAGAACTTGCAAAGGGATCTATTTAGTAAAGTGACTTTTTAAATACAAGTAACTTGTTATGTAATTTTTACTACATATTCAAAAAAGTAGCAATTAACGTTAAAATCTATATTTTTTTCTTTTGATTGTTTCAACTATCTAAAATTAATTTACACATGATATTTTAATTTCCTTAATAATTATCCTTTTTAGATTACTCAATGGATATGTCAAGAAATCAATGGGAACAATGAATGGGAGATGTTAGAAAGGGCACAAATAAATTAATTGCTTTTCAATAAAATTCAAAACGCATAGAATATTCTAAATACTTAATTATTGTGATTTAAAAAATGATATCCATGGTTCCAATAAACAGTAATATAAAGAGATACTCTATTGCCAACTACTCGACTAGACTAAGTATTGATTATGATATATAAAACCAAAAAAACATGCCCAAAATACATATTGTAGACTAAAAATCCAATCTAACTAAAAAAAATTCAAAATTTTAATTTTATAGTTGTCTTTACTCAAGAAACAGTTATTTTTTTTATTTTTGAGTCGTCTTGATATTACCGCCCATGTGTTATATGCACTAAATTTAATCCAATTAAAAAACAACTCTTAGTGAACGATTTTTATGGAATACATTTCCAGTCTCTTGGAAAGCCGCCCTCATCAAAGACCATCCAATGTCGTCGTTCATTTTAGTTTTTCCCACAAATCCTTGATTAATATATTCTTCTCTTTCTCTTTCCACTTTTTTGTCCTTTCTTTCTTTTTTCTCGCTACACATCTAGAATTTTTTTGAAACGTATATAACACGCAAAAAAAATTATAGTATGATACGTTTCTCTAAACACTAAAATATATTTTTTTTGAAGGCCCAAATGAAAATGAGCATGGATACGAGGTTTCAATACATATATCTTAGTATAGATAAATTTATTAAAGGTATAATGTTATAAGATGAAATAATTGATATATGTAATAGAATAATCATGGAGAATATGTTTAATTTATATTTATTTTAGTTTTATTGTAAAAGTAAATGAGTGGTAGCTTTCAAATTAGGTTAAAATTTTCATGACTAAGGAATTTATAGAAAATATTAAAGAAAACATTGTGACATTCATTCATGAACAAGAGGTAAACATAATTTATATATTAAAATTAGAGAAAAACACATAAAATCTAAATGATCTATGATGTCATTTTTTATGAAGTGGAATGGATTTAATGACAATTACCTTTGATTTAAGATTCTCATTCAAAAATGAAAAGCACAAAAAAATATAAAGACTTAATGATCACCCTTCATGATATTTATGTGGGAAACTATATGTTTTAAAAAAAGAATTTTAAATTAGTTCTTCTTAAGATTAATATTTATTGTGTCATTAATAAGTTTGGAAATCATCATAAAAAATCTCTAGAATTATCACTCCTGAAATTCTTGAAAACTAGTCAAATCTTAAAGATAATATCAAAAGATCAATAGACGTAAATATAGATGATCAATACTAAAACTATGAATATTCATGCTTATTAATCATTTGATAACACCTTAAGATATTGTTACTAATTTTTTTTTATGAAAAAATAATTATATCAGGATTAATGGCTTTTATTTTATTCCAATATTCCCCGCCTTCCTTTAATGTCTCCCTTAATTCATCCGTCCCTGAATATCTACAATTAAACTCCCTTAACATTTTCAACCATTCCAATCCCTCTCCCACTTTCTTCACTTTTGAACAATTCCATAGATGAAACTCCTCAAGACATGTCATGGCTCCCTCCTCCAACTCCGGAAACTCTTCTAATTCAGAGAAATACTGAATTGTGAATAAGCGAAGGTGTCGGAACCCTCCAGACTTTCCAAATGCCTTTGGTAATTCTTTGCACTTCTGATTTCCATCCAACACCAACCTCACTAGATTGGGCATTCTTTCCAACTCCGGATAATCAATACATTCACACATATATAACTCTAATTCCCTCAGATTTGCCAATTCACATATCCAACTTGGCACTGCAAACCTATCTAAGACAAGACTTTCCAGATATCAAATTTCTCTCATTTTATCCGGAAATTGAGGAGGTTCCATTCCATCAACAACTTGATTCCATATTCCTAGACGACGCATCTTCACAAGCTGTGCAAGGATCCCTTCTTCCATCCTCTTCAACTCCATCTCATGATTAACTCTTAACCCTAGTTCTTGAAGCTGAGTCATATTGGCCAAATCTTCTAACCTCATGAATTCATCCTCTTCTATGGACAGGTGCAACCATTGTGATCGCAATGTTCTCAAAGAGGCCAGCTCTGATATTCCTTTTGGCATGCGAGCAATTCCCTTACATTCTAAATGCTGCAGACGTTTAAGTTCACTTATCCATACGGGTAGCCCACAACTATCAGAAATAGCAAGAAACAAGAGACTTTTCAGATGTCTCACACACTCCGGTACCTCCTCTATCTGTGTTTCCTTGATATTCAAGACTTTAAGAAGTTTCATCTTTCCAACGGATGCAGGCAATGTAGAGATGTTTGTGAAGCTCAAATCCAGAACGCGCAGTCCTCTCATAGCAGTAAACAAGTTTGCCTGAATACTTGTAATCTCCTTATTCTGAAACAGTGACAGTGTACGGAGACAAACAGGGCGATTATCTAAGAGGGCATTGTCATTTATATCTTTCTTGGCCAGTAAAATCCGACACCATCCAGTGCCGCCACTGGGGTGTGTAGAGGCTTCCTCGAGAGAAAAGACACATTTATTTTCTCTGGATATATGTATGGCCAAATCATGTAACAAATCGTGAATTTTACAAGATTTGGTTAGCCTACCAATCACCACCCTTTCCGATAGTTGAAGCAGACACAGATCGGCAAGTTGGTCTAACCAATCCCACGCCATATCCCACTGCTCATCTTCTGCTGGTATGAATCTTTCTCCTATCCATAGATTAATCATATATTCACAGTCTATCTCCTCATCCTCAGGAAAGAAAGAAAGATAAGAAAAACAGTTTTTAAGATGTGCAGGCAAGGAATCATAACTCAATTTTAATATATCCATGACAGGGTCATGGCCACTAATGGGAGTGACTACCCTTTCAAGCTCACGGCGCTTCAACTCCCATTTGCTGAGAAGTGTGGTTTTGGCCAGGGATGCTGCTGTTGTTTTGATAGCAAGAGGTAAATTTCCACATTGCTTTACAATCTTCCGACCCTCTTCTTCCATGTGCTGTGGCGCACCATTTCCCTCACATGCATAGGCACAAAACAACCTCCAACTCTCTTCATCTGAGAGATTTTTCATTTCATAAATATGGGCATTTGAATTTAGAGCGACCTGCCTATTTCTTGTGCTAACCAAAACTTTACAATCTTTATCAGCCGGCAGACCAAGCTTATCAATCAGATTGTCTTCTATAGAGAGCGTCCAAAGATCATCCAGCACAATAAGAGATCTTTTCCCTTGGAGACGGCAATGAATCAATTCAGCTGCTCTCCCTTCAGTTACATCAGCTTCCACAATTTCTCTCTTTAAATCTATGTGGGATGCTATATCATGCTGCAAATTCTTGACAGAATAAGATTTAGAAATAGAGAGCCAAATGGAATTGTTAAACCAGGATTTTGTTCGGTTGTACACATTTTGGAGAAGAAATGTCTTTCCCGAACCACCCATTCCAACGACGGCTATAACTTGAACTTTTGGGTCTTCTAACAAGCCTACCATGTGTTCAACCTTGGAATCTATCCCCACCGGATGTGAGTCTCTGGGCAGAAGACCAGATTTCGTCGCCTGTGCTGCTGTACTTGGTTTTACAACATCCTTATATCTTGTCTTTTCAAGCTCTTGTTGCACAGCCAAAGCAATCGCTGTACACATCCTCTCGATATCACTGACAATTTTAACGGACAGGAGAATTCAAAAGCATTCAAAAATAAAATAGAGATGATAAAAAGCAAAAAATTAAATAAAAAATTGAATCATTATGGATTGAAAGAAAACAATCTTAACCAAAAAAAAGGAAAAAGTAAATGGCTGAAAGAGTTTTAGGCTTACCCATCAGATGTGCTGATTTTGTAGCCGGAGAAGAGTGAAGAAGAATAGAGGGCTTCTTTCCACTGGTTAAGCCTCTCGTCGCTGAACCGCCCATTTTGCTTAAGTCTAGCCAACGCACTTGCATAAACTCCATTGTCAGGGCGACGAAGGTCAGAAGGCTCCACATCACAAAATACAGGAATAAATCGAACCTTGGTTTTCAACATGAGAACCAGCTCATCCAGACACCAAGAGGACTCAGCATATCGTGGTGAGAAGATGGCGATTTGAACTCTAGAAGAGTATATAGCATTTTGTATGACATAGTTAATTGGATCTCCCAATTTTAACTCTTGATCATCCAGAAATGCCAGACAGTCTTTTTCCTCCAGTGATTCGTGAAGTAGTAACGCCACGGTTTCTTTCACGTCAGGGCCTCGGTGGTTGATGAATGCATCATATACACTGAACGTTTCCCTTACAAACTCACTGAAAGGAGCATGTTCCTCATTCTGTTGGTAAAATGAGGAGGAAGACGCCATGAACTCAAGTGCCAAAGAGGGATGGAAAGTAACTCAGACTGATTAGGTATCAAGTGTGTGATAATGGAATAATGATATAATAAACATGTTTGTTCAATAAAATGTTTTGATTAAAAAAGTAGGGTAAGGTCTTGATTCCGAACAAAGCAGCAACAAAAAAAAATGAGGTTATCAGGTCTATTAGTTCAAGCAGAAGCAAACCAGAGAACAGCACAAAGTTAAATAATAATAAAACTACTTTTGAAGCTTAAAAAAAGTGGTGTTAAATGGATTTTTTTTTATTTTTTTTTAGGTTGTTGTTGTTGTTGTATTGGAGATTTTTGCTTCTAATTTTTGTTTTTATTTCACAAATTTGTTGATCATTTATACAAGCACCCTCCTGTCATTGTAGAGTTACACTTGCGTAATTATTTTATTTAAATATCATAGTCAAATAATTAGTATATATATCTTAAATATATCTATTGTAATTATTTTATTTTTATTTAAATATCGTGGTCAAATAATTAGTACTTATATCTTAAATATATCTATCTAAAAATGTCCAGAATATAAATTTAGAATTATTCTATTTGCTTCAAAATTATTTTTTATTATTTTGAAACTATTTTATTTACTATATATATAAAGACACAAATTTTAGGTGTTACTTATTTTGAAAATATTATGTTTATTATTAAATTTAATATTTTGATGTGTAAATGGCTGCCAAATTTAAGGTATAAGATAAGAGTTTGTTAACATGTTCATGTGCCATTACACTCCACTCTTGCTATCATTATAGATTTTTTCTTGTTATTAATTGATAGTAATTTTATACATCATTATTATTAAAATTGTTGAATAGTTATTCTACTTTTATTGGTCAAGATTTACCTTTAACCATTGAATTGGGTGGTATTTATGAATAAGTAAGCATAATAATGTGGAAATCAAGTTACATATATTGAATGATAAATATTGTAACATATATAGTAGGTATAAGAGTCAAATGATAAAAGGTTGCCCTATAAAATACAAATTTTATACTTTATAATTTATTTTTACATATTTTATTCTCACTTTTATGTTTTGTCAAATTTGTCCATTTTAAACTCTTTTTAGCTAATTTACTCTCTCCACTTAAACTGGCTACCTTTTACTATGTTATTTTACCATTTTCATGCATCTTGATTACTTCTTAACAATCTTAAGAACTATTTGTTACCCATATGAACATTTCCCTTCCCCATTTAACTGCCTTCACCCCTTCATATAAACTCCATTCATGCATAAACTACCCATGTTTTCATTTCCAAGATGATTGCTCCAAAGTTAAATGTTAACTTATCCTCTCTTGTGACTAGCTTGTTTTCACCTTATTTAGTTCATAATTTTTGGATCCAAATTATAATTGAAATGAAACCATGTCCATTGATCTTGTTTGGTTCAACTTTTCCCTATCATCTAATCTTATATTCCTTGGAATATAGGACACATGATGATACTCACATATCTTTTTATTTTTCCCTTGTTCATATGGATCCTCTTCATCCATTTTCAAAGATATTATTTTTTCATTCTATCATTATCCTCCTTCCATCTCTCATACTTATGCTTCCTAAATCATATGAATCATCACCTCATCCTTCCACCTCTTATGATGTGGACTTCATTTGGATCCATGTATTTTTCATTCATCCAATATGTTTTTACTTTCTTACGAGTCATTATCTTCCTCTTCTATTGATGCCACATCCTTACCTACTTCAACAAATGAACTCTTACTCACATCTTCTAATTTATGTTCTCCTTCCTCTCCTCACCATATATCACTTGCATCCATACTTTTATCACATATTTTGACTAAGCATGAGAATTTTAGCACATGGGATGAACACAACATAGATAATTTCTTAGATAACACATTAGATGCATGTTATAAGGTTATTGGAAAATGTCTATTTATTTTATTAATGGTTGTTTTATGCAAGATGTGTCTCCTTCACTCTCTACATCTATCATATTGTTTAATGAAAAAGATTATAAAGTGTACACATACAATATTCTAGAGGCCCTATGAATGAATCATGTTCTGATGAATTTCTTATGATGCCTTTTTTTCCTTCTAATTTAAATGATAATATTTCAAGTCAATTTACTAAAATCCAAAGAATATTTATCATTTTTCCTCCACTACTTTCTTTCATTTCCACTATCATGCATGCTCTTTATCCACTTCACACCCTACAATTAACGCCTTATCTCTTTCCTCTCATACTATCATCTTCCTCTTCCACTTCTAAGGGTACACTATCCTTATCAAATTTTCCTTTTTTCCATCCTTCCTCACAAGAGCCCTTACTTCCCACTTCTCATGAGTTACTTAATTCTTCTACACCTTTTACTATCATGCTTCTTTATACATACTCTCCTCCTCATCATGAGGTGTTATCGTGTTCTAAAAAATAATGTATTCATTTCTTACTCCTTATTAAACATATGTCTATAATAAAGATTAAGAGGTGAGAGTTTCAAGTAGAGACCCTTACCTCTCTTCCTCCTCCACATTGCACATTCATGGATGACATCACCCCTTTCATCTACCATCCTTAAATACTCTTCTCCTTATAACATGGACACATTATGTTTTGATATCTATAATGGCCATGGGGACCCTATCCAACATGTGTGATATTTTTAATATTAGGAATCATTTATAAAAAGGAGCACATACAATATGAGGAGCATCAACTCCAATAAAATATGTTTTATCATAGAGATAAAAATGTAACAACTAAGAGTTATATTCACCAAAATACACTAGATCAACGAGAAAGATAATACTAATGGGTCTACATTATTCTCAACAAAATATCTAGTTATGGCTACACTCATGTTGATCTATTAGACTTTGTTGTCTTATTACCTATTCACTTTTACCTAGTAGGGTGAAAATTATTTAAATGTATATGCTTATGCTTTATGTATCTTGGAAATATAATGAAAGAATGTTTGATTCAATTTGATGTTTTAAAATGATTCTGACTATGAAATATATGATGCAAATGGTTGTATTATTTCAGCTAACTACTGTTGCAATGTACTAAGTTGGATGTAGAAACAAATTCAAGCCTCTGAAAGAGAGGGGAAGTATCACTCGGGAGAAGAACTTGGTTCGGTAACCCTTAATGAACCTAACTCAACTTTCACACACTCACCTCTAGTTTAGTGAAGTCGAGTCAATACCTTGGGAAATGGTAAGTTACCTTTAGTCTTGTTTGTGTGTATGATTTAGAAGACATTATGATCTTGTATGTGAATGTTTTTTATTTGGGTTATGTGATTGAGTCTCTTTTTCATGTGTGAGTTATTTTTTATGTGTTTATATTTAATCGATGAGATATATACATAAAATGTACATATATGTATATATGTACATGTGTACGATAAACTCATACACATGAGTAAATACATGCATGAGTATACATAGATAGATGTATCAACGCATGCTCATCCATGGATTAACCATATGTATGGGGATATTGATTGGACGGAGGTGACATATATACACTTCATGTATATATGTCGATTGATGGGATTGGGAATATATATAATAAATGTATATATATTTATATATTAATGTATGTGTATGTATTTACATTAACGAAAACATACATATGAATATATTAATATATACACATATGTATATATACATTTATATATAAATATGCATGTATTGTTATTATGTGGAATATGTAAATATGTGTATATGTATTCAAATATCGAATAAATAATTTTATAATCATATAAGCTGATATATATATATATCATGATACCTATATATATAATATTAATATTTATCATTTTGAATAGCATTGGAAATGTTTATTTAGTGCATAGTGTTGAGTGCAATACATATGATAAAATATAAAGCATAGCAAATAAAAGGTAGCACATATATTAATGACATTGTATAATGAATTAAAGTGTTGTGTAAAGCATGCAAAAGTAGCGCTTACATAAAGCGTGTGGAGTTAATGTAAATCAAGTTTATGAATTGCATTCTCATATGACTTAGTCAAAACTATGAAAGCAAAGTGAAATAAATAATGTGTAAATGACTTTGACCTAGTCTTTCAAATAGAAAACAAGTAAATAGGGGTGCATGGGTTTATGTGGTGCCAAAATATGAACTATGCACACCAATAAAAGGTTGCTTTGTATTTCTTCTCTAGTGTATAAGGAAAAAATAGAATATGAGAAAGATTCAATTGTAGAGCCGGTTGGAAGGAGTTGATTTGTGAAGTCGTTAACCTTACTTTTTTGAATAAATAAACTTGTTGTCATGAAGTGAAGGCGGCTTGTTGAGTCCTTGTGTAGAGTCACTATTTTTGAATCCACCACCTTTATTTTATTTTGATGAGTCAATTCTTTAGCTTGAGAAGTGGCAAGAATGTGAGCTTATTTGTAGCCATGGAGGTCTCAATTTTTGGGTAAAATCACAAACTTGTGTCACACGTTATAAAGGAATTGGCCAACAGCAAAAAAAATTCTGAACTTTGAGCATATAAAAGTGGTCTTTATATTTTTAATTTCAAAATGATGTAAACTAATGAAATGTAGAAATATTGATGAAGTTTATTCATGTAAATTTTTAGTTTTTAAAAAATTGTTTTGATTATTTTTTATCAATTTAAGAGTAGATTTTGGAATGCCAAAAATTTTAGAAAAAATAAGTGACCTTCACTTAACGTCAAGAAACAAATAGAAAACAACTTCATTTTCCCCTAAAATTTTTTTCCAAATAGGTAACTTCAACATCTAGTGCATGGAAAAAAAAAATTGATGTATATTTTTCTCGTAATAACATTTTAAAGTCAAACTAGTCAGAATTTGATAGTTTTCATTTGACGTCAACTATTGTCTACTTTTTTAATCATTTTCAAAAAAAAAATTATACCCTTTTAAAGAAGATTCTCTCTTCTAGAGTACCATATATTTTCAAAAAAAAATTAGCATGTTTTACTATTTTTCTTTTAATTTCTAATCAGCCTCTTTTTTAGCTTTAACAACCTAGTTGCATTATTTTTAAAAATATATATATTAAAACTAATTAAAATATATAAAAATTACATATTTGGATTCACCACTCTAAGCTCTACAAAAGGGTATTTTTTTTTTTTAAATAATTATTTTGATTGAAGTAACACTTAGTTGAAGTTGAAAGTTTCAAAAAATTCTAAAAAAAGCTAAGTTGGCTGCCAACTAGGATGCCAATTTCAAAGCGACAAAGGAAAAAATTTAAATTTATTGGATTTGGGTGAAACATATTTGGTTGAAACTCTATGTGCCACGTATAGGCCACGTGGTTTCGGTCGAAACCTATTTGGCCGAAACTTTTTTGACCGAAAATATTTTGCTTAGAACCATTTAGTTGGTCGAAAGTGTCACACGGCTTTGTGCTTTTACCCTTTTAGTATAAATAGAGGAGCCTCCTCCATCTTATGGGATGCATATTTTCATTCTAGTTTTCTTATTTTTCTTAGAGTTAGTCTGCTACATATCTGAGTTGAGTGTTTTGAGAGAGAATTTAGTGAGGTTAGAATATTTTGCATGGTATGAGATTGTAAGGGAAGATAGACGATAGTTAAAAGTTGAGTTTAGGAGTTGCAAGCTGATTTTGTGAAGGCTAAGCTAGGAATCCATAACTGTCAATTGGAGATTTCTAAATATAGGCATGCTAGTTTTCTACTCCATTATATATTTTATGTTGAAAGAATTATGTGATTTTATATGTTTGGTTTCGAAAGAATTAAATATATAGGAAGGAGTGTTTGTGTATTTACTAATATACTATATTAAGTCAATCTTATATAGCTATTATGTAGATGTGAAGTTGTTTGTGAAATTTGGATCGTGAAGTTATTTGTGAAGGTTGGAATATGAAGTTGATTGAATTACTTTAGTTGGAATGCCATAGTAAACATGGAATGAATATAGGTTATTCTTGGGGTTAGGATAATCCATGGGAAACGGGATAACCTATGCATAGAATATGAATGGTCATAACAAATCGAGCTAGGAAATTGTGTGAATAGATGACTCTCACTTGAAGTAATTGGGTGATGAATTCTTTGCCAAATTAGTGTAAGTTGCCACTGTTTACACTATCAGTTCACTATGATCCAGTTATGCATGCTAGGTCAGGATTGTCATACTTGTAGGTAGTAGCCACTATATGTAATTTCTAGCTATATAGGATACAACACCAACCTCAAAAAGGCTAGTATTATGATCTTACCAAACCAATCTCTTTGTTGAAGGGTAGGTCCATCTTACTAGTTAGGTAGATGTGTGAGGGACCACCGTAAGTCCGTGGTTGGAAGAAAAGTGTTTGAGTAATGCTTCTCCCCATCAGTTGGCAACCAATATTTAAAGGTGGACTACTTGGACCGTTTCTATTTCTATTTCCAGTAAGCTCAAAGGAGCAATCTATGTATTCTTGTATCAATTTATATGGAAGATTGTAAACATGAAAAGTTAACTTGAGATTATTTAGTATGAAATCAATACTTTGGAAAGATTGTGAGATTTCAATATAATTCAATGGAAAATTTTGGAATAGTGTTTATTTCAAATGTGCATGTTATCTTTATTTTTGAAAAAAAAAATATTGTTATGTGTTGGCATCATAGTTTATTCACTTGAGGTTAAAATATAGAAAAATTATTGGGTGGAAAAATGGGCATGTTACACATGGTATTAGAGCTACTAGGTTTATCTCTGGAACCTATGTGCTCGCTATGTTTTCTCTCCAACATTATACGAGTCTAATATTTGGAATTCCTGTGCCAGGATGGTGCATCTCAAAATGACTGCAAGGAATTTAGTAATTGGTAATGAATGCTACCTAAGGGCCAAGAAGGGAAAGGAAGCCCTTGTTTAAAAAATAGAAAGAACCAACTTTGACAATGCTATTTGACTAAGTGATATTGAGACTATCAGTCACACTCTATCACAAATCAGTCAAGAGAAGAGAAGGATGAAAGAGGTTTTTTACTTCAACCTTTTACCACCTATCTCTCCAACCAAGTCAGACTCCTTATCACTTTCTAGGGATGTGCCCTCATAATGTAGTGTTAGTCCTACTTTAATCTTTAGGGACCCTCAATTTCTTCCAATGATAAAAGTAATTGTAATTACCTCAAGTGGTGAATCAGAGGGATATGTCCCCTGGAGCTATGTATCTAAAGATAAATGTGAGGGTTATTACCCTTTTGATGGTGTATTTGAGAAAAAATCTGAGGGGTACACCCCACATAGTTATGTACCTAAGAGTGAATCTAAGTGATACTCTCCTCTTGACTATCTGAATAGTCATTCAATATAAATAAAAGGATATTGAAATCCTTATGAATAAATAAAAAGTCATGTTCTATCAAAACTTGGGTATGAGATCTTCAATGAAATTTCTTATGTGTAAATATTTACTCTTTTATAATGCTATCAATTTGTTAAGTAAACCATCTTATGATCTAATAAAAATGAAACCTCCAAGTATAAACTTGTAAAAATGGTGAGAACAAGGACTAACATTGGGGGAAGTCAAGAAGTCGATCAAGGTCCTGATAATACCAAAGAAAAGTTGGACCGCATTCTGGCAATGATGGATGAGACCAGGGAACGTCTAGGAAACCTTGAATAGGAAGTGAGGGGATCTGATAAATAAGAAGTTCTTAATGAGGAAGAAGGGTAAAATTCCCATGAAAATACCCAATTGAGTCAACATGAGGAAGATGGATCTTAGTCTAAGTTGGAAAGTAGTAAAAGGAAATGTGTGGCAACTGAGTTATCTAGGAATATGAGAAAGATTACCCCTCCTAAATTTGAAGGAAGTACCAGCAGAAATGAGGCTAAGGCTTGGTTGATACAAATGGAAAAGTACTTTGAGACTAGGAGTTATTCAGAGGTCACAAAAGCCGTTTAAGGAGCCTTCCAACTAACAGGAGAAGCTTCTAACTAGTGGATGAATAAGAAGATGGAACTTGGTCGCAGTTCCCTAAAGATGAATTAGAGTGATTTTGTTGATATTTTTCAGAAAAGGTGGTTTCCCCAACTTTTCTATGACCAAAAGCTCACCGATTTCTAGAACCTGAAACAAGGGGACTCGTTGGTGAATGAGTATTGGAATAAATTCACTTTTCTCCTAAGGTACATACCAATGAACCAAAAAGATGAGCGATTTTTAATCATGAAGTTCATCATGGGTATGAATAACCAAATAGGTGGTGAAGTAGATGTACATGATCCAGCAACCATGGATCTAGTATATGAGAAGGCAATTAAGTAGGAGAAAAAGCTTAAAGCTATCTTGATCTACTGGGAGAAGAATTGAAAGAAGTTCGGTGGACTTCTAGTTAATCAAACTCTAAAGAGGTCTAATTGAGGGAAGATTTATCAAAGGAAAGGGAACAGGGGACCCGTAATAATTGGAATGAACCAAGAAGGAATTGCAAAGGAAATAACTTCAATAATAGCGACAACTACAACAATATTAGAGGAAATTTCAATAATTCTCAAAGGCCCACGAAAAAGAGGGGACCATTGAAAGGATGATTTACATGTGGTGGGCATCATTTTTCCATCCAGTGTCCTAACAAACCATCAGGGTCACAACCACATGGAAATCCTCTTCCTCCACAGTGAGCTACATTCCAACAGAAGATCCATGTAGCTTTGGACAATCGGCAAGATGAGTACTAGATCACTCTGATGGAAACTCTAGGTACCTTTTTTGGTATACTTATTTCCATTCTTATGAAAAAAAAAAATTACCTAGAGTAGCTAGTCAAATTTCTAGAAAGGTAACTGGTTTCATGGAAAATTCTTGGGTTGTTCAGTATGCAAACTAGACAAGAGCCATAGTGGAGAAATGTTTATTCGAAGCCAAGGTTGAACTTCTGAGCTTCTCTAGGAAGTAAATTTGTATGTACCTCCCTTAGGTTCATATGATGTCATCTTAGGTATGAACTGGTTATGGAAGCATAGGGCCAAAGTAGATTTTCATACTAAATCAGTAGAATGCTTAGACGATCTAGGTAACTAGGTGTCTTTGCAAGGAACACCTAGAGACATCAAGTTATGACAGATCTCTACCATACAAATGTTTAAGGAAAAGAAGAAAGGATGTCAACTCTTTGCAGTTAAAATGGAGAAACTTGAACAATGTAAGGAATCCATTTCTTAAGATGATGTATATTATGGACCACAAGACCCCCTAGATGCCAAAGAAGGTGAATTGGTGGAATTTGGAGAAATAGATATGGAGAAATATCCTATCCTTTAGAAATTTGTGAATGTCTTTCCATAAGAACCACCTGGATTGCCTCCCAAAAGAGTGTTTTATTTCTCAATCAACCTAGTGCCAAGGTTGGATCCTATATCCAAAGTTCCTTATAGGATGACCACTGTTGAAATGCATAAGACAATTGAGAGGGGGGGTGAATCAATTGTATCAAATTATTTTACTTCTTAACTTAATCAATTCCACTTTATCTTCAATTTGTTATTAAGTGTGAACATGAAATACAAATGATAGAAAGCAAACACCGGAGACACCAGATTTACGTGGAAAACCCAATGAGGAAAAACTACATTGAGGATTAACTCACAATATAGTAGTAATGCAATAACGGATACAAAGGCTCACTGCCAAAGGGCTCATTGCCCAGATACAAAGGCTCACTACCCAGATTCAAGGGCTCACTACCTTCAAAGGACTCACTATCCATAAAGAGGCTCACTACCTACATAAATGAAAAAGAGATAAATAAAGATCCACCACAAGGGTTCCACACACTTGCAACTTTGATCAGAAGATTGTAGACACCATCAGCTCACTACTTTCAGGAATCTAACGCAATAAAGTATTGTTGCCTCAATTTGCACTTGCACACTCTACTTTTCACACTTGTTCACACACTTCTCTTGCTTGAATCATGAATGATGGATGGATCAATTCGCTACAAATTGATTTGCTTTTATGCTATCTTCAACCTTAGAAACATTCTCCAAGGTCAGCTATACAATTTCATTTACATCAGTGTAGGAATTCAATGCATTGTCCTTTGAATACCATAGCCCATAATCTGGAGTTCCTTTAAGATATATGAATATCCTCTTCACAGCTGTAACATGTGCTTCCTTAGGTTCTGCTTGAAATCTTGCAACTAAACATACTACATGCATGGTGTTCGGTCTAGTAACAGTAAGATACAACAGTCCACCAATCATGGATTTGTACATGCTTTGATCAACTTTAGTAGATTCATCATCCTTACTCAGCTTGCATCCGATTACCATAGGGGTACATATTAGTTTGGAGTCATCCATTCGAAACTTCTTTAACAATTCCTTAACATACTTAGATAGTGAAATGAATATCCCTTTGTTAGTTTGATTTACTTGAAGTCCAAGGAAGAAATTCATTTCACCATAGACATTTCAAATTCTTTTTTCATCTCTTCAACGAATTTTTTACACATACCTTCATTTCCACCAAAGATTATGTCATCAACATATACCACAATTATCAACATTTTTTTTAGATTCTCAACCTTGAAGTAAAGATTACTATATGTGGACCCTTTGTTGAATCCTTGCTTTATTAAGTATCTATCCAATCTAGCATACCAAGCTCTGGGAGCTTGTTTCATTCCATATAATGCCTTTTTTAACTTACAAACCATGTTTAGCTTGTTTGACAATTGAAAACCTTTCGATTGTTCCATATACACTTCTTCTTTCAGTTCTCCATTCAGAAATGTAGACTTGACATCCATCTATTATACTTTGAAGTCCTTATGAGCTAAAAATGCCAAGAACATCTGAATGGTCTCCATTCTTGCTATAGGTGCAAAAATTTCTTCAAAATCTATGCCTTCAACCTGTGAATATCCTTTACATACAAGTCTTGCTTTATTCCTTACCACTTCACCATCTTCATTCAACTTATTTTTGAATACCCATTTTGAACCCATTACATTCTTGTTTGCAGGTCTAGGGACTAGTCCCCATGTCTCATTCTTCTCTATTTGTTGTATTTCCTCTTTCATTTCTCTAACCTAGCTTTCATCATTACATGCTTCACTCACAGTCTTAGGTTCTATCTTAGAAAGTAAACATAAGATTACCTCAACCACTTTTCTTCTTGTCAAGTCACTCCTTCATTTATGTCTTTGATTATCTGTTCCTCCGAATGATTTCTCTGTACATATTTAGGAGTCTTAGGTGTAGGTTCTAGAATTTCTTCTTCATCACTTTGTTCTTTCTCTTCCTTTTCTTCTTCTTGTACTTTCCCACAGATAGGATCATTAGGTTCAACTTCATTTATTTCCACTGGTCTATACATAGCTTCATCACCTTTACATTAGCACTTTCAATTATTTTCCTTAGCCTCTTATTAAAGCATCTGTATTCCTTGTTGTTATTTGAATATCCAAGAAAAATTCCTTCATCACATCTAGCATCAAACTTTCCAATATTTTCATTGACTTCTAATGTAACATCTACTTCCAAATACCTTAAATTATGTAACAGTAGGGGTCTTACCAGTCCATAACTCATAAAGAGTCTTAGTGTTGTTACCTCTAATCTGAACTATGTTAAGAATGTAGACAGTAGTTTGGATTGCTTCTCTCCAATACACATCAGGAACATTTACTTCTTTCATCATAGTTCTGGAAGCCTCTTGAATAGTTTGGTTCTTTCTTTCCACAACTCCATTCTATTGAGGGGTTCTAGGAGAAGAATAATGTCTCTTTATGCCATGTTCTTCACAAAATGCATTGAACTCACCAGATGTAAATTCTCCACCTCTATCAAACCTTAAGCATTTAATTCTCAGGTTTGCATCATTTTCTACTCTTTCCTTAAACACCTTGAATCTATCAAGAGCCTGAGCTTTTCCTCTAAGAAATGTAACCCATGTCATCCTAGAGTAATCATCAATCAAAAGCATAAAGTACCTATCACCATTCAGGTTTCATGTTCTTGTAGGACCATAGAGGTTTGTATGGATTAATTCCAGCATTCTGGTAGATGATTGTTCCTTTCCTTTAAAACTCTTTCTTGTTTGTTTTCCAAACTGGCAACTTTTGCAAATTGAATTTGAAAGCGTTGTGATTCTATGCAGATCTCTAACAACTTCCCTAGAATTGATCCTGACCATATTATCAAAATTCACATGTCCCATCCTCTGGTGCTAGAGCCAACTCTCATTAATCTGAGAAACAAAACACTGACCATCACCACCCTTAAGTTGATAGATGTTTCCATGAGTTCTTCCAGCTACTATCATATTTCTGAATCCTTTTCTGATCTCACAAGTGTTATCCTAAAACACAAGCTTAAAACCTTTGTTGCACATTTTCCCAACACTTAAGAGATTATGCCTTAAACCCTTTACATAATAGGCATCGTCAATACTATGTTTTCCATCAAAACTAATTGTTCCTTTGCCAAAAATCTTAGCACCTGAGTCATCTCCAAAGATAACTATTCCTCCATCATACTTCTCAAGTTTAGTGAACTTACCCTTATCTCCAGTCATATGATTTTAACATCCGGTGTCAATTACCCAAAAGTCTTCATCTTGTCTAGCATGAAAGGCAGTTACAAGAGTGCTTTATGTTTCATCCTTCTTATTCTCTAGACCGAATTCCTTTGCAAATCTTCCATGGTTAGCAAATATAGCTTTTTTTTCTAGGGCTAGAAATAAGCATTCATCCTTATCCTCCTCAAAGTCAAATTCATTATCATAAATTTTTGCATCTTCTTTGACATAATACAGTTTCTTGAACTTTTTATCCTTTTTATCTTTGTAATTATTGTTATTGTCCTTGTTCTTCTTGTGTGTAGTTCTATTAGGACATCTTGATGCATAATGACCAATATTTCCACAACTGAAGCACTTAAAAGGCAACTTACCTTTGTATTTACCAGTACCTTTCTTCAATCTCCTTGTGAAATTTGCTTCCAAATCTTCTGAATCATCGTCATCTGAGTCGTCTCTTATCTTCATTGCTTTAAAATTTGTTTCAATCTCCTCCTTCTCTCTTGAAAATTTTCTCATCTTGAATACAGTCAAGACACAGAATAGATGCTCCTTAGTAAATGTCTTTGGATCATATGATTCTTCAAGAGCAGATACTTTGTCACTATAATTGTCCAGTAGGGTCATCAAGATCTTCTCAATTATATCTTCATCTAACATGGTACCACCTTGATTCTTGATTTCAGTTGCTATAAGTTCAACTCTCTGATAATAGCTTGCAATATCTTCTTCCTCTTCCATTCTCAAGTTCTCGTATTTTCACTTAGCAGTTGCTTTCCTTGACAACTTTACTCTATCATTCCCTTCGTAAATGTCTTTCAATTTTTCCCATACTTCATGAGCAGTAGCTAGAGAAATAAATTTTGTTCTTTCAGTTTTAGATAGAGCACTGAAGATAGCATACCTCGCTCTTTCATTCTCCTCATAAGTTGCAATCTCATCAGCAGAGCAAGGACCAGTGGCTAGTATCACATACTTTGTCTCCATAGCCTTCCAGGTTTTGAAACCAATTGAAACCAAATAACTTCTCATCTATTCTTTTCGGTCACTGTACTCAGCTCCATCAAAAATAGGAATCTATAATTTATGCACCATTTGATCTACCTCAAGTGGTTAGGCTTTTCACCAAGGAACCAAAGCTCTAATACCAATTGTTGAAATGCATAAGACAACTGAGAGAGGGGGTGAATCAGTTGTATCAAATTAGTTTACTTCTTAACTTAATCAATTCCACTTTATCTTCAATTTGTTATTAAGTGTGAACATAAATACAAATAACAAAAAGCAAACACCAGAGACACCAAATTCACATGGAAAACCTAATGAGGGAAAAACCACAGTGAGGATTAACTCACAATATAGTAGTAATGCAATACCGGATCATATAAAGGCTCACTGCCAGAGGGCTCACTGCCTAGATACAAAGGCTCACTACCCAGATTCAAGGGCTCACTGCCTTCAAAGGACTCACTATCCAGAAAGAGGCTCACTATCTAGAAATGAAAAAGAGATAAATAAAGATCCACCACAAGGGTTCCACACACTCGCAACTTTGATCAGAAGATTGTAGACACCGTCAACTCACTGCTTTCAGGAATCTAACACAATAAAGTACTGTTGCCTCAATTTGCACTTGCACACTCTGATTTTCACACTTGTTTGCACACTTCTCTTGCTCAAATCGTGAATGATGGATGGATCAATTTGCTACAACTTGATTTTATTTTATACCGTCTTCAACCTTAGAAACATTCTTCAAGCTCGGCTATACAATTTCATTTACAAATTCAAATTAGGTCGGCTACTCAACATTCCCACGGTGGATAAGAATGAGAGAGGACCAATTACATATTTAATATAGGACCCAAACAACATCTTGAATCAATCACCTGCTTCCTCGAATTGATGCAAAAACTTAATATAATGTGTAGACACCAAGTCATCCAAACCTAATGAAAACACCAACAATCTTTAAAGTACACACATCTCCAGCAAGATGATCACACGTGGATCATTCAACACACTTCACCAGACATATTTCCATCTCTGAGAATTCCTTAGATACATTCACAACAATTACAAAAAGCTTCATTCATAGAAAACTCTTCAACAATCCAACCGGACCAACCAGCAAAACACAGGAGCTCTGGAGCAGGTCTTCCGGAGTGCCAAATCACAAGCAATTTTTTCAAAACATAGAAACCATCAAAAAGAATCATCTCCTAGATCTGCAAGATCTGAAACCAAATATCAAAAGACAGCAGAGCCAAAATATTTCTCCCAGTCCACAAACAAATAGTTCTGCCAAACCAGTTCACATACTGGTGAACATATCTTTTACTCTCCATCAAACCAGAAGCTAAAACTTGGGATATATTATCCATTGAAGCCCATGAACACACTTACAGATCTGCACAGGCATACAATTAACATAGAAGAAATGCAGAGCACAATACTATAGCACAATCAGAACACACTTCAACACTATTTTCATTATTTCTCAAATTTTCTCAAAAGAACTTGGAAAAAACACAAATGCAACTTCATAAATATAGCTCCATGTACTATAAGAACTTTTATAGTATCTCAACTATACAAGTACCATCTACAAACAACCTAAACTATGTTGACATCAATGATAATATTAATGACAACACCACCAAACACATCCATACTTGCAACAACCACAACGGAACTAATGGAGATTCAAGAAAAATTGGAGTTGTTGTCCAAGGGACTAATAAAACCAAGTGTTTTGCTTTGGGGAGCGCCAGAGATCTTTGTAAAAAATAAAGATGGTACACTACACTTGTGTATTGATTATTAGATGCTTAACAAAGTTACGATAAAGAATATAAGTACATGTTGCCATGTAATGATGATCTTTTTGATCAAACATAAGGAGTGGTAGTGTTTTCAAATATTGATCTAAAAATAGGTTATCATCAACTGAGGATCAAAGATGAAGATAGTTTTAAAACTTCTTTCAAGACTGGATACGGATATTATGAGTTCATAGTCCTACCATTTGTACTTATGAATGCACTTGCAGCATTCATGAACTTTATGAGCAATGTATTTAGGGACTGCTTGGATAGGTTTGTATTGGTTTTCTTACATAATATTTCAATCTATTTTGAGAATGAAGAAGAGCATTGTAAACATTTAGAGATCTTGTTCTCCAATAGTTAAGGGAGCGTAAGCTATACCAAAAACTCTCTAAGTGTACCTTCTTTTAGAATGAGGTGCAGCACCTAGGTCACATAATTTTAGTTTATGGGATTACAATGGATCTAGCTAAAGTAAAAGTGGTACTTGAGTGGCCAGTGCTTAAGAATGTACCTAAGATTCAAAGTTTTATGGGTTTGGTTGGTTACTATCAAAAGTTTGTTGCAAACTTTTCCAAGATAGTTTTTCCTATTACTTCATTGCAAAGGAAAGGGAAGAAAATTGAGTGGTCTAAGAAATTTCAAGCGGAATTTGACCTACTCATGGAGAAGCTAAAAACAGCTCCAATTTTGAAGGTACATAATCTAGATGGTGACTTTACTATCATCATGGATGCCTCGAGTGAAGGTTTGGGTGGAGTCTTAATGTAGGATGGGTGAGTCATAGCTTATGAGTCAAATAAGTTCCCATGAACAAAATTATTCCTCTCATGATTTAGAGTTGGTAGTAGTACTTCATGCATTATAGATGTGGAGACACTATCTGATGGGGAAACCTTTTGAACTAAAGACTGATCACCATGGTTTGAAGTATTTTTTTACCCAATCCAATCTGAATGCACACAAAGGAGATGGGTGGAGTTGATATTTGATTACGACTTCAACATCAACTACATCAAGGGAAAAGAGAATCAGGTTGTCGATGCCCTAAGTTGTAGGAGGCATATCGCCTCAATGGTATCAATTCAATTGAACTAGCTTCAAGGGCCAAGTTTTGCAAAAATCCAAGGGTGATGAATATTATGAACAAGTCAAGAAATCACTCTCAGATAATCTGCAAGACACAAGGTATGAGGGATTTCACTTTGAACCCAATGGATTATTAAGGTTTAAAGGAAGAATTTATGTGCTTGACTCCTAAGAATTGAGGAACTTGGTGTGGAAAGAAGTTCACAATGCACCATACTCTAGGTATCTTGGTGTGACTAATATGTTGGCTAATGTGAAGCCATTACATTTCTGGAAGGGAATGAAAGGGGATGCTGCTAGATTTTTCACAAAATGCTTAGAGTGGACCAAAGGGTTAAGGCATAATATCATCACCCTGCACAACTTTTGTATCCTCATGATGTTCCCAAGAGTAAGTGTCAAGTCATTAGCATGGACTTTGTGCAAGGACTTCATGTGTCTAGAAACAAGAATAATGCCATTCTAGTGGTGGTGGATAAGCTTACCAAGGTAGCTCATTTTATTCCAAGCAATCTAACCGATGGAACTCTTGTCATAGCATAAAAATTCATTCAAAAGGGTGTTTAGGTTGAATGGGATTCCCAAGAGGATTATCTCAGATAGGCATGCTCATGTGACATCTAGGTTTTGGCAAACCTTTTTTTCTTCACTTGGAACCCAGATGAACATAAGTTTAGTGTATCATTATGAAATAGATGGTAAAACTAAAAGGGTAAACTAAGTACTAGAAGATCTACTAAGGATGTATTGTATAGATCAACAATACAAGTGGGAATGTTACCTACCTTTGATTGAGTTTGCATATAACAATTCTCATCATTCTGCAATCAATATGTCTCCATTCAAAGCATTGTATGGCTGAAAATGTCAAAATCTTATAAGTTGGGATAAGTTGGAGGATAGGACAACCCTTGGGCCAGAAATGTTATCAAAAATGGAAGAGCAATTTTGTATTATTAAGTAGAGACTAGCAAAAGCTAATGATAGGAGGAAAAGTTATGCAAATTCCAAGCGGGTACCTAGAATTTTTTTAGTAGGGGAAAAGGTTTTGTTGAGAGATAAACCTCATAAGAGTTCTATCAAGTTGGGAAAGTCTTCTAAACTAGTTCCATGCTATGTAGGTCCTTTTGAGGTTCTGGAGGAAGTAAACCCTATTGCATACCGAATTTCTTTGCCACCAGCTCTTACCTGAATGCACAATGTCATTCATGTCTCTTACCTAAAGAAGTATATACCAGGTGATAACCTTGTCATTGATTGGAATTCTTTATAGGTACAAGACCTAGTAGTGGTAACAATCAAGCCTCTCAAAGTCCTCGGAACACTTAAGCTTCACTTAAGTAAAAAAGAGATTCTACAATGCAAGGTCCAATGGGATCAGTATGCAGAAGACTCTACCACTTGGGAAGACTGTGCTAAGATCAAACAGAAGTTTCCTCGTGTCTTGCATGCTTTTGAGAATTCTTGAAAAACAATATTTTTATGTTTTATGGATTATGTTTATGTTTGATACTTAAGATCATCAGGGACAATGATTCACAAGGGGGGATATGTTACACCCCATTTTTTTATTACCTATTTACTTTTACCTAGCAGGGTGAAAATACTTTAAAAATGTATATGTTTATGCTTTATGTATCTTGGAAATATAATGAAAGAATGTTTGATTCAATTTGATGTTTTATAATGATTCTTACTATGAAATATATGATGCAAATGGTTGTATTGTTTTGGCTAACTACTGTTGCAATGTACTAAGTTGGATGCATGAACATATTCAGGCCTTCGAAAGAGAGGGGAAGTATCACTCACGAGAATAACTTGGTCTAGTAACCCTTAATGAGCCTAACTCGGCTTTCACACACTCACCTGGGTATGTGCAGGATCATCATGGAAAAAATAGGCCCTTAAGTGGTAAGAAATTCAGAAAAATCAGAGTTAGGCAACTTGACATAAAAATTTGAATAAGTTATCTATATTATTTCAAAAATATGTAAGAATAGAATTTGTATAAAATTGAATGTATTTTCTAAATTACTAGGTTTATTTACAAAAAAATAAAATCTATTTGGTGAAAATTTGAAATTTCAATACAATAGTACTTAAATTTCAGGGAAAAAATAAGTAGGCGTCTGTCTGACCATCCTAACCACATTAAAATGATAATATTTTTTTATAAGATTTTAGATATAAGTAGAGGACTCATGTCGCGATGTGATGCATAATTTTTTGTAATTTTTTTCCAAGTAAATAATTAATTATAATTTTTTTATGACAACTTTTAAAAAATATAAAGACTCGTATGTCTGACCACCTTAACTTGGTCAAAACTTCATGAAATTCAATTTTTTATTTTTTAATCTTATAGTATGTGAAGCATAGAATGTGATGCATGTTTTGGATTCAAAAAATATGATATCATTTGAAATCTATATATGTTTTTCAATCAGCCTAAAAATCCGGACTTTAGTCATA
>CM021102.1:707056634-707248787 GCA_007115665.2 Sequoiadendron giganteum
TAACCTTGCTTTTTTGAATAAATAATCCTGTTGTCATGAAGAGAAGGCGGTTGGAGCTAAGTCTTTGCATAGAGTCACTGTTTTTGAATTCGCCACCTTTCTTTAATTTTGTTGAATCAATTCTTTAGCTTAAGAAGTGGTAGGAATGTGAGCTTATTTGTATCCATGGAGTGCTCAAGTTTTAATATAAATAGAGGAGCCTTCTCCATCTTATGGGACGCATATTTTCATTCTTGTTTTCTGATTTTTCTGAGAGTTATTATGCTTCATTTTTGGGTTGAGTGTTTTGAGAGAGAATTTAGTGACGTTAGATTGTTTTGCATGGTAGGATATTGTCAAGGGAAGATAGAGGATAGTGAAAGGCTGAGTTTAGAAGGAGTTGCAAGCTAATTTTGTGAAGGTTGAGTTATGAATCTAGAATTGTCAATTGGAGCTTTCAAATATAGGCATGCTAGTTTTCTACTCCAACATATATTTTATGTTGAAAGGATTGTGTTATTTTATATGGTTTGGAAAGAACTATATATAGGAAAGAGTGTGTATTTACTAATATACTATATTAAGTCAAGCTTATATAGTTATTATGTAGATGTGAAGCTATGTGTGAAATGTGGATTGTGAAGTTATTTGTGAAGGTTGGAATATGAATTTGATTGAATTGATTTAGTTGGAATGAATATAGGTTATTCTTGGGGTTAGGATAATCCATGGGAAAGAAGATAACCTATACATAGAATATGAGTGATCAAAAAAAATTGAGCTTGGAAGGTGTGTGAGTAGATGACTCTCACTCGAAGTAATTAAGTGATGAATCCTTTGGCCAAAGTAGTGTAAGTTGCCTGTTTACACTATCAGTTCATTGTGATCTAGTTATGCATACTAGGTTGGGATTGTCGTACATCTAGGTAGTAGCCACTATATAGAAGTTCTAGTTATATAAGACACAACACCAAGCTCAGGAAGAATAGTATTATGAAGTTACTAAACCAATCTCTTCATTGAAGGATAAGGCTATCCTACCAGTAAGGTAGGTGTGCAAGGGACCACAGTAAGTCTGTGGTTGGTGGAAAAGTGCTTGAGTGATGCTTCACCTCATCAATTGACAGCCAAGATTTGAATGGGGACTACCTGGACCATTTTTATTTCTATTGCCAGTATGCTCAAAGGAGCAATGTATGTATTCTTGTATCCATTTATATGGAAGATTGTAAACATGAAAATTTAACTTGAGATTATTTAATATGAAATCAATACTTTGGAAAGACTGTGATATTTCAATGTAATGCAATGGAGAAGTTTGGAATAGTGTTTATTTCAAATGTGCATTTTATCTTTGTTTTCGAAAAGACAAAATTTATTGTGATGTGTTGGCATCATAGTTTATTCACTTAACGTTAAAACATAGAAAAATTATTGGGTAGAATAATGGGCATGTTACACGTCGTATCAAAGCTACTAGGTTCAGCTCTAGAACCTATGTGCTCGCTATGTTTTCCCTCCAACATTATACATGAGTCTAATGTTTGGAATTCTTATGCTAGGATGGTGCATCTCAAAATGATTGCAAGGAAGTTAGTAATTTGGAATGAATGCTACATGAGGGCCAAGAAGGGAAAGGAAGACCTTGTTCAAACAATAGATGGAACAACCATTGACAATGATATCTGGCTAAGTGATACTGAGACTAACAGTCACACTCTCTCACAAATCAATCAAGAGAAGAGAAGGATGAAATATGTTGTCTACTTCAACCTTTTACAACCTATCTCTTTGGCCAAGTTGGACTCCTTATCACCTTCCAGGGATATGCCCTTGGAATGTATTGTCGGTCCTACTTTAATCTTTAGGGACCCCCAATTTCTTCCAATGTTGGAAGTAATTGTAATTGCCTCAAGTGGTGAATTAGAGGGATATGTCTCCCAAATCTATGTATCTAAAGATAAATCTGAGGGTTATGACCCTTTTGATGATATATTTGAGCAAAAATCTGAGGAGTACACCCCAGATAGTTATATATCTAAGAATGAATCATAGGGATACTCTCCTCTTGACTATCTAAATAGTAATTCAATGTAAATGCAAGGATATTTAAATCCTTATGAATAAATAAAAAATTCATGTTCTTATTAAAACTTGGGTATGAGATCTTCAATTAAATTTCTTATTTGTAAATATTTACTCTTTTAGAGTTCTTTCAATTTGTTAAGTAAACCATCTTAGGATCTAATAAAAATGAAACCTCTAGGTATACCCTTATCTTGTGAAAATGGTGAGAACAAGGACTAACCTTGGGGGAAGTCAAGAAGTTGGTCAAGGTCTTGATAATACTAAAGCAAAGTTGGACCGTATTCTAGTAATGATGGATGAGACTAGGGAATGTCTAGGAAGCCTTGAACAGGAGGTAAGGGGAGATGATGACGAAGAAGAAGTTCCCAATGAGTACAAAGGGGAGAATTCCCATATACATACTCAATCGAGTCAACATGAGGAAGATGAATCTCAATCCAAGTTGGAAAGTAGTGAAAAGAAACATGTGGCAACTGAGTTATCTAGAGATGTGAGAAATATTACCCCTCCTAAATTTGAAGTAAGTTCCAACAGAGATGAGGCTGAGGCTTGGTTTATACAAATGGAAAATTACTTTGAGATCAAGATTTATTCAAAGGTCACAAAATTTGTTTGGGAAGCCTTCTAGTTAGAAGGAGAAGCTTCTAACCGGTGGATGGATAAGAAGATGGAACTTGGTTTTAGTTCCCTAAGGCTGATTCAAAGTGAGTTTGTTGAGATTTTTCGAAAAAGGTGGTTACCCAAACTTTTCTATGACCAAAAGATCATTGATTTCCAAAACCTAAAACAAGGGGACTCATTGGTGAATGAGTATTGGGATAAATTCACTCATCTCCTAAGGTACGTACCCATTTACCAAAAAGATGAGCAATTTTGAATTAGGAAGTTCATCATGGGTTTGAATAACCAAATAGGTGGTGAAGTAGATGTACATGATCTAGAAACCATGGATCTAGTATACGAGAAGGCAATTAAGCAGGAGAAAAATATTAAAGCTATCTTGATCTATCGGGAGAAGAATCAAAAGAAGTTCGGTGGGCTTCCAATTAATCAAAATCCAAAGAGGTCTAATGGAGGGAAAGATTCTCAAAGTCAAGGGGACAAGGGGACAAGGGGCCCTATAAAAATTGGGATGAACCAAGAAGGGATCACAAATGAAATAACTTCAACAACAGCAACAACTACAAAAATACTAGAGGAAATGTTAGCAATTTTGAAAGGCCTATGAAAAAGAGGGGACCATTAAAGAGATGTTTTACATGTGGGGATTATTTTTCCATCTAGTGTCCCAATAAACCATCAAGGTCACAACCACATAGAAATACTCTTCCTTCGTAGCGAGCTTCATTCCAGCAGAAGATCCATGCAACTTTGGACAATCAGAAATTTGAGTACTAGATCACTATGATGGAAACTCCAGGTACTTTTTTTGGTATACCTATTTTCATTCTTATTGATATTGGAGCCACTGAAAAAATTTATTTCACCTAGAGTAGCTAGTCAAATTTTTAGAAAGTTTGGTTTCATGGAAAAGTCTTGGATTGTTGAGTATGCAAACCAAACAAGAGCCATGGTGGAGCAATATTTATTTGAAGCCAGGGTTAAACTTTTAAGCTTCTCTACAAAAGTAAATTTGTATGTTACAGCTCCCTTAGGTTCATATGATGTCATCGTAGGGATGAATTGGTTGTGGAAGCATAAGGCCAAAGTAGATTATCATGCTAAATCAGTAGAATACTTAGATGATCTAGGTAACCGAGTGTGTTTGCAAGGAACAACTAGAGACATCAAGTTGCGGCAGATCTTTGTCATACAAATGGTTAGGAAAAAGAAGAAAGAATGTCAACTCTTTGCAATTAAAATGGAGAAACTTGAGGAATGCAAGGAATTCATTTCTCAAGATGATGTTGTATATTATGGACCATGAGACCCCCTAGATGCTAAAAAAGGTGAAGTGGTGGAATCTGGAGAAATAGATATGGAGAAATATCCTATCCTTCATAAATTTGTGCATATCTTTCTAGAATCTACTACCTAGATTTCCTCCCAAGAGAGTGTTTGATTTCTCCACTGACCTAGTGCTAGGGTCAGAACCCATATCTAAAGTGCCTTATAGGATGACCACAATAGAACTAATGGAGCTCAGAGCACAGTTGGAGGATTTGTTGTCCAAGGGACTAATAAAACCTAGTGTTTTACCCTAGGGAGCACTAGTGATCTTTGTAAAGAAGAAAGACAGTACATTGTGCTTGTGTATTGATTATCGGATGCTTAACAAAGCTACGATAAAGAATAAGTACATATTGCCATGCATTGATGATCTTTTTGATCAAACGTGAGGAGTGGTAGTGTTTTCAAAGATTGATCTATGAATAGGTTAACATCAACTGAGGATCAAAGATGAAGACAGTTTTAAAATTGCTTTCAGGACTAGATACGGTCATTATGAGTTCACGATCCTACCATTTGGACTTATGCATGCACCTATAGCATTCCTGAACTTTATGAACAATGTATTTAGGGACTACTTGGATAGGTTTGTATTGGTTTTCTTAGATGATATCTTAATCTATTCCAAGAATGAAGAAGAGCATTGTAAACAGTTAGAGATTGTTCTCCAATGATTAAGGAAGCATAAGCTATACCGAAAAATCTCTAAGTGTACCTTCTTTTAGAAGGAAGTGCAGTACCTCTAGGTCATGTAATTTTAGCTCAGGAGATTGCAGTGGATTCAGCTAAAATAAAAGTGGTACTTAAGTGGCCAATGACTAAGAATGTACCTAAGTTTAGAAGTTTTATGGGTTTGGTTGGTTACTATCAAAATTTTGTCACAAAATTTTCCAAGATTGCTTTTCCTATTACTTCATTTTAGAGGAAAGGGAAGAAGTTTGAGTGGTTTGATAAATTTCTAGTGGCATTTTCCCTACTCAAGTAGAAGCTGATAATAGCTCCAATTTTGAAGGTATCTAATCTAGATGGTGACTTTAGTGTCATCATAGATGCCTCGAGTGAAGGTTTGGGTGGAGTATTAATGCAGGATGGGAAAGTCATAGCTTATGATTCAAGGAAGTTGAAGCCTTATGAAAAAATTATGGCTCACATGATTTGGAGTTAGAAATAGTATTCCATGCATTACAGATGTGGAGACACTATCTGATGGGGAAACTTTTTGAACTAAATACTGATCACCACAGTCAGAAGTATTTGTTTACCCAACCCAGTTTGAATGCACTCAAAGGAGATGGCTAGAGTTGATATCTGATTATGACTTCAACGTCAACTACATCAAGGGAAAAGAGAATTGGGATATTGATGCCCTAACTCGTAGGAAGCATATCACCTCAATGGTATCAATTAAAACCAGCTTCAAGGGCCAAGTGTTGCAAAAATCCATGGGTGATGAATATTATGAATAATTCAAGAAATAACTCTCAAATAATCCACAAGACACAAGGTACGAGTGATTTCACTTTGAACCGAATGGATTATTAAGGTTTAAAGGAAGAATTTATGTGCCTAACTCTAAATAATTGAGGAACCTGGTATGGAAAGAAGCTCAAAATTCACCATGCTCTGGGCATCTTGGTGTGACTAAGATGTTGGCTGATGTGAAGCCATTATATTTTTGAAAAGGTATGAAAAGGGATGCTAGATTTGTAGCAAAATTATTAGAGTGTCAAATGGTTAAGGAAAAACATCATCACCCTACAAGACTTGTATCCTCATGATGTTCCCAAGAGTAAGTGGCAAGTCATTAGGATGGACTTCATGCAAGGACTTTCTATGTCCAAAAACAAGCACAATGCCATTCTAGTGGTATTGGATAAGCTTAACAAGGTTGCTCATTTTATTCATGGGAATCTAACTGATGGAGCTCCTATCATAGAACGATAATTTATTAAAGAGATGTTTAGGTTGCATGGGATTCTTGAGAATATTATCTCAAATAAGGATGCTCGTGTGACATCTAGGTTTTGGAAAACTTTGTTTTCTTCACTTGGAACCTAGTTGAACATAAGTTTAGTGTATCATCCATAAATAGATTGTCAAACTGAAAGGGTAAACTAAGTACTAGAAGATCTACTAAGGATGTATTTTATAGATCAACAATACAAGTGGGAAGATTATCTACCTTTGGTTGAGTTTCATATAACAATTCTTATCATTTTGCAATCAAGATGGATCAATTTGAAGCATTGTATGGTCAAAAATGTCGAACTCCTATAAGCTAGGATAAGTTGGAGGATAGGATAATCCTTGGGCTGAAACTTTTATTGGAAATGGAAGAGAAAGTTGGTATTATTAAGCAAAGACTAGCAAAAGCTAACGATGGGCATAAAAGTTATGCAGATTCCAAGCGGGTACCCAAAAAAAATTTAGTAGGGGAATAGGTTTTGTTGAGAGTTAAACCCCATAAGAGTTCTATCAAGTTTGGAAAGTCATCCAAACTAGCTTCATGCTACATAGGTCCTTTTGAGGTTCTCGAGGAAGTAAACCCTATCGCATATTGAATTTCTTTGCCACCAACTCTTGCCCAGATGCACAATGTCTTTCATATCTCTTACCTAAAGAAGTATATACCAAGTGATAACCATGTCATTGATTAGAATGATTTACATGTACAAGACCGAGGAGTGGTAACAATCGAGCCTCTCAAACTGCTCGGAACACGTAAACTTCACTTACATAAAAGGGAGGTTCTGCAATGCAAGGTCCAATGGGATCAATATGCAAAAGATTTTACCACTTAAGAAGACTATGTTGAGATCAAACATAAGTTTCCTCATGTCTTGCATGCTTTTGAGAATTCTTGAAAAACAATATTGTTATTTTTTATGGACTATGTATATGTCTAATACTTAAGATCATCGGGGATGATGATTCATAAGGGGGAGATATGTTACACCCCGTTGTGTTATTACCTATGTGCTTTTACCTAGTAGGGTGAAAATGCTTTAAATATATATGTTTATGCTTTATGTATCTTGGAAACATAATGAAAGAATATTTGATTCAATTTGATGTTTTATAATGATTCTTACTATGAAATATATGATGCAAATGGTTGAATTATTTTGGCTAACTATTGTTGCAATGTACTAAGATGGATGCAGGAACACATTCAAGCCTCTAGAAGAGAGGGGAAGTATCACTCAAGAGAAGAACTTGGTTTGGTAACCCTTAATGAGCCTAACTAAGCTTTCACACACTCATCTCTAGTTTAGTAAAGTTGAGTCAATAGCTTGGGAAATGGTAAGCTACCTTTAGTCTTGTTTGTGTGTATGATTTAGAAGATGTTATGATCTTGTATGTGAATTTTTTCAATTTGGGTTATGTGATTGAGTCTCTTTGTCATGCGTGAGTTCTTCTTTGTGTGTTTATATTTAATCGATGGGAAATATACATAAAATGTATATATGTATATATGTACGTGTCTACAATAAACTCATACACATGAGTAAATATGTGCATGAGTATACATAGATAGATGTATCTATGCATGCTCATGGATGAATTACCCATATGCATGGGAATATCGATTGGATGGAGGTGACATATATATATGTATATATATACTTTGTGTATATATGTCGATCAATGAGATTGGGAATATCTATGTTTAAATGTTGAGGCAATGATATAAATATAATATATGTATATATAAATGTATGCATATGTATTTATGTTAACAAAAATGTACATACGAATATATTAATATATACATATGTGTACATATATATAAATATGCATGTATTATTATTATGTTGAATATGTAAATATGTGTATATGTATTCAAATATCGAATAAATAATTTTATAATCATATAAGCTATAATATATATATGGTGATATGTATGTATATATATATAATATATATGTTTATCATTTTGAATTGCACTGGAAATGTTTATTTAGCGCATAGTGTTCAGCGCAATACATATGATAAAATAAAATGCGCAACAAATAAAGTATGGCACATATATTAATGGCATTGTATAATGAATTAAAGTGTTGTGTAAAGCATGCAAAAGCAGCGTTTACATAAAGCGTGTGGAGTTAATGTAAATCAAGTTTATGAATTGCATTCTCATATGACTTAGTCAAAACTATGAAAGCAAAGTGAAATAAATAATGTGTAAATGACTTTGACCTAGTTTTTCAAATAGAAAACAATTAAATAGGGGTGCATGGGTTCATGTGGTGCCAAAATATGAACTATGCATACCAATTTTATGAATTACATTCTCATATGACTTAATCAAAACTATGAAAGCAAAGTGGAATAAATAACCCATAAATGACTTTGACCTGGTCTTTCAAATAGAAAACAACTAAATAGGGGCACATGGGTTTATGTGGTGCCAAAATATGAACTTTGCATACCAATGGAAGTGTGCTTTGTATTTCTTCTCTAGCATATAAGGAAAAAATAGAATATGAGAAAGAGTCAATTGTAGATCTGGCTGAAAGGAGTTGATTTGTGAAGCCATTAACCTTTGTTTTTTAAATAAATAACCCTACTATCATGAAGAGAGGCGGTTGGCTGAATCTTTGCATAGAGTCACTATTTTTGAATTTGCCACCTTTCTTTTATTTTGTTGAGTTGATTCTTTAGCTTGACAAGTGGCAAGAATGTGAGCTTATTTGTAGCCATTGAGTGCTCAAGTTTTAGTATAAATATAAAGGAGCCTTCTTCATCTTATGGGATGCATATTTGCATTCTTATTTTCTAATTTTTTTGAGTTATTTTGCTTCATTTCTGAGTTGAGTGTTTCGAGAGAGAATTTAGTGAGGTTAGAGTATTTTGCATGGTAAGAGATTGTCAAGGGAAGCTAGAGGATAGTTATAAAGTGAGTTTAGAAGGAGTTGCAAGCTTATTTTGTGAAGGCTAAGCTAGGAATCCATAATTGTCAATTGGAGCTTTTTAAATATAGGCATGCTAGTTTTCTACTCCATTATATATTTTATGTTGAAAGGATTGTGTGATTTTATATGTCTGGTTTCGAAAGAATTATATATATAGGAAGGATTTTTTGTGTATTTACTAGTATACTATATTAAGTCAAGCTTATATAGCTATTATGTAGATGTGAAGTTATTTGTGAAATTTGTATTGTGAAGTTTTGAATATGAAGTTGATTGAATTAATTTAGTTGGAATGTCATACTAAACATGGAATGAATATAGGTTATTCCTAAGGTTAGGATAATCCATGGGAAAGGGGATAACCTATGCATAGAATATGAGTGGTCATAAAAAAATCAAGCTAGGAAGGTGTGTGAATAGATGACTCTCACTCAAAGTAAATGGGTGATGATTTCTTTGGCCAAAGTAGTGTAAGTTGCCACTGTTTACACTATCAATTCACTATGATCCAGATATGCATGCTAGGTCAAGATTGTCATACATGTAGGTAGTAGTAACTATATGGAAGTTCTAGTAATATAGGACACAGCACTAAGCTTAAGAAGGATAGCATTATGAGTTTACCAAACCAATCTCTTCGTCAAAGGGTAGGGCCATCTTACAATTTAGGTAGATGTACAGGGGACCGCACTAAGTTTGTGGTTGGCAAAAAAGTGCTTGAGTGATGCTTCACCTCATTAGTCAGCGGCCAAGATTTGAAGGGGGACTACCTAGACCATTTTTATTTCTATTGTCAATAACCTCAAAAGAGAAATGTATGTATTCATGTATCCATTTATATGGAAGATTGTAAACATGAAAAGTTAACTTGAGATTATTTAATATGATATCAATACTTTGGAAAGCTTGTGATATTTTAATGTGATGAAATGGAAAATTTTGGAATAGTGTTTATTTCAAATGTGCATGTTATCTTTGTTTATGAAAATAAAAAATTTATTGTTGTGTTGGAATCATAGTTTATTCACTTGATTTTAAATCATAGAAAACTTATTTGGTAGAACGATGGGCATGTTACACTTGGTATCAGAGCTACCAGTTTTAGCTCTATAACCTATGTGTTCATTATGTTTTCCCTCCAACATTATACAATTCTAATGTTTGGAATTCTTGTGTCAAGATGGCGTATCTCAAAATTATTACAAGGAATTCAGTAATTGGGAATGAACGCTACCGTAGGGCCAAGAAGGGAAAGGAAGCCCTTGTTCGCACAATAGAGGGAACCAACTTTGATAATCCTATCTGGCTAAGTGATAGTGAGACTATCAGTCATGTTATATCATGAATTAGTCAAGAAAAGAGATGGATGAAAGAGGTGTTCTACTTCAACCTTTTACCACATGTCTCTTTGGCCAAGTTAGATTCCTTATCACTTTCTAGGGATATGCCCTCAGAATATAATGTCAGTTCTGCTTTAATATTTAGGGACCCTCAAGTTCTTCCAATGTCATAAGTAATTGTAATTATCTCAAGTGGTGAAATGGAGGGATATGTCCCTCAGAGATATGTATCTGAAGATAAATTTGAGGGTTATTATCCTTTTGATGATGTATTTGAGAAAAACTATGATGGGTACAACCCCACATAGTTATGTATCTGAGAGTGAATCTAAGGGAAATTCTCCTCCTGACTATCTAAATATTCATTCAATGTAAATGAAAGGATATTGAAATCCTTATGAATAAATAAAAATTCATGTTCTTATCAAAACTTGGGTATGAGATCTTCAATGAAATTTCTTATGTGTAAATATTTACTCTTTTAGAATGCTTTCAATTCTTTATGTAAACCATCTTAGGATCTAATAAAAATGAAACATCCAGGTATAACCTTATCTTTTGAAAATGGTGAAAGAAATGACTAACCTTAGGGGAAGTCAAGAAGTTGGTCAAGGTCCTGATAATTCTGAAGCAAAGTTGGACCGCATTTTGGCAATGATGAATGAGACTAGGGAATGTCTAAGAAACCTTGAACAGGAGGTAAGGGGAGCTAATGAAGAAAAAGATGTTCCTAATTAAGAAGAAGGGGAGAATTCCCATGGACATAGTCAAACAAGTCAACATGAGGAAGATGAGTCTCAATCCAAGTTGGAAAGTCGTAAAAGGAAACATGTGGCAACTAAGTTACCTAGGGATATGAGAAAGACTACCCCTCCTAAATTTGAAGGAAGTGCCATCAGAGATGAGGTTGAGGCTTCATTGATACAAATGGAAAAGTACTTTGAGATCAGGATATATTCAGAGGTCACAAAAGTCATTTGGGGAGCCTTCTAGTTAGCAAGAGAAGCTTCTAATTGGTAGATGATTAAGATGATGGAACTTGGTATTAGTTCCCTAAGGCTGACTCGAAGTGAGTTTGTTGAGATTTTTCAGAAAAGTTGGTTGCCCAAACTTTATTATAACCAAAATCTCACTAATTTCCAAAACTTGAAACAAGAGGTCTTATCGATGAACGAGTGCTAGGATAAATTCACTCGTCTCCTAAGGTACGTACCCATGTACCAAAAATATAAGTGATTTCGAGTCAAGAAGTTCATCAGGGGTTTGAATAACCAAATAGGTGGTGAAGTAGATGTACGTAGTCTGACGACCATGGATCTAGTATATGAGAAGGAAATTAAGCAAGAGAAAAATCTTAAAGCTATCTTGATCTACCAGGAGAAGAATCAAAAGAAGTTCAGTGGGCTTCCAGTTAATTAAAATCCAAAGAGGTCTAATGTAGGGTAGGATTCTCAAAGGAAAGGGTACAAGGGACCCCATAACAATTAGAATGAACCAAGAAGGGATCATAGAGGAAATAACTTCAACAACTACAATAATACTAGAGGAAATCTCAATAATTTTGAAAGGCCTACAAAAAAGAGGGGACCATTGAAAGGATGCTTTACATGTCCAGTGGGGATAATTTTTCCATCTAGTGTCCCAACTTGAACTATCAGGGTCACAACCACATAGAAATCCTCTTCCTCCACAGCAAGCTACATTCCAGTAGAAGATCCATGCAGCTTTGCACAATCAACAAGTTGAGTACTAGATTACTCTACTGGAAACTTCAAGTATTTTTTTTGGTATTACCTATTTCCATTCTTATTCATACTAGAGCCACAAAAAAACTTATTTTACCTAGAGTAGCTAGTCAAATTTCTAGAAAGGTTGGTTTCATGGAAAAGTCTTGGGTTGTTGAGTGTGTCGCAAAAAAATGTATCCTTGGACATTTTTACACTCATTTGGGTCTTTCTTGTGGATTTTTGCCTAGTTGTTCCTACATTTAATGTTGTAATGTGGCCAACACATTCACATTAGGTCTTGGATCCTTGTAAATCAATAAAAATTTCATGATTTCTTGTAAAAGTGTTGTGAAGTGTTGCAACAGACTTTCACACTTTTCTAGGATCTTATTAATATATTTCACTTAAATAACCTCTTTTTATCACTTACCAAGCCTTATTTCAAATTTTTTAAAAGAGTTGTAACAAAATCTCAAACTTTTCTAGGCTTGTCATCAATAATTACACCTTTCTTATGCTTTAATTGGCCCCATTTCACACTTGTAGGCCTTATTTAAGTGGCTTTTTGAGAATAAACCCGATAAACATCATTTAATATTATTTAGTCCCCGACAACCACTTAAACTACCCTGGTGCGACCAAGTACCACTTGGGGTGACTTAGTCCCATTTGACTCAAAAATTAAAACAAGTTTGAAATTCTGGCGGTTTTTTATTTTCTAAGACCTAAGGTCGGCCTGTGATGTGGTATTTTTAGGAATTAGGGCATAATTGTGTATAAATATAAGGTTTTCCACTCATTTTGGGGCCTTCTATCTTCTCTATCTTGATTCATTCATCTTTCATTCTTCATTCATCATTCTTCTCAAGCAAGCTAGGGTTTTGGCATTCTAAGTCATCAAGAAGCATTCAAGAGCAGATTCTTCACCTACTGTTGTAGAAATTCAAGACCTATCATCATGGAAAGTTTCTAACTCCATTATTTTATGCTTCATTACATTATTTCTTCATTTTTGTTTAATTACCTAAAAAGGGGTTTGACCAAGGCAAACCCCCATGCCCTAACATTCAACATTTCTCTTTTCTTTCTGTATGTGTTTGCATATTTAGGTACCTTGAAGGCTTGGGAATCATTGAAGAATAGGATGCAAAATTTATAAAGTCATCTCCTTAAGATCAAAATATCCACAAAAAGTCACTTACAATGTTGGAAATCAGGGTTTCAGATCCGAACACCTGGAGGAACAAAAAGTGCAGATCAAGAGCTTCAAATTCCACTTTCAGATTTTTTAGAAAATTCAAAGTGGACTAAGTCACCATTAGTGGTGAATTAGTCCCACTACACATGTTTTTTGGAGATTTCTATATATTCATATACTCATTTGGCTGAAACGAGTTTCAGAATAGTTTTCTAGATCTGGGACTAAGTCGCCCAGAATGGTGTAAGTGTCCCAATAGGTCAAAATTCTAGAATCGGCAGCATTTCCAGTCTTCATTCCAGTCCTCAACACATTTCTAGGTGCACATCTTCAATTCTATAGTCTTTTGTTTTGTTTCATAGGCATTCCTAGGTCATTTAGTATATGTTTTCATATCACAATGTGTTCTCAAACATTCTATGTTTTCTAAGTTTACACTTGGTGGTGAACCCCTTTTATCAGTTTTCAGCCCCTAGAACTCTCCCTTTGATAGATTTAAATCTCCTTTGTATTGAAATCTCAAGGGTTTCTTCTTGAATGAAGTGTAGATCTTTGTCTCTCTCCTTTTAGGTGCAAAACCCTAGAGGTGCAAGAGGTGACAAAAATATGTGGTTCATTGAGTATGCAAACTAGACAAGATCCACGATGGAGGAATGTTTATCTAAAGCTAAGGTTGAACTTTTGAGCTTCTCTATGGAACTAAATTTGTACATAGCTTCCTTAGGCTCATATGATGTCATCTTAGGGATGAATTGGTTGTCAAAGCATAGGACTAAATTAGATTGTCATGCTAAATTATTAGGATTCTTAGATGATCTAGATAATCGGGTGTATTTTCAAGGAACACCTAGAGACATCAAGTTGTGGTATATCTCTATCGTGCAAATGCTTAGGGAAAAGAATAAAGGGTGTCAACTCTTTGTAATTAAAATGGAGAAACTTGAGCAATGCAAGGAATTCATTTCTCAAGATGATGTATATTATGGACCATGAGACCTCGTAGATGTCGAAGAATGTGAAGTGGTGGAATCTGGAGAAACAAATATGGAGAAATATCCTATCCTTCAAAAATTTACGGATGTCTTTCAGGAAGAACTACCTAGATTGCTTTCCAAGAGAGTGTTTGATTTCTCCATAGACCTATTGCTAGGGTCAAAACCTATATCCAAAGTGCTTTATAGGATGACTACAACAAAAATAATGGAGCTTAAAGCACAGTTGGAGAAGTTGTTGTCCAAGGGACTAATAAAACCAAGTATTTTGCCCAGGGGAGTGATAGTGATCTTTGTAAAGAAAAAAGATGGTACACTATGCTTGTGTATTGATTATTAGATGCTTAACAAAGCTATAATAAAGAATAAGTACATGTTGCCTCTCATTGATGATATTTTTGATCAAATGCGATGAGCGGTAGTGTTTTCGAAGATTGATCTACGATCATGTTATCATCAACTAAGGATCAAAGATGAAGACAATTTCAAATTTACTTTCAGGACTAGATACGTTCATTACAAGTTCACAGTCCTACCATTTGGACTTATGGATGCACATAAAACATTCATGAACTTGATGAACAATGTATTTAGGGACTGCTTGGATAGGTTTATAATGGTTTTCTTAGATGATAGATCTTCATTTATTCTGAGAATGAAGAAGAGAATTGTAAACATTTAGGGACTATTCTCCAGTTAAGAGAGCATAACCTATACGAAAAAATCTCTAAGTGTACATTATTTTAGAAGAAAGTGTAGTACCTAGGTCAAGTAATTTCAGTTGATGGGATAGCAGTGGATCCAGCTAAAATAAAAAGTGGTACTTGAGTGGCTAGTGCCTAAGAATGTACCTGAGGTTAGAAGTTTTATGGGTTTGGTTGGTTACTATCAAAAGTTTGTTGCAAACTTTTCCAAGATAGCTTTTCCTATTACTTCATTGCAAAGGAAAGGGAAGAAGTTTGAGTGGTCTAAGAAATGTCAAGTAGCATTTGAACTACTCAAGGAGAAGCTTACAACAACTCCAATTTTGAAGGTACCTAATCCAAATGGTGACTTTACTATCATCAAGGGCCAAGTGTTGTAGAAATCCAAGGGTGATGAATATTATGAACAAGTCAAGAAAGAACTCTTGGATAATCCGCAAGATGCAAGGTATGAGGGATTTCTCTTTGAACCCAATGGATTATTAAGGTTTAAAGGAAGAATTTGCGTGCCTAACTCTAAATAATTGAGGAACTTGGTGTGGAAAGAATTTCACAATGCATCATACTCTAGGCATCCTGGTGTGACTATGATGTTGACTAATTTGAAACCAGTATATTTTTGGAAGGGAATGAAAGGGGATGCTGCTAGATTTGTAGCAAGATGCTTAGAGTTTCAAAGGGTGAAGGCAGAATATCATCACCCTACAGGACTTTTGTATCCTCGTGATGTTCCCTAGAGTAAGTGGCAAGTCAGTAGCATGGACTTCATGCAAGGACTTCCTATGTCAATAAACAAGCATAATTTCATTCTAGTGGTAGTTGATAAGCTTACCAAGGTAGCTCATTTTATTCCTTGGAATCTAACTAATGGAGCTCTTATCATAGAACAGAAATTTATTCAAGAGATGTTTAGGTTGTATGGGATTCTTGAGAAGATTATCTCAGATAGGGATACTCGTGTGACATCTAGGTTTTGGAAAACCTTTTTTTCTTTACTTTGAACCTAGTTGAACATAAGTTCAGTGTATCATCCAAAAATAGATGGTCAAATTGAAAGGGTAAACCAAGTACTAGAATATCTATTGAGGATGTATTGTATGGATCAATAATACAAGTGGGAAGATTACCTACCCTTTGGTTGAGTTTACATATAAAAATTCTTATCATTTTGCAATCAAGATGGCTTCGTTTGAAGCATTGTATGGCCAGAAATGTTGAACTCCTATAAGTTGGCATAAGCTAGAGGATAGGATATGCATTGGGCCGAAAATTTTATCAGAAATGGAAGAGAAAGTTGGTATTATTAAGCAAAGACTACTAGAAGCTAATAATAGGCAAAAAAGTTATGAAGGTTCCAAGTGAGTACCCAAAAAATTTCAATAGGGGAAAAGGTTCTATTGAGAGTTAAACCTCACAAGAGTTTTATCAAGTTTGGAAAGTCAGACAAACTAGCTAGCTTCGTGCTACATAGGCCCTTTTGAGGTTCTCAGGGAAGTAAACCATGTTGTGTACAAAATTTATTTGCCACCAGCTCTTGCCTAAATGCACAATTTCTTTCATGTATCTTACCTAAAGAAGTATATACCAAGTGATAACCATGTCATTGATTTGAATGCTTTATAGGTACAGGACCCAGGAGTAGTAACAATTGAGTCTCTCAAAGTTCTTGGAACACGTAAGCTTCACTTATGTAATAGAGAGGTTCCACAATGCAAGGTCCAATGGGATCAATATGCAAAATATTACACCACTTGGGAAGACTATGCTAAGATCAAACAAAAGTTTCCTCATTTCTTGCATGCTTTTGAGAATTCTTGAAAAATAATATTGTTATGTTTTATGGATTATGTCTATGTCTGATACTTAAGATCATTGGGGATGATGATTCACAAGGGGGGAGATATGTTACACCCCGTTGTGTTATTACCTATTTAGTTTTACCTAGTAGGGTGAAAATGTTTTAAATATATATGTTTATGCTTTATGTATCTTAGAAATATAATGAAAAAATGTTTGATTGAATTTGATGTTTTATAATGATTTTGACTGTGAAATATATGATGAAAATGGTTGTATTATTTTGACTAACTACTGTTGCAATGTATTAAGTTGGATGCAAGAACACTTTCAAGCCTCTAGAAGAGAGGGAAAGTATCACTCAAGAGAAGGAATTGGTCTGGTAACCCTTAATGAGCCTAACTAAGCTTTCACACACTCAGCTCTGTTTAGTGAAGTCGAGTCAATAGCTTGGGAAATGGTAAGCTTGTTTGTGTGTATGATTTAGAAGATGTTATGATCTTTCCCATGAATGTTTTTTATTTGGGTTATGTGATTGAGTCTCTTTTTCATGTGTGAGTTCTTCTTTATATATTTTTATCTTTAATCAATGAGATATATACATAAAATGTATATATATGTATATATGTATGCTTTTACAATAAACTCATGCACATGAGTAAATACGTGCATGACTATACATAGATAGATGAATCTATGAATTCTCATGGACAAATTACCCATATGCATGGGAATATCGATTGGATGGAGGGTGACATATATATATATATGTGTGTGTATGTATATATACACTTCATGTATATATGTTGATCGATGGGATTGGGAATATGTTTATTTAAATTTTGAGGCAATGATATATATAATATATGTTACACATATATAAATGCATGTGTATGTATTTACGTTAACGGAAACGTACATACTGTAGACACTAAAAAATGCCTTAGTCTGCGAGTGTCATTTTTCTTGGTCTTTATCCTCAGATAATTAAATTGTTTTAATTATTCTTGATCATATTCCTCTATTAGTTAAATCATTTTTAATTATTTAATTAATTCACTTCTTAACCTTCATTCCCTCTTGATCAATTAAATAAAATTAATTACGTCGCTAACATACCCTTTCTTCAATAATTGAATAAATCATTATTTATTTAATTATTTGTCTTTATCATCCACCTATAGTCAAATAATGATAATTATTATTATTTATCTATTCATTCATTTGTCTCCCATTACTCTATAATTAAATAATTGTCAAAATTATTTAATTATTTAATGACACTTCTTTCCTCCATTAAATAATTAACTTAAATTAATTATTTAATGTCTCATATCCATTTTCCCTAGATTTAATTAAATTGATTCCATAAATCATTTTAATTAAATGACCATTTTCTCGCACTTTCCTTTTCCTCAAATAAATAATTTGGAAAAAACTATTTATGCCTCCACTTGTCTAGAGATTCCTTCTCATGAATCAATTATTTTTCAATTTTTAATTCCTCCATTTTCTTCCTCCACTATCTCATTTTTGAATCTCAGTCGTTCATCATTTGCGGGTTCTTTCTAATCTTGATCATCTGTTTTGTAACCTCCACTCTTCTGTGTTGCATATCTTCTCATTTGTCGATCTTGGAATATTTCTAGAAGCTTGATCTTGACCATCCATTCAAAGGTTTGTCTATAAAAGAAGCCTTCCTCCTCCATTTTTGATTTAACAACCACTTATCTCCAACTTTATTGCTTACAATTTATAGGTATTTGCACATTTCTACTACAAATATGAGGGCATATTTGCAAAAGAAGAAGTAGGAGAGACAAGGGAAATGATTCAACTTCAAACATGGGGAGTGCTTTCATTTTCTTGTTTTGTTTTCCTCATATTTGTTTGTATTCTCTTGTTTGGATTGGGTTTTAGCTTAGAAGTGTTGTGGTTGTCACTAGAATCTAGGCTACATCATTTTTACCCATCTTAAATTGGTGAACCCGATGTGAAGACAAGTTCTTGTAGGATTTGTATGGATTTTTTCTTTATTTTTGTAGGTTTTCATACGGAATGATGCAATTGAGACGCACGGTGATGCAACTGTGAAGAAACGACACATCTATTAAGAGAAACGATGCAACTACTAGGTGGGAAGCTGAATTCAAAAATAATGACGCATCTATGGGTGGGAGACTCAGATTTGAAATCATGATGCAACTAATATACCATGACGCAACATAGTGACGTAACTGCAACCGAACAATGCAATCATCTGATAGGTATAAAAAATTTATGTTTTTAGTTTTCTTTAAGTTTTCCTTTTGGGTTTGCAAGTAGATTAGGGTTTTTGTGTTCTAATAGTTTCTTTTCAACGTGTGGATTTGGACCTAAGGAGTTTCAAAAATGTTTCTTTAGAAAAAAAATAAAAATTGAGCTTTCATTTTTTTTACTTTAGGATAATCAGTTTTGTTTTGCTTTGTTTGCAACAAACCACAATTTGCATCAAGATCATAAGGGTAAAATGAAAATGCATATCTCATTCATAAGGGTTTAAAATGAACAAAATAATGAATTTTCTCACTTGAATGGGTATTAAAATGAACATGCATCACACGTCATTGGCATAAAAAGAATTCTTCTTCAAATCATAAGCAAGGGTTAAAAACTTATGAGTGTATTTTTTGTTTTGTGGTTTGTAATTTGACATTGAGTGTGTATGCTCTCCTCTCACACCACTTGGCAATCTTGAGGATCAAAAGCATTTCTTTGGCACTTGTACAACCATCTCCATATTTGAATTTTTTAATTAAAATGAACGACATGCGAGTGTCAGGCAAAGGCATTGTGTATGCTCTCTCCTTGCACTTTGTGCGATCTGGGAGATAAAAAATAATGTACTTTCTTGCTATTGTGTACCATTTTTTAGAGGGCCTACCACCCCACTTTGAAAGGTGGGAACAACCCAAGCAGTAACAAGCTAAATCCAAGCTCATTTAAACGGCTATATAAATATGTGTTTGTGACGAAAGTCACAAGCAACAGGTGCAGATGTGTCATACTGACAAGTACCACCCTCAATAGCCTTGTGAGCTCCATCAAAATCCTTTATTAGGAAGGGACTGGGAGGCCTCTTGATTGACCATAATCTTGATCTAATCTTTCCATGTGTATGGCCACCTTGAACGAATGCCCTTACTAAGAACCAATTGTTTCAGTGGCCAAAAACCTTTTATACACTCATTGATTATAGGAGGTCAGACCTCTGAAGTTGCCCCACGTTTTTACTATTCAAGTGTAGAGACAGAAATTCCTCTTTGGGGAATGAGACTTGGTGATCCTGAGAAGTGATTTTCATGGAGGGGAGCCAGTGCCACCAATCTCTAGTTGTATTCCTTGTTTATGTGGCTGGAGAAATCTAAGTGGGGATATCAACTAGAGGTTTCCTTGCTAGCCCTAGGATTATGCATATTGTCTATGAGTGCTTTATTTTGAAATCAAACTTTTCACATCCAAAATCAGACCAAAACAAGTGTTTGTGACTATATTCTATGTTTTCCAAATAAAATTTAATCAAAATCAATCAAAAATCCACTCAAAAACTAGGTCAAAACCATCAAAAGTGCAAAATCAACATTCTATCACTGTAACTACTAAAACATGCCCACAACTAAAATTGTGTCACAATCGCTCACTAGAAACCCATAACTTGTAACCTATTGTGCATCTGTAGAAATAGAGCTACAACTAATAATCTAAACCGCAACTACAAACTAGAAACCCACAACTGGAAGATCTGAGAAAATATTGCCGCAACTGCCTGATAATCTAAAATTCACAAAATCCTTGTCCAAAATTCAATCAATTCATTTTTACAGTGACCCTGACTCCTAAACCAGAGACTTGTAGACTTTTATCAGCATATTCCATCATCCCCATTTAGTTTTTCATAGCATTTTAGGTTGCATCTGCACTTTGCATAATTATTCCTAGACCTTTAGGTTACACTTATCCTTTCAAATCTCAAACATAGAAAGACTACTAAGCATTTGGAAAGTCCATGGTTGCTTATCCAATTTTCCATTGACCTTCATCTTTCATTTTGCCAATCATTTTCATTATCATCTTGGTCAAATTTGAGTCTCAAGCTTGTGTCCTAGCCTAGACTCAACCTTGTCAAAATTATCATCTTTATTAGCACAAAGGTCAATGACATTTGGGTTTGTTATCTTGGACCTACATTAGTTTGGTTATCCTCCTTTTGTCTTGAACTTTAGGCTTCATATCATTAGCATTACCTTAGTCTCATTTAGATACATATCATACCCTTTGACCATAGCTTTATTATCATCCTATCAATCTTTAGCCTTGAACCTAAATTTCACTTTCATTTTGCATCTTTATCCCAAAAACACAAAAACATAGCTTAATTCATCTTAGCCTTAGCATCATATCATTTTCCTTGATCATCAATTGGTATCCTTTGATCCATTAGTCTCATTATCCTTGCATAATCACCTATCATCCTTATATATTCAAAAAAATCCCAAAAACATGGTTTAGTTTCATTATTACCTTACATTTCCTTCCAACTTGCAAGTCTCACATGGTTGAAACAAGGTCACGAACCAAAAGAAAGGACATGGATTTCTCAAGTGATCTCTTTCATGACACCACCCTTTGGTCCAACTCAAATCAATCCACTCCACAAAGAGAGACACCACAAAGAGACCAAACCAACACATTTGACAATCTAAACCTAGATGAATTCAACAAGAAATTGAATTCTAAAGAGATTGAAAGTTCTTACCAAGACCCAAGGGTTTTGAGCATGGTTTATCAACTCGTGGTTCCAACCCTAATAGATTCTTCTATGCACTAGCCAAAAATGGTGCCAAACTCCCCCAAGGCTTTGATGTCTCAACCATTGTAGAAGAAGATGCCCAAAATCCATTTGCATTAGGGATGCCCTCTTCACAACAAATGTCAACTATACCATTTGGAACAACAACACACATGAAAAAAACTACCACACATATCCCTAGCATATCTACACTTGGAAACAAAGTGACCCACATGACTACACAAGGACAAAATTTCACATTTGGAAGCTCATCAAATTCCATGGGTAAGACCTTCACAAACCCTCTTTTCCAAACCACAAACCAAGGTCCTACATCGCAAGGTCCCACACCTTTACTTAAAAATTCAAACCAAGGTCCGACACCTACACTTCAAAACATGAACCAAGGTCCTTCATTCCAATTTCAAATAAGACCCTCATCAAATCAAAATCAACCAAATAAATCTAGGAGAATTCGCATTGTTCCACAAAGGATGCCAAACAAAAAACCTAGTCAAGGACCTACACCATCATTCGAAAACATCAATCAAGGACCTACACCCTCATTTCAAAGCATTAATCAAGTACCTACACCATCTTTCCAAAACACAAATCAAGGACCAACTTCTCAAATCCAAGGGACAAATCAAGGGTATACACCTCAATTCCAAAACACTATATCAAATACAAACATGACCTTTGGGATAAATCTAAATTCCAATTTCATTCCAAACCAAAGCAGCATGCATGAATATGGTAACCAAGTTCCCACGCCACAAAATACCAATCCCAATCCAAATCCAACATACGGCCTCAACGCCAACACCATGACACAAAATAAAACCAATACAATGTCATCTCTTGTAGATACTTTGATTCAACAAATACAGACCATCCAACAATAAATGACAAACATGTAATTGGGAACCAAAAAGAAAACCTATTCCATGGAGGAATTGTGCCCCTTTCCATTTGATAAAAATTTGTGCATGCCACCCTTTCCCCCTCATTTCATGACACCACCTTTGCCTAAGTATAAAGGGAATGGAGATCCAATACAACACATTTGAGAATTTAATACGTCATGTATGGAATTCTCATATGATCCAACCTATTTGATGAGACTATTCCCATGAAGTCTCACAAGGCTAGCCCTAGATTGGTTTACACATCTTCCTCCAGGGATCCGAACATGGGGTGAGCTAGTACATAAATTTATTAATCACTTTTCATTTAACATTGAAAGTGATGTCACCCTTGCAACATTATGCACAACCAAACAAGAAGAAGGGGAATCACTCACCTCATTTTACCAAAGATGGCAAAGTCTAGCTAGCAAATTCCCTTGTCACATTCCTGAGAAACAACTAGTCACCATGTTTGTTGAAAACCTTGACAAAGAAATGATGAGTAGCCTTCAAATCCAATGTTTCACAACTTTTGATGAAATCCTTAAGAAAGTTGTCCTTATTGAAAAAGGTCTTGTCGTAAAAGGACTAGTCAAAGTACACAAAGAGAATCCAAAACCCAATAATGACAAGCAAATATTGGTCCTGAAACAAGAATGACACAAATTATGGAGTTGTTGATGCCAAAGTGATAACTAAAGGTCCAACCATTCATTTGAAAGGTCCTTCCTCATCAAATACATTAAACACATCAAACACCCAAACACAAGGCCAAAACCAAACATTGAATGCAGTCCAAAACAATCAACAATGAAGAGGTCCTCCCCACGCCAAGAGAACATACACTCAATTAGGTGAACCCATTGAATCAGTCCTATAAATATTTTGCAATCTAATGTCATCCAACTACCATACATCAAAAATTATGAACCCTCATTAATCAAACCCGATTGGTGGAAAGAAGATGAATACTATGAATATCACTGCAAAAAAGGACAGAAAACATCTAAATGTTGGACACTCAAAAATATCATTCAAGACCTTGTTGAAAATGGAACCATTTCAATAGGTAATTCACAAGGCAAGGCAAATGTTGATCATACCATATTTAAAACTTCCTTGCAAGACCATGACAAAGGAAAAGCCTCCAGTTCAAGGAATGACAATAATGCCAGTTATGCCACCGTCAAACATGATTACAACACTATCATCCTTAATGTAAGACCCTTTGATGATCGCATTTCCACCATTACCATAAACAAGCCAAGTTTATAATGTGAAGTCACTACTCACAAAGCCAAGATATCTCTTCCAGGACCTCCTTCCAATCCATAGCCAAAAAGCTAGTATAGTCTCTTAGATCAGCTAGGGAAGACTCCCGCACAAATTTCCATTCTGGAACTCCTTCTCATATCACCACAACACAGAGCTATCCTTGATAAAGCCTTGCAATAAGCATTTGTACCCACTAACCTAGATGTCAATAAATTCCAGTCCATGGTTGGATACGTAGCTATGCCACACCATGTCACCTTATCTAAACAAGACTTCTACGCACAAAAGTCTGACCATAACAATGCCCTACACCTTGAAGTATGCATTAATAAACATAATATTAGATGAGTCCTAGTAGACAGTGGAGCAGGTCTGAACATTTGCTCACTAAAATTAGTGAAATCATTGGGATACTCTGAGAATTACATAGACCAAACCAATAAATTATGATCAAATCTTATGATGATGTTGAGCATTCATCCGAAGGTGTAATTACACTTCTTATAAGAGTTGGTCAAGCAATACAAAACATAGTGTTTCATGCCTTGGATTTGGATTTACACTACAATATTCTCCTTGGCCACCCATGGATTCATGCCATGAAGTCTATCCCATCCACCTACCACTAATGTCTCAAGTTCCCACATAATGGCACTGAAATTACCATTCCTAGTGACCCTAATCCCTTTTAGTACTACACAAACCTAAAATGAATTATTGAATGTCAAGTTCCCACCAATCGAGAGGCCTCATCCTCCACCTCATCTGCCACTCCATCTCACTACATTGATCCATCTACTCTTGTCAAATCATCCACCCCGTTCACCACACCTTCCACACCTAGGATCCAGATTCAAGACAAAGGATGCAGAGAAAACAACATGAAGAGTCTCTTTTTCATTAAAAAATTACCTAAATTGCCAAAGTCTTATGGAAAACCGCATCTTGTGCATCCTAAAGTCATCATCCATAATCCCCCTACCACCTTCACTAAATGGGGGGAGCTAGCCAAAAATTCTTTAGATGGCCAAATTCTCACATGGTTGTACAAAGAAGAGGAGGATAGTGAACCTAAGAAATTTCCAGTTGAACAGTATCCAAAAGGGTTCCTAATAATGAAACAACAAGGATATGATGGATAAGAAGAGGAGGATAGTGAACCAGGCAAAAATTTGACAAATTTTTAAAAGTCCCATTAGTGGCTCCGACTGGGCATGTATGCCCCCTGTGGGCATAGCAAGAACCTAGATCTCTAGGGAGCAAACCCAATATTGAATTAGATAAGTGCACCGAAATATGTTTCACTGTGTTGCACTTAGAACTTGCTTTACATCCAACTCGGTGGCCCCGGGCCCCCAAACAAGGAAAAATAGAATTTACCCCTATCAAAAAAAAAATTCTCTGCTATCTAGAGTAAACGAAAACTGCAAGTTTTTCCCCTAATTTCCCATATGTTATTCAAGTAATCAGCATGCCCCAAAGCATCATTATGCTTTCCAATATCACTATCCATTTCATCAATCAACAATCTTCATTTAGACACTAACTGCAACTCATGACCATTATGACACTTTCCTTGGGAAAGTTGCTCGTGGTCATGTTCCATTGAATGCTCATTCATTTGAACTGAGAAACAGAAACATTCATAATCCATTTGATCTTTGACATCACAAATCTTGGCATCAAAATTAGTTTGTACATCAAACTAAAAACTCTCATAAAAAAATTTGTGTGTGTCGTGCAAATCATCTTTGCATAAGTCAAAAATAAAAGATGCATATTATGGGGAATCCTCGCCCTTATGGTTACAACATAAGCCTAGTTGCCAACATCTGTGTTTAGATGTTCTAGAACACTTCCTGACATCATAGAAATGGGAATCATAGGTCACATCTTCCTCCAGGAAATTTTTGAATACATTCATCTCAGGCTCCTCACAATACTCTTGTATCTCATAATCCAACTCCCAATGAAACACCTCAAAAATAGGCTCTAGCAAACCAACTTCAACAAAGGAAATAGAAAAAAACTGTGTACTGGCCCCCTCATGTTCAGCACCACCTATTGCATGTGTTAATTTATAAGTGAAAATTTCAGCACAAGCTAAAAAAATTTCACAATCAATATCAATGACACTTTCATTATAAGCTGAAAACTTTTCACCAACAATATCAATGACACTTTCATCCCTGATCTCAAAAAATCTCACCTCAAGGGGTGATAACAAGTCCATCTCAGTTTCATACAAACAATCAAGAACATCAATAACATCAATACATTCATCAATGTGTTGGTTACCCTCAGTATTGTTCTTTAGATCACAGTATTGAACACCCACCTCATTTTCTTCAAATTCCACATCATTTACACAATAAACATGCTCCATTGATAGCACACTTGGAGTACACTCCAAATATTCATCACTTGAAATTTGTCCCCTCATTTTTAAGCAAATGACATCATGAGGCTCTCTATAACCACAAACCTCTGGTAAGGAAAATGTTTCCACATCATCCTCGGAGAGGCAATCATCACTTCTAAGTTCACAATCACTAGCTTGTAACAAAACCTCGGTAACATGTGTATTGTAATCATGACATGGAAAAGCACTTTGTGTCTCACTTAGTTCTCCACCATCTTTCTCCTCAAGCTTTTGCAGAGTTATCCAACATTCCTCAAAAGGGAAAGTATCATCCACATTTTGTGCATATACTTCTGCAATCTCTATCCATTTAAGGACTTGGGCAAAGTTACCAGGTTTCAATTCTTCCGGCAAAGCACTCAACCCGAGTTCATAAATCTCACAAAACAAATCAATGCACACAGAGTTATCAGGTCTGAAATCTTTGGGAACTTCTATCAAAGCATCCAAAAATCTCAAAAATAGCTTGTATGGTGATTCTCCCTTTTGTCTCTTCATCTCATACAACTTTTTCATAAAAGATTTTTGATCATCACTACTCAAATCTAGTTTGTGTTCAACTTGGGTTTCATCATTATCTCCATACTGTAATGATGGATGCATCACTGTTTCCAAAGCATTTCTATCATGACAATTGTCTTTTATAGCTAACTCTAGAATTTTGCTAGTATGAGATGTGCTAGGGTAACCAATGCTCACAGCTAGATACCCTTTCATCATTGAGTATTTTATGTTGTTCTCAATGTCCATAGTAGTTTGATATGCCTGAAGTAATGTTGTAGGCTCTTTATCTCCCAACAAGAAACTCATCTTTTTGTCAAATGCTCCCAAATATATGACCAAGCATTTAGCCTCATTTGGTCTTATTTCTTCAGGAATTTCTCTTACAGCTCTTGCAAATTGAAGATTGAATACTGGAACCAGCTCATCTTTTCTTATATGGATTCCCATAAAACCCTTTCTTACCATGCTTGGGTTTACTCTTTCACCAAATTGCTCAATAAAAACCACCATCAACTGATTCCATGAGTTAATAGAACATGCAAGAAAATATGAGAACCAATCCATGGCATCATCCTTCAAGGATTGCACAAAAAGCTTCATGACAACATCCTCATGACTGACTTCATAATCCCCCATCACATCCATGAAATTTTGCAGATGCTTAGAGGCAGATTCTAAACTTTTCCTTGTGAAATTGGGAAAATACTTCCTAACCTTCTTAGGAATCAAATTAGGGAAACCTTTAATACCACTGAAAATAAATGGCATATACCTTTGAATCATAAAATCCCCTGGAGGGATTGGTGAAACTTGTTTCCTTTTCATACTTGTATTTTCCATTTCATAGGGAAACCTTCTTATACCCATTCAATCAGTACCAACTTCATACATGGCTATCAATTGCATCATTTACTAATTCAACCATGATTCTAAAATATTGACTGAATACTTATGCCTTAAGCTTTTAAGAGGCATATTTCAAAATAAACATACTTCTCAGATCATATTACATATTACACTTTAGAAGTATGGAAAGACCAACCACTGTTCCTTTCTTAATGCTAAATCATCTAATTAGGAACCATTCATCGGCCCTAGTTATGAATACTTCCCATAAACAAAATATTGATCTATTTAGATTGATGAGAATACCTATAAATTAAGCAGCACTTGTTAACCTTATCTCCTTGACTACAAATGTTACAGATCTGGGACTTTTCCTTGTATGTCGATTGGTTCTTTCATATAGACTCACCACCTCTTTAACATAGGACTGAATTTCAAATGAATATGTAATTTTGTTTCAAGAACTGATCACGTTCTGGGTCTTCTTCCAAAATAGAGTCACACTCAAATGCTTTGAGATTATGCTGCTACCAATCCTTTCCAAATCCATAACCTTCTAACATCTAAACTTAAAGTTTAGATCCGCCAAAAAAATGACTCTGGAATACCACCACCTACTTTTGTGGTTTCCTTTTTCTTTAAATTTCTCAGAAGTTCTCCCCAATTAAATCACCATTCAACTAGTGACTCAGGCAGAAAAATTAATGCAAAATTGCCAATCTCTTATTATAAACATGATGATAATGACCCTATAACAGCACATTCTACAACTAGCACTTCTGAGTTCTTAGTTCCCCAATAGAGTCGCCATTTTGTTGGTGTTTTAATTTTTCCCACCAGGCTTTGTGATTCTCTAAGAGGTTGCCGACCTCTATATTCAAGACTTCACAAAGTTAGTGGCCAATTGACAAGATTCAATCAGAGATTGAAATCTCCTACACTTTTGGCTCTGTGAAACCAAGGAGGGTGTTCCTATATGTGTTCATATAAATGCTTCAAGCCTCAAGAACACTTCTATACACATATACATTCCTATCAGTGCAACTAGATACCATCTACCAGGGTTTTGGCAAACCACAGAGTAAGAACAACTATCTAGAGCCAGGAAAACTGATTTAATGTGAGATTTGCATCTCAAGAGAGATAGAATTTGATTTTTAAATGTTCTGACTTCGAACCCACACATTCAGGGTGACATTTTTGTATGTTAAAAAGGATCTTGAATGAACTAACCAGTGCATCATTCAATTGGGCGGGAGTCACATAAAACATAACCCTGGTATCATTGAACTATCTTTATAATGCTTTACACTATAATATTTTCCCTATTCAAAACAGTACTCCTTAGTATATCCTAAGCACATTACCACAGATTTGTAACTCCTTTTCAAGCATTTGATTAACTCATTAAGTTAAAGCAAGAAAATGAATCACACATTCAAATATACCATTGAAGATGAATGAAACGACCATTGATAACTTCATTCACAATCTATCATACATACACAGGAGAGCAATTGTCTTAAATTTTAGATTTCTTTCGATATCAGTAATTACAAAAAGCATAGTATGCTTATCTTATGTGCATACCCAACCTAGAATGACTTCCTAGCTAAAACCTTCCAGATACTGCAATATATTTTCTAATTGTACACCATCTAAACATAAGTACTCAAAAATCTGACCACAACAATGAGCCTTGAAATCTCCTTTGTAGATCAAGAGAGCAACAAGCATCGGGCTCAATTGTTGATTTCAACCGAATTTCATTTTACCAAATGAAATTTGGATTACATTTCAAAATTCCCCATCATTAAATGTAACCATACTACGAACAGAGGAATCAAAATGGTTACACCCCTATAACCATCCGAACAGAACAAAATCCACCTCATTACCCACGCGCACATCCACATCTGACCCGAACAACAGAGATAGCACCAAAAACAAAAAAACACAACCCCAACGACCATATAATCACCTTGCACCATGAACAACCACATGGCCCTGATACAGGCAATCACTCCTTGTTCTCGCTTCAGTATGAAGTGAGACCATCATTTTACCTTTGTCAGCACCAACACCAGACCCAGAATCAACACACGATGCCACTGCAGTAATAGGAGAAGCTGCAAGGACCTCTTCATCCGCTCCCCCAGCTCAAGCAGGGCCATGAGGTAATCATGATAGTCTGAATCAGTTTCGGACCCTTCTCCACCAGAGCTAGCAAAAAGCTCAATAGGTGACTCGTAACGTCTAGACCTCATCTCAACCCTGGCCAACCTGTAGTCATCCTCAAATTCCCTTATTATTGGATAGTCCACCACCTCGGCTTGTATGACCTTTCCCTTAAGGTGGGAACTACTTTTGGCTCGAGTTGGGACGGACCCAACACCTTCAACAACTGCCCCAGAAGCACCAGGAACAGTACTCTGTTCAATTGGTTTCTCCTCCCATTGCAAATTCTTCACACCCATCCTAGCGCTTCTTCATAATGGGGAAACAGGAACCATCGACTTATCCATCCTATTCACAAGTTCAAAACTCAGCAAGAAAACCAATTACCTGCAAATAACACAAACTTTTAAAAAAATAACACAAACTTAAAAAAGCAACGATGCTAACGAACAATTAGCAGGCATTTATCAAGCAAGTCGAAGCAGAGAATGTTAATTGCTCCAATTGCAGTAAGAGCAAGCGATCGATTAGTGGTTGACATTGCCACCATAGAATATCTCCAAGCTAATGGAAAACTGTGTACAACCCATCATGATTACCAAGTGAATATCGCTCGCACGCATGGAAATCAGGATGAGATCCATTGAAATATTTGCACCATTAATGAATGTAACTTGCAGAGCAAATAGTCATCACATGGGTGGATTAAAAAATTTGAATTTAGACTGTTGATGTGATAAGGACTTGGCATGTCGGATGACTCAAATCGAGTCAAAGATCCTTGAAAACCCACGTCACCACTTGGAGAACCCAACAGCCAATCACATACCCTACAGTCAGAGACACGTGAACTAGCAATAGGCCCCATCCAGCCACCTTGTACCACGGAGCTAGGCAACGTGTCACCAGCTCGCACACCTCACAACATTCTCAAAAACATTAATCCGATCGTGTGAGGCCGGTGAGGGACAATCATAATTAATCTTCGTCATTAAAAAATTGTCATTGATTTGACACCCATTTTTCATCGCTAGCACATCGAGACAGGCCCCACTCCACTGTATGCAACATATGGTAGCATCTTGCATACCTCGCAGCACTTTAGTGACGTCAGTAAGAAACCTTGCGAGGTCTACAAGGAACGATCTAGATTTGAACCCTCTAATCCGATGGCTCACCAATCTACACATGGAAATAGGTTATTTATAATAGTGGGGCAACTAGGAAAATGGGAAAAGATCCTCAGAGGCACAAAATTTTAGGCCAAAGTCTAAACACTGGAAAAACCCACCCGCTTTAGGCAAAAATAAATAAAACCCGAACGTGGAGAAAAATGGCAGGTCGAGTAAAGGGGTTGGTAACAGCACGATAGACAAGGCTCAGCTGAATGACATAAAAAGATCGACAACCCATAATAACAGGTCAACAGAAAATTATAACATGAGGGTTTATTTGATAAAAAACTAATTTCAACATGGGTAACAAAACCCTAAACCCTAAACATTAGACCCCAGTCATGAAAGGTGAATAGACACGCCCCAAACTAGGCAAAAGTTTGACAAATTTTTAAAATCCCCATCACCCTATCTGCCTACACCATGACCCTTGACAATATCGATGATGGCTTACCCCTTGTCTACCTGCAACTCATAGATTGGGATCAACAAGAACCGCCAAGTTTGGACACATTCGAGAATGATGAAGCAATTGTTGAGTTCATGGGAATTTGTGAAGGAATACCAAGTGGGGATCATAAGGTTGGATTCTCCATAGAAATCAATTGTTTAGCATACTTTGGTGAGGTAAACCTGTCCTCTAGTCACAAAAGTGAAAATGAAAAAGGTAAAAATAAAAATAATAGGTCTTTAGGTGAAAATTGAAAGGTGCCTACTAACCATGAAAAAGTAAAAATAAAGGACGTATCCAAAGGAGAAAACCTCTATGAGGCACCTGAGGATGGAGGACTATACAATCTCTCTATAGACCAAGAGAGATCGACATTGCTTATAGAAGAAACAGAAGAAGTGAACAGTGGAACACAAGGCAATTCTAGAATCATACAGTTGGCAGCCTCTTTGACCACCAAGGAAAAGCCTGAGTTTACAACATTCTTTTCAAAAAGACAAGTTAATTTTGCATGGTCATATGTTGATATGCCTAGATTGGATATCGAGCTTTTTTTACATCACCTACCACTACTACCAAATGCTAAACCATATAAATAGAAGCTAATTAAAATGCACCTGCATATTATGCTCTTGGTCAAGGTAGAATCAAAGAAACTCTTGGACGTTGGGTTCATATGCTCTATTAATTACGCAGATTGGATATCAAACCTTGTTCTTGTCACCAAACCAAATGGTCAAATTAGAATATGCACGGATTTGAAAGATCTTAACAAAGCTTATCCTAAAGATGATTTTCCTTTACCAAATATTGACATCATAGTAGACCTTACTTTTGGATATGAAATGCTATGACTTATGGATGGATTCTTGGGCTACAACCAGATAAGAATTTCTCTTGAAGATCAACCAAAGACAGTCTTCACATGCGCTTGGGGAACTTTCTGTTGGAATGTCATGCCATTTGGGCTTTAAAAACCTAGAGTTACATATTAGAGAGCCATGAATACTATTTCTCATGATTATATGCACGTACTTATGGAGGATTATGTTGATGACCTTCTCTCAAAATCTCTAGAATTAAGTGGTCACCTAGCAGTCTTGGACAAGATTTTCACATGACTTGAAAAGTATAAACTCATGTTAAATCCAAAGAAATGTGTTTTTGGGTCCAATCCAGTAAAATTCTTGAATATATTGTCTCTCGCAAAGGAATAGAGGTTGATCCAGTGAAATTCAAAGCTATCTTGGACATGCCACTACCAACCAAAATCATTCAGTTAAGGACATTACAAGAAAGATTAAAATCAATCTATAGGTTCATTACTCAACTAGTAGACAAGATCCATCTTTTTCAACATTTGTTATGAAAAGGAATTCCCTTCAATTGGATAAAGAAATGTCAAGAATCATTTGATTAGATCAAGAATTATCTATTGCCTCCACCAGTTCTTATGTCTTTGATTAATGGAAGACATTTGATATTTTATGTGACAACAATTACATCAACATTGGGGGCATTGTTAGCATAGAATGACAATGATGGCAAAGAATGAGCAATTCATTATATCTGTCGCACCTTAGTTGGATATGAGTTGAACTATAGCCCTATTGAATGAGCATGTCTAGTAGTTGTATTTGTAACACAGAAATTGAGACATTACATGTTGAATCACAAGACAAAACTGATTGCCAAAATTGATCCTTTGAAATATCTTCTCAGTAAAGCAGCTCTAACAAGAAGACTATCTAAGTGGGTTATGATCTTAAGTGAATATGACATTGAGTACGTTGGCCGAAAATAAATAAAAGGACAATTGATAGTTGATAAACTCACAAATGCACTAGTAAAGGAAAATCATCCTTTGATATTTGATTTCTTTGATGAATCAATCTTTGTCATAGACACACCAATAATATGGAAATTATACTTCGATGGGTCTTACACAAGTCATGGTTCAAGAGCTGGTATTTTTTTCATCACACCTCAAAGAGACTCCATTCCCAAGTCATTTTGAATAGCATTTTCATGCACTAATAACATAGCTAAGTACGAAGCATTATTGACAAGACTCTACATGGAAATAAAATGGAAAATCAAGGATCTTCAAGTCTACGGTGATTCTTAGTTAGTGATTAAGCAAGTTAATGATGATTATGACACCAAGGATGAGAAACCAATTCCCTAAAAGTGCATGGTTCATAGTTTCAAACTGTACTTTGATATTATTACCTTTAAGAATATACCGAGAATCTAGAACAAAGCAGCTAATGCAATGGCTACAATCGGATCTCTCTTGGACATTCCTAACAATGCATTGTAATATGAGTTCTTGGTGGAACAACTGTTGGTCCCTACATTCGATGTCCCTGAAACTAAACTTGTGTGTGAACATTTTGGTCTTGAATCTCCCTGGTATAAAGACATTTATAATTATTTGCATGACCAAATTATCCCTTTTGACTTGTCTTCCAACCAACGTAAAACCTTTATTTGACAAGCATCTAAATATGCCCATCATCGAAGATACCCTTTACCGTTGCAACCTAGATAGCACCCTCCTTCGATGTCTTGACTCAAATGAAGCACAAACATCCTTACAAGAGGTACATCATGGTATATGTGAATCTCACTCTACTGGTCCAACATTAGCCAAAAATCTCATGAGGATGGGATATTATTGGCCTACAATGGAATGTGATACCTATCACTTTGTGAGGAAATGTCACCAGTGTCAAATTCATGGAGATCTTATACATGCACCAGCTCAGGACTTGTAGCCGCTCTTGTATCCACTCAAATCACCATGGCCATTCTCTCAATGGGGACTCAACCTCATAGGAAAGATCCATCCCACCTCTGCAAATGGATATAAGTTCATCCTTGTTGCTATTGAATACTTTACCAAATGGATCAAAGCCATCCCAATGACCTACATTACTAGAAAGCAGATAGCCAATTTCATCTTGAGTTACATTATATGTCGCTACGATATCCTGCAGTCCATCATTACAAACAATGGTCTCCCTTTTAAGAATCAATATGTCTGTGAACTTTGTGAAAATTTTCATATCCAACACCACTTTTCTACCTCGTATTACCCCCAAGGGAATGGCCAAGCTAAGGCATCTAATAAGAATATTCTTAAAATCTTAAAGAAGATTATCAATGACGTTGGTTGTGACTAGCACCTCCAACTCAATCTTGCTCTATGGGCTTATCATACCAGTGTTTACACCCTACAAGAGCCACTCCCTATTCCCTTGTCTTTGGATCTGAAGCCATAATTCCTATAGAGGTTGAGTTACCATCTCTAAGAGTATCTATGCAAGGATTGATTGATCAAGAAGAATATCATGTATCCCATCTGCATGAGTTAGAGATGCTCGATGAAAAGAGATAGAATGCATTGACACATTTGCAAGCATATCAAATTCACCTTTGACCCAGCTACAATAAGAAGGTCTAGCCTTGAAGCTTTGACATTGGTGATTTAATGTTGAAAGAAAATCCGAAGAATCAAGCAGATTGAGAAAAACCTAGGAAGTTTGAACCTAATTGGTTGGATCCTTACATCATCACAGCAGCATACGAATCCAGTGCTTATCACCTCTCTACTCCTAATGGTGAACCATTGCCTGAACCTATCAATAGCATGCACCTCCACAAGTAATACACTTAATTCTCAGAGTATCCCTTCGAATAGTCAAAAAATTAAAAAAATAGTCACCCTGATGAAAGCCTAGCACACAAGCGTCTTGGTGACAACAAAAAATTAAAAAAATCAAAAATCAAAAAAATAGTAAAGAGAAATAATTCATCCAAAAGTGAAAACCACTTCGGTGGTGCTTTGGATAAGTACCATGGTGAAAACTTGGCAAACAGGCACCATGTGCATTCAGTCTATGCTTCTCCATCTATTATCACTCCACTTGGTCTTCCATCCTCCATTCATCCATTCACACATGTCCATAATAAAGCTTCATCATCCTTACCATGGCCTAAGAACCACTGACATTTAGTGTCCTTTGCCTTCATGATCATCTTTTTTGTTCATTCGTCGCTTCCTTTCACACATAATAAATTGGTCTTGTACCTAACTGGGGGAAATTCCTTGACTTATGTCTTCTTGGGATCCTACACATTGTATCAGCCTTTTAAAATGTCAAAATCCAAAAAATCATAAAACCATCAAAATCCAAAAAAAGATCATAAAACCTTCAAAATCCAAAAAAATCATAAAACCATCAAAATCCAAAAAAATCATAAAACCTTCAAAATCCAATAAAATCATAAAACCATCAAAATCCAAAAAATCATAAAACCATCAAAATCCAAAAAAACATAAAACCTTCAAAATCCAAAAAAATCATAAAACCTTCAAAATTCAAAAAAGATCATAAAACCATCAAAATCCAAAAAAATCATAAAACCTTCAAAATCCAAAAACATCAGAAAATATCAAAAACTTCCTAAAATAGAGTCTGAGTCAGTTTGTGTTAGTAGGGTCGAACTACGTTGTCTCTATGCATTTGCTATGTAGGCAAGGCTCATCCTCAATGGGCCTCCGAGACATTAGGTCAGTCCTTTTTAGGTTTACTCCAATAAAATCATGACTTGATCTTTTGTCAAATAAAACAAAGTGAAGTCATGTCGAACTACGAGGTCTTTGCGTGTATAACATAGGCAAGGCCATCAATCGATGAGCCCTCGAGGCCCTAGGTCAGTCCTTTAGGGTTTGTCAAGTCTAGTTATGTTTTGTGTCTGCAAGCAATCATTATTCAAACCAAATCATGAATCCACAGGAAAACATATCCAACAAATCTTTGATCAATCTTCAATCAATCAATTACATTAATTATCAATCAATCGATCAGATCATTGGTCTTGTATTAGAATGGGGCATTATGTCATTTGTCTCATTCGGTCTTATCACTCATCTTTTATCAGGATGTGTCCTTCCTGAGATTAGACATTGTCTTTGGTCAATCTGGTCATTCACCTTAAGCAGGATATGTCTTTCTTGCAGTTATGGCTTTATCAACAATGGTCAACCAGTCAACTTTATCAGATGTGTCCCTTGTCTTAAACATGATATTTATTTCTTGAAGTTAAGCATTGTCACATCAATCAGTCATATCAATCATACTTTATCAAATCAATCAATCCTATCATCTTGGTCACTTAATCTTGCCTTAATCAGGATATGTCTTTCCTGAAACCAAGAGCAATCAACCAAATCAATTAGTCAGCCTTTGTCAACTTATAAATCAACTTTGGTCTAAAAATCAATCAATTGGTCCTCTCAGTCATCTTGGTCAACCTAATCAACCTAATCAATTAATCTTATCAATATTATTGGAAAACACTATCTCTTTGGCAAACACTTTGTTGGTCTGGGTTTTTTTTATCTTTTTTATTGGTTTTGGGTCATGTTACTAGTCGCCTCGAGGATGTCCAAAAGGATTTAGAGGCATGATGATGGATCATGACCTCTTTGCTTTGCTTGTTTTCTATGGATTTTCTTGGCAAAAAGACTAGGATAATTGGGTCCTTAGTATGAGTCGGGGCATTCCTTGTCTTTTGGGCTTTGTCCTTTGACTGCTTGTCTCTCACAAATGGTCACCTTCCACACCTTGTTTTATGTCATACCATGGTGTTTGTGCTCCATTTGTGACAATTTTGATGCCCGATGATGACAAATATAAAAGCATGAAAGTCTGTCCTTTGTCATTTCTCTTCTAACACTCCATCTTCCTTCCCTTTCCACGGTAACATCCATCTCTTTTATGCTAAGATCTCTTTCATCTGCATCTTGACAGAGTCCTGTGACACACAAAAATATCCTGCATACATGATCATGTTAGGAAGCATTGTAGTAAGCATCACCATCATATTACACTAAATACATCTGCATACGAAAATACAAAAAAACATAGAAATTATCCATATAGAATTAACATTTCATCGCATCAGCAAATAATCAATCATGACATTGCATCATATCACATTTCATATGCATTACATCACATTAATAACATTATGGCATATCATATTATACATCACATTTTTCATTCTCAATCATCACATTTTGCATCATCATATAGGCATCCCATTGCATCAACATTAATTGCATTTACATATTACATTACATTCATAACATTAATTCATTCCTACTACATTTATTATCCATACATATCATAAAGGTGTGAAAATTCATAACATAATCATAAAGCATATTAAACCATCACAGGATCATATAGAATGCATCAATAGACATCATAAAAGCATGAACATTCATAGAATAACATCATCATAAACATAAAGCATAATCATGTAACACTGCATATCATAAATTGTCACCAAAAATTATATCATATATCGCTCAAAATATGTCATAGGTACAATGTCAAGATGTGTCGTGTCTGTCAAAAATGGAGCTCGTAGGTTTGATAATCAAAATACAGTGTCCATATACAAAATATCACAAAGATGTTGTAGCTCAAGCTGCCCTGCTCTCTTGATCTTGGTGCCTCCCCATCCCCTCATTGAGGTGCATCTGAGGACTTGTGCTCTACTATCGGTGGTCTATCATAAGGAATGGAATACCTCTGGGCAGATGTCTCCCCGCTCTCTGACCTATTATGAGAGCACCTATTGTGTGTCCTCCCCTATGAACCACTCTTAATCTATGAAAATATGGGCTCCCTCCTCTCTAGTTGTACCACCCTCTCATAAAGTTCCCTATAATACTACATAGCTTTGTTGGACCTGGCATACTCCCAAGCAACATCAACTATAGATACATTTCATGTAGTTGTAAACTATATCATCCACTAATATGTTTGATGTCAATTGATAACAGGTAGGTCCCTCTCGATATGCAAAGTGTCTCTCTCGGCCTTAAGGTTGTCCCTCTCTACTATCACTATCCTTAATTTGGCCTCTAGGGCCTATACCCAGGCCTGCAAGGTAGCTATCCTCTGCTTTGCGCTGCTCTCATCTGCTCCAACCCTACCCTCCTCCAATCCCTCCTCCTCACCCATCCCCATGATAATCCTCTCTCAGAGGACTCTCTCTACCTCTCCCATCTCTACCTCCTTTGCATTCTCCTCATGTCTCTCCTCTGCATGCTCCTCAACCTCCATTGCCTCAACCTTTGGGTGTGCCACCTCAAGAGTGGGCATCTCAGCATGCTTCTCTCCCTCCTCCATCACCACCTCAGCCATTTCCCTCACCTCTGGTTGGTCCTCCTCCATCTCCTCCTCCTCTCGGATCAATTTCAAGCGTCCCACCGCTCGCCATCCTCCATCCCTCCTCCTTCGTCGATCTCCTCCCTGACCTCCTCGACCATCTCCATCATCTCCTCCTCCATCATCTCCTCATCCTCTATCTCCCCATCCTCCCTCTCCTTTCCCTCCATCCCTCCATCCCTTGTCTCCTCTCTGACCTCTCGGGCCCTTGCCCTTGCACTCTATAAGTGTTAGCTGCTCTAGATCTATATACGGTGATGGTATGTGTGTCCACCACCATGCATCATACTCAGGAGTGGTCCCTACATCTACATCACCCCCTCGCCACCTCCACTGAATTTTTTGAAGAGCGTCAATCTCCTACTCGATCGTGATCACTAGAATCTGCAGCCCCCATAGGCGTACCTCTCGATAGGACTGTGCAAACTCTATTGTTCCCACAGGAATACCCTGTCTCTTTCGAACTACCTCTGAACCCTCTCTAGAAGATACATCTCAATAATATTTTCACTTTGTACTGTGTGTCCGATAAGGTATCTAGGCTATTGGCACCATGGCAAGTGATCATCCTCGCCAACCCATAAATTGCAATCTCTATATGGTCTCTAGACAAAGCTAACCAGTGTGTCGATACCATGTCTCTAGTACCCAATGTCTCCTACATGTTTTTGTGACAAGGCACCCCAATATATATATACATACAGAGCACCATCTCCCAAATATCATACTACTGGTGGCCGGAACACTGCTATATGCTCCCAAGCCCATATTATGAGTAATATGACCCTGCAACTCAGGCTCTATCCCCCTCTATAGGCAATGTCGTGCAATTGGAAGTACAGCATACCTAGTAGACATGGTCCCCATGTGTATACGATATCATCCTTGACCATACTAGCTAGCATCTCTCCCCAACCTACTGGAAACCCATGGCCCCTATGGTCTAGAATCATAACTCCTAGAATCAATGTGCATAGTACGCAATCATATCTATCATACCTCTTTGTCAGGGTCTCCCATCTAATCTCATAACCCTGAATGTTGAGCTATGAGTCATCATCATAGTCATAGTAATCGTATAAGGCCTTCAATCCTCATATAGGGTCATATCAAACCCGCTCACCCCGAATCGGTAGCTGCAAGATCCTATACACATCCTCCAAGGTAACCGTCACCTCCCCGATTGGTAAATGAAAACTGTAGGTCTTTGAGTGTCATTTCTCCGCCAGCATCGTCAGCATGCCCCTGTTTTCCCTAATAACGGGCATGTAGGTGACATAGAACAAGCCAAGATCTAACAGCACTTATCTCTCTACATCGTCTAGTCGGTCCCACAGTTGAAACACATTTGGTCACGACTGCTACGTATCTAGATAGGCAGTAGAACAACCTAAGGTTATCGAACAAGTCACCATGTCACTCTAAAATCTTCATTTGACCTATTGAACCTAAGTTGACCAAGTCCTTCTAGCCTAAACTAGGGCAAAATTTTCACCAAGCAATTGTGTTGCTAATTTGTCAAATGTGTCACATTAATTTCTAGTGGCTCACAACTGCACAATAGTGTCACACGTTTTTCACATGCATCATTTTGTACAATGCTTGTGTCACACAATTTTGATTGTCATTCTTGGCCGCATATACGACTCAAAAATTCAGTTGTGTCGCACCTTCAGGTGTGTCACAATGCAACCGCCCTTGCCCTGGACCTAAGCAGTTGCATCGCAACGTGACGAGTGCAATGAACTACTTCTCATTTGTGTCACTCACGCACACAACTTTGTCACACACCATGCGACGCAATTGCCTGCTAAATTATTTCCCTACATAAATGCATGAAAATTAAGAAAATCACAAAGTGTGTTTGTAGTACTCACCGGGGCAGGCACTCCCTTAGGTTAGAAAAAGGTGTGGATGCGGTATCCTCTATGTGCATCATCTGGAATAGGTGACATCTCCTCAGAAAAATCACTCAAAGCTCCTAGGTTTTTTGAATTGGGAATGCACAAATGACCTATTTTCCTAATCCAATTCCTATTTATATGTTGAAAATTAGGGCTTGTACTTGCCTTGTCTATTGGACACACCTTTTGATGACTTTGAACCTGAATTTTCCCCCCTTATCGACCTTGAATATCAATTAAGTCTTCATCGTTGAACTCTTGGTGATCAAATTATCTTATCGGGACAATTTTCCAGATTTTATGAAAAAAATTGAAAATTTGTAAAAATTTCCCGAGGGGGCATACCTCTACCCTGCTTTCACCAAGGCATCTTTTGACTGAATTTCTTTGACACAACATGATGAACTACATTATGTCAAAGAGGGGAAAAATGTAGACACTGAAAAATGTCTTACTCTGCGAATGTCATTTTTCTTGGTCTTTGTATTCAGATAATTAAATAATTTTAATTACTCTTGATCATATTCCTCTATTAATTAAATAATTTTTAATTATTTAATTAATTCACTTCTTAACCTTTGTTCTATCTTGATCAATTAAATAAAATTAATTGCGTTGCTAGCACCCCCTTTCTTTAATAATTGAATAAATCATTATTTATTTAATTATTTGTCTTTATCGTTCACCTACAGTCAAATAATGATAATTATTATTATTTGTCTATTCATTCATTTGTCTCACATTCCTCTATAATTAAATAATTGTCAAAATTATTTAATTATCTGATGACACTTCTTTTCTCCATTAAATAATTAACTTAAATTAATTATTTAATGCCCCATATCCATTTTTCCCATTTAATTAAATTGATTTCATAAATCATTTTAATTAAATGACCATTTTCTCCCACTTGCCTTTTCCTCAAATAAATAATTTGGAAAAAATTATTTATGCCTCCACTTGTCCAAAGATTCCTTCTCATGAATCAATTATTTTTCAATTTTTAATTCCTCCATTTTCTTCCTCCACTATCTCACTTTCGAAACTTAGTCGTCGATCATCTTTGGGTTCTTTCTAATCTTGAGCATCTATTTTGTAACCTCCACTCTTTTGTGTTGCATGTCTTCTCATCCGTCAATCTTGGAATCTTTCTAGAAGCTTGATCTTGACCATTCATTTGAAGGGTTGTCTATAAAAGAAGCCATCCTCCTCCATTTTTGATTTAACAACCACTTATCTCCAACTTTCTTGCTTAGAATTTGTAGCTATTTGCACATTTTTACTACAAATCTGAGGGCATATTTGCAAAAGAAGAATTAAGAGAGACAAGGGAAGTGATTCAACTTCAAACATGGGGAGTGCTTTCATTTTATTATTTTGCTTTTCTCATATTTGTTTGTATTCTCTTGTTTGGATTGAGTTTTATCTTAGAAGTGTTGTGGTTGTCACTAGAATCTAGGCTACATCATTTTTACCCATATTACACATACGAATATATTAATATATATGCATGTATTATTATTGTGTGGAATATGTAAATATGTGTATATGTATTTAAATATCGAATAAAGAATTTTATAATCATATAAGCTAATCTATATATACATATATATCATGATATATATCATTTTGAATAACACCGAAAATGTTTATTTAGCGCATAGTGTTGAACACAATACATATGATAAAATGTGAAGTATAGCAAATAAAGAATAGTGCATATATTAAAGCATGCAAAAGCAAAGCTTAGATAAAGCACATGGAATTAAAGTAAACCAAGTTTATGAATTGCATTATCATATGCCTTAGTCAAAAATATGAAATCAAAGTGGAATAAATAACGTGTAAATGACTTCGACCTAGTCTTTCAAACAACAAACAAGTAAATAGGGGTGCATTGGTTTATGTGGTGCCAAAATATGAACTCTATATACCAATAGAAGTATGCTCTGTATTTCTATTTTTTATGAGAGTTATTTTGCTTCATTTCTAAGTTGAGTGTTTTGAGAGAGTATTTAGTGAGGTTAGAGTATTTTTCATGGTAAGAGATTGTCAAGGGAAGATAGAGGATAGTGAAAGGCTAAGTTTAGAAGGAGTTGCAAGCTAATTTTGTGAAGGCTAAGCTAGGAATCCAGAATTGTCAGTTGGAGCTTTCTAAATATAGGCATGCTAGTTTTCTACTCCATTATATATTTTATGTTGAAAGGATTGTGTGATTTTATATGTTTGATTTTGAAATAATTATATATAAGAAGGGGTGTTTGTGTATTTACTAATATACTATAAGACACAACACCAAGCTCGGGAAGGCTAGTATTATGAGGTTACCAAACCAATCTCTTCATCAAAGGGTAGGGCCATCTTACCAGTTAGGTAGATGTGTGGGGGACCGTAGTAAGTCTATGGTTTATGAAAAAGCGCTTGAGTGATGCTTCTCCTCATCAGTTAGCGACCAAGATTTGAAGGCGGAGTACCTTGACCATTTTTATTTCTATTTCCAGTAAGCTCAAAGGAGCAATGTATGTATTCTTGTATCCATTTATATGGAACATTGTAAACATGAAAATTTAACTTGAGATTATTTAATATGAAATCAATACTTTGGAAAGATTGTGATATTTCAACGTAATGCAATGGAAAATTTTGGAATAGTGTTTATTTCAAATGTGTGTGTTATCTTTGTTTTTGAAAAGAAAAATTTTATTACTTTGTTTTGGCATCATAGTTTATTCACTTGAGGTTAAAACATAGAAAAATTATTGGGTAGAACAATGGGCACGTTACATGATCCATGTCAAAGGTACCAATAGGTAGATCAACCATATCATTTGGGTCCAAGTCCTTCACAATAAGTTCAAATTTATTCCTCATCATTGGTTCCAAATTTTCCACCTTTTTAGGTTTGTCAACATTATGAGTCTTCATGTAATTTTTAAGAGAAAATAATTCATCCTTGTTCAAGTTTCTTCTACCTTGAGAAAAAAATTAAGCCTTCTTAATCTTATTTTTGTAAACAATAGTAAGGCCTTCGTTGAGTGAGATCATGAATCTCTCCTTGATTATTCAATAACATGTGGAACATTTTAACATCCTTTGTTCAAGTATTAATTTTTATGATCCCTTTCTGGTCAAACACTTTCCTAAGACATTGATGGATGAGACATAAGACTAGTTCTACACTTTATATATTTACACCCCTTTTTCAACCTTGTGCACACTTTTAGTATTCACTTTTAATTCTACATAGAACTAAATGTTTACCTTACACAACCTAGACATGACAAACAAGATCCTACCAAAACTATTCAAGAATACACTTATCTCATTTTCTCATTTATTTTCACATGGAATTCCATTACCATAATTTCATACTTCAGCTTATATTTCTCAAAAACTTTCTACCTCATATTCAAGAGAAAATAATTATTATTCATCACACTCCTCTTTTTGACACGAGACATTCAAGTTGATGAAATGCTTCTCAAGAAAAAATATTCCCTATCTCTTGGATAATAAGTTAATTATTATTTCACATATCTATCTTGAAAAATACCGTCTATCAATTAATCAATATGTCTATTGTGTTCCTATCATTGTGTTCCTATCATTACATTTTAGGTCATTCTACAAACCAACACTAATATTTGAAGAATAAAATCTAATATCTCATTAAGATGACTCCATACTCCTTTTTTATGATGATGCATCTCCTTATATTCCTAATATTAATATTGATTAGCTTTTTGGCTTAGGAACAACACATAGCCTATCATTCTCCCATGATTCATATAATAATTAGATTTTTTAGGTTATACTTTTATCCAAATAGAAAATAGTTGAAATTGGGGACTCAATTTTTGGTGAATAGTACAAGATGTAAGGTGACATAAATAAACATGTTTTAACAAAATTATGTTTAGTTTTGGTTAAATATCTTGAGCATTTATTTTAGTAAAATTGTAATTTAACTATTTTGCCACAATATTTGATGTGTGATTAGAATTGATTTGTCTAAATTTTATAAGTGATATTACAAATCTAAATTGATTTTCCAATAATATTACATACTTCTTGCTTATTTAAGGTCATATTGCTAATATTGATTTCTCACCATTGATTTTGTCTCTAATATAATGGTTCTTGTTGCTTTTGGGGAGCTAAAATATACCCTCACTTTTAAATATTCATTGGATAAACTTAAGCCAAAAGAAAAAATATTGGGGGATTGCACTAATAAAGATGATTTTTTAAGAAAGGATTCAACGTGATAAATAATGTTCATAGCTAGTGTTTGCTAATGTTTACTAGGATATTTTATAAAATTTGAGTGATATGCGTAGATTCAATAATAAAATTAATATTTTTTGAAAGAAAGTGTAGCATCAAAAATTGTACTCCCTTTTAGGTGAAAGTACAATTTCACACTCTATTTGGAACTTTCTTTAGTAACATCTCCATTAATGCATTTTAGACATTCCCTAGCCCTAATTTTTCCTATCATCACAGGAGAATGTGTCAGTACTACCCTGTAAAATGTTTTATTGATCAAGCATCATCAAATTGACCTTGGCAAGTGCTCTTATGTTGGAGAAGTCTTGATTATAGCATACCCTAAACACCCAAATTAAAAAAATTAAGTGTAAAAGGGCTGGAAAGGGGCGCCCAATGCCGTAGTCCAGGTATTTTTCTCGACAAATTTAATTTTTCATTTTTGTCAATCTCTAATTTCGGAGATGAAAATTCAAATTTGGGCCTCAACAATAAATTAATTCAAAAAAATAAATGATTCATCCTACACTTTAATTTATTCCTATGTTCCACTATATAAACATGAATTATTATTTTAAAATAAGGAGAAGCAATTACAAGTACAGCAAGACTCTTCCAAAATACATTCATTTTTGTATAGATTTACAAGAATAATTTTAAAATTATTCAAGTTATCACAATAATTGGAGTTTGATGCCAATGGAAGGACATAATGGAATCTAGGCTTTGGAGATAGCTTTGGCTTCTTTCAAGCATCTAATGACTTATTTTCAAAGTGTTCTCATCTTCATACTTTGATCTACTTATTTCCCTAATCAAGGTATCTATGAATTATATTTTCCTAAGAGTATTTGACCTTTCTCATGGGTTGATCTTATTTATATAATTTAGGAATCATTCTCTAACACATTTGAGTAGGGTTTTTAGAATTTTAGCTCATGATAGCCTTAGATGCACTTAAGGTTAAGAGAACACACATTTTATTAATCAATCAATCAATTATTCATGGAGGTAGAAATATTAGAACAATGGTTTGACCTAAGTATTTAACTCCTATATATCCAGCCCTTTCCTCGTGTTGATGTGATTTTGCAAGTTCATATCTAAAGATGGAAATTTACATAACAAAATTGTAGAGTGCAAACCTAGGAGCTTCATATCTAAGAGTTACAGATCTGGAAATCACTCTTAGTCTAGGGAACCTAGTGCCCTTTTCCTCTCATTTCAACCTCAAATTTACATCACAAGTGTAAAAAATTCTACCTTCCTCATATCTATCTTTTATTTCTAAAATTTCAATTTTTTCTATGGATAAAATTTTTTCTTTCATATTAGGTTGCATAGTTAAATTAAATCAATTGAGATATATACTAAATTCAATCAATTTTCAAAGCAAAAAAAGAACTAGATCTAGGGTAGATTGGCTCTCCTTCTAGGTTGTTAGCCAATCTCATACCCTTGTTGGTGTGGCTTCTAATGTTGGTGCAAAGAAAGAAGTCGATCTTAGTGATCTATACAGTAGGTCTAGGATCTCCCTTTTCCAAACAATATTTTGGTGAGCGTGACATATCCTACACTAAATAAATCTTCTAATTTACATTTAATATTTTGTAGATCTGAATTATCAAGTAAAAATTTCAAAAATTAGATCACTTTTTATTTACAAAAAGGTGTTTTGGCATTTGAAAAGAAAGTATTTTTTTAAATTTGTGTAATTATTGGAAATCTTGTTAACTTTCAATTTTGTAATACATTAGATTTATAGAGGACTGTGAGAATTTTTTGAATTAGTGCATGTTTCTTTCAAAAGAATATCATTTTTTTGTAAAAATTTGGAAACCCTAGTTCATTGCATTAGGAACTACATTTTACAAAATTGGGAAAAACTGTAAAAAAATTAGTTTCTGATCTAGACTATACCTATCTTAGACCTTTGTTACTTGTAACCACTATCATAGAATTCATACTTCTCAACAACTGTAAACTTGGTCTAGGGCACATAGTGCCCTTGACCAACTTAGTTTTGGTTGAATTTTAGGAACAAATTGATATTTGTGTTTTATGTGCAAGTCTCAAAACCTATTTCTCAAATCTATGTCTATAGCAGTGAACCGTAGGAAAAATTGTGGTGGGAAAAGGGACTCACAGTGCAAGAAAGGAATCCCTAATCCTTGATTTTTCCTTTATAGGGGATGGTTCATTCAAGGAAACCTAGGATCCCAAATCAGAAATTGACTATCAACACAAAGGTGAGTCAAATCTCAACAAGGAAGACCTAGGAAGATTCCTTAGGATTTGAAGGGTTTACCACTAAGAAAAGGCTTGGAAAAGACAACTTCATATTCAACTCACAAAACCTAGTAATCCAAGCCAAATAATGAGTACAAATGACAAAATTAAGTAACATCAAATAAGGATGTATGTACTTGGGAAATCTGGGAATGTGATGAGCATTCTAGAAATGCAATAGTGTTGTCAAAATATTCTAGGGAGGTCTAAGATTTTGTTACTATCTTCTTAGTCCCATTGTTGTTTTTTGAGGAAAACACAGAATCTTCAAATGTCGGAACTAGATCTGAAAGAATCTCTAAAAGATACCTCTAGGAGGAATAAGACACCCTTACTGTCTTCTTAGTCCTAATCTAATTTTTCGTAATTTTAGAATGTGATCCTAAGGTCCAAGGTTCGTACTTCCTTCTTCTCATATCTCAGGTCCTAAAACTTCCAGATCTGGCCTGTAGGTGACTTTCCATGGAGATGACAACTTTGCAATGCAACTTTGCAACTTTTCACTTCAAATGATCTTCAATTCTTCAACCTAAATCCGTAAACACAAACATGCAAGAGAAGAAAAACTTGTTGATTGTTAGTGAATGGGGGTTTACCTTGGTCAAACCCCTTGTTGGTAATTAAACCTTGGAATGAAATGAAATAATGGAGGGAAATGATGAATGAACAAAGTGCTATGTTGCAACTCACCAAACCCTTGTTATGAAATCTGTAAACTTGTGTGAAATGGCTAGCTTGAATGTAGATCTTGATTTGAATGAATGCTTGATAGATCTTGACTTGAATTGCTTGCTTGAATCAAAACCCTACATCACAAATGTTAGCTCAAAAACACACATGATGCAAGAATATCTTTGACATGATGCTTGAATCTTGATGATGGCTCCAAATGCTTGATGAATTGCTCTTGAATGATCTTGTGTCACTTGTAAACTTGCTAGGATGATCTCATGAATTTCTTAGATGAAAATGAGTGAAATAACCTTGTATTTATACTTATCCATGCTTAATGTCCTGAAATTACACCACACCAAGCTGTCTATGAATTCATTAATTAAAGGAGGCTAAATCCTACCAAGATTTGAAATTAAATTTTGAAAATAACTTGAGGGGGACTAAGACACCCTAGGTGGTGTCTTAGTCTTGACGCTTGAAACTTTGGGCACAAACTCCAAAAAGGATGCCTTTTAAGGTGCTTTTAAAAAGAGGGTCCCAAGAAATTTGGAGCACAAAGATGCCCTAGGTGGCATTTTAGTCCCAGTCCAAAAATCAAGGACACACAACCAAAATTAGTAAATTATCATTTATCCTTTGATGTTTTTCAGGATTATCCATAAAAATATATAATTCATTAGGCTTGTGGATGCAAGATAGGACCAATTAAGACATAAATAAGGATAAATAAAGCAAGGCGTGCCCAAACAAGTGTGGAAATGCAAGGGTATGTATTTTCCTACACTACATTTAGCCCCCACTTTAGTGAGAGGATGAACTTGATTCAAACTCACACTAAAGTAGCCAACCACGCAATCAAGAGGGGTTCAAATGTACAAATGTTAGTAAGATAGGATGATGATAACCAAGAGGGTGGCCAGGCCCCCAAGATCAAGATCCTATGGCAAACCAACATAGGCACAAAGGAACACACTTGTGGATGATATATGAAGCCATAATTAGATCGCCGGCATACACCATCAAAGATTAAAAAGGGAAAAAGGAAAAATAAAAATACAACGGATCAAGCTTCGAATAGTCATCCAACACGTTGTGGATCGGGTCTAGGCTATTTTTCCAAAAAATAGTTTACAAGTGGAATGTGTTGTCCATTATGCAAACAAAATGCATGCTCACAAGGGCTAGTGAATCTAGTTGTCCACTGGGTGGGCCCCAAGAGATCCATATCAAATTCATACCCCCATAACTATGATAAGGACAAAAATAAAATGCATGCTCACAAGGGCTAGTGAAGCTAGTTGTCCACTAGGTGAGCCCCAAGGAACCATATCAAAGCCATACCTCCATGACTTTAATAAGGTACAAAAAGAGAATGCACGCTCACAAGGGCTAGAGTGAAGCTAGTTGTTCACTAGGTGAGCCTCAAGGAACCATATCAAAGTCATACCTCCATGACTTTAATAAGGACAATAATGAAAATGCACACTCACAAGGGCTAGTGAAGCTAGTTGTCCACTAGGTGAGCCCCAAGGAACCATATCAAAGCCATAACTCCATGACTTTAATAAGGTACAAAATATGCAACGCAACAAGAAAGAGGGATGTTCGAAGGGATTTTGCTTAGTTCATGTGAGGTCTTAATTCTTAGGGGACATTGTTCCTAAAGTCTCCAAGAGAGGACCGATCAAAGGACAAAAGATTCGCACCTCAGGGAATGTAGTGTGTCGCATCACCACTAAGAGGAATGTAATATGCTAAGATAGATCAAGCTCTTGAAGGACATTACTCCCAATGTCACCACAAAGAGAAAAACGCATCGAATGGAGTAAGAAAACCACATCAAGGAACATGGAAAAAAATGCCAAAATAATGCTAAAGTAATGCTAAAATAATGCTAATGTAATGCCAAAATAATGTCAATGTAATGCCAAAATAATGCCAATGTATGCCCCCATTTTAAAGAAATTTCTAAACACTATGCTATGAGAAATTACTTTAAAGTAGCCAAACATGAAAAAGGAAAAGAGGGTTGCCCCCCAGAAACACATAAGGGATCTATGGATTCGGGGTCAGAATCTGTCTTTGCTGCAATGATATTAGAGAGCTAGGAACTATCATCATTCCCCAAATACACATAGAACTGGAAGAATGATACAAAGAGAGCAAAAACAAAGAAAAACCTTTTGGGTCAACATGGAAGAAAAATGAATGTCTCAATGCCTTGATTCATCCCCAAAAGGGCGAACACAAGACAAAAATGAAAATATAAAGAAAAGAGAAAGACCAATGAAAAGGCAAAAAGCTTACGACATATAGAAGAATGAAGGTACAAATAGAGGAATTCACATAGAGAGAAAACATCAAACAATACGAGGGATCACATTACACACATTCAATCAACCAAAAAGAAAGAAAAAAAGGAAACCAAAAAGACTAGTAAAGCACATGTGAGTCAACCATCTAGCAGGTCATCTGCATCCCAGTCTTGTTCAGTATATGTGGAATGTAGATCACTAGCAAGAGGGATCATGTCAAGTGATGTACTAGGAGAATCACCAAGTTCAACACATGGTGAATCACTTGATTTAGGGGGATCATCATGGTTGTTATCGTCTAAGCTCGTAGAAGAGAAAAATAATAAATTCAACTCATTATGCACCTCCTCATCAATATTAGTAGTCTCTTCATCGTCATCCAAGTTAATCACAACAGAAGGACAAATGATAATATCCATAGAAGATGTTGGTCCTTGTTGTGTTGGAGATATAGGATATGTTGGTTCTGCTAATAGAGGAGCTCATCGGTTATTGCTTCCATGAAGTTCTAATTTTAATTTTCTATGTTGTTCTCTTCATTCATCTTTTGAGCAATAGCACAACATCTATGCCTATGCTCTCTAGCATTTTGGTTTCTTTTATTATGGTTTCCAAGTTGTGTTTGTGTAGGACTGGGTTTTTCAACCATAGGTTCCTTTTCTTCATGTGAGGGAAGAATGGAAGAAACCATGGAAGGTTGTTCAACCACTTTCTCTTTGGCTTTATAAATTTGCTTAGGAGGCAGATTAGGACTTGTTTGGTTTTCTCTTGGCCTTTTGTAGGAAATAGGCAAGGGATTTTTTATGGATGGATGTTGGTTAGTCAGAAGAGATTTAAGCTCAATATTGTTTTCTTCAAGGGGTGGAGGTTCAATCATAGGTGGAGGAAAATTTTCAAGGGATAACTTGGCTATGCATTTTTCTTTAAAATTTTGGTAGGATAGGAAAAGGAATTCCTCACGAGGTCTTATAGGTTCCATGGGTTCAGGCCAAAAATAGTCTAAGGAAAAATTTCCACGGGAAGACGGAGGTCTAAAGTCACTATGGTTCACATTGAATCTTTCATTACCGACTGGAAACTTTAAGCACTTATGGACAATGAATGGGACCACATTCATGGAGTGAAGCCATTTGTAGCCTAACTTCACACAAAATTGATCTGAAATAGAGATGATAGAGAATGATACATTTAATTTCTTCGGTCCTACTTGTAAAGGGAGTATGATTGAGGCCATTAGCATGAGAAAAACCATCATGCGTTTTAATCCATGCTTTTGGTTTATCATATCTATCTTGAGTGAGTTCATGCACATATAAGAGTTTCTTTGTGATCACATTTGCTCCATAGATGAGATCAATTAAAATCCTAGGGGTGGGTCTATCATTGATTTTGTCAGCTATGTAAAGAGGACCATCAAGTGCATTTTTTATTATTTCTTTTGAAGAGAAAGTAATGTCAATGGGCATTATGGTTTGTTGTTTACAAGGCTCAATTTCAATCACTCCTATCATTGTACTAATAGGACTTTGGTCATTAGTATCCATAGGATTTTTTTCATCATCATCCATAGGATTTTGTTCATTATTGATCACGCTATATCATTTGTGTCAACATTCATCACATCGAGCTTAGTTTCACTAGCCTTAACAAATGAAATATTGTGGCTAGGCATGGGATTCGTAAATATTTGCAAGTTTGGGTTAGGAGGAGCTACAGATTTATTACCTTTTCCATTCACACCCCCAATTTGAATATGATTAGAATCAATGAGGTCTTGCACAAGATGTTTAAGATGTTTGCAATGTTCTGTATCATGTCCTTTTTGTTGGTGATAAGCACAATAGGCATTGTGTCTAAAGATCGAAGGTAATGGCTTGCTAGGGTCGAGAGGTCAAACAAGAGGTAAGGTAAGCATGTTTTTGTTTATTAGCTGAGTCATGGTATTTTGAAGTGTGTCGGGTAAGGGAGTAAATTGTCTTTGTAGATCCCTAAAGATAAAAGGATTACTCTTCTTTGTAGCAGCTACTTGGGTATCAACTTGTTGGGTAGGTTGGGAGGTAGAATTTAGTTGCAAGAAACTTTTATTTTGTCTTTTGAAAGGCTGGTAGGTGTTTTGGTTTGAACATTTAGACTTTTCAGGATGGGTAGAGGTGGTTTCTGGTTCATGACTACCTATGGAATTCTAATAATCTCGAAGGGCAATGCATAAGTGCATGAAGGAAGGGAATTTCATCATGGTAAGCTTGTCTTGTATCTTAATTTGTAAATTTCTATGAACATCTTTTGAAGGTGAGGATCAGGAATCTTCACACTAATTTGGGAATAAAGCGATTGGTAACGTGAAATAAAGTCAATGAGTTTTTCATTTTCATTTTGTTTACATCTCATCAAATCAGCTAATGTCATTTCAGGAACCATATGCACTTGGAAATGTTTAATAAAGGCTTCAACAAGTTCATTAAATGAACGAATTGAGTTATTCAGTAATGCAAAAAACCAATCCAAGGCAACGTCTTTTAAGGATCGAGGAAAAAGCTTAGCCAAAATTTTTTCCTCAAGGATAAAGTCACAACACAAAGTAGTGAAGTCATTAACATGATTAGTAGGATCTCCCTTTCCTCCATATTTCTTAAATCTAGGGATCTCTATACCTTGTGGCACCGGAGTTCTCAATATCCCCAAGGATAATGGGTTGCTTTTGACATAGTATAAAGGTGGACCATTTTGATTTTGATTTATGGTGGAAACTTGACATTGAAGGGATGAAAGGTTTTGTAAAAATTGGTTAATGATAGGGTCATTTTTTGTGGTTTGGGATGGAGGTGAATATGGTGGTGGTGTGTATGTGTTGGAAGGATAAGTAAATGGATAGCTTGTGGGAGGATATATTAGGTTATATGCCACATAATTATAAGGAGCACTAGTGGAAATGTTTGAGGTAGGAAGGACACTACTAGTTGGTTGCATCATTATGATCACTTGAGGATTTGTATAGGTGAGAATGGAGGTTATGGTTGAAGGGGGAGGAATTTGAATTACACCCTGGTTTTGCACATTGTTTAAAGTTTGAGCACCATTGGTTGTGGAAGGAAGATGTTTTCCAAAGATTTGATCTATATTGCACACAATTTCTAGTCCTTCATCACTTTCCATCATGTGGTGAATACTATCTATGGCAGGTCTAATGGTGTTTGAAATGTTTTCAGTACTCACACTATCTTGTAAATGGGCTAGGTCTTCATGCATTTTCATTATATTTTCTTGAGGGATATGATCAACCATTGTTTGAACACTTGGAATAGCACTTGTAGGTAAGGTAGGTATAGAAAAATATTTATCAAAGGTATGATCCATACCTAGTGAACTAGTACCAACACTAGGAGTAAGAGAGCTAGATAACCCAAAGTCCACGGCGAGTATTTTATTGCGAGATGCCATGAGTCTCACACTTCATCTCACCATAGTATTAGCAGTAGAACACCAAGTAGTACATCTCATGCAAGGGATAAACCAAAGGAAGTACAATGAAAATAATATCCTATGCTTACAATTACACTTAAAATGAAAGAAATTGGAATAACAATAATTCTACAAATTGTAACAGAAAACTTAAAGAAAACAACAGAAGCACAAAAAATCAAATTCAAACCCTGAAAACTGCAACTTCAAAATCAACAAGGACTAAGATGCCAGCAAGGGAATCTTGGTCCTACTAAAGGAATTTTGAGGTTCTAGAAACTGAAACAAACAACAAACAACTTAGACAAGGTTCTGAGCCAAAAAATCACAGAGGGACTAAGACACTAGTAAGGGCATTTTAGTCCTAGTAAAGATTTTTTTCAGAAAAAATAACAAAATCCGGATTATTTACAGTGTGTCCAGGTTGCCCACCCAGGGACCTAATGTTTAGAAATAGAAAAGTGTGCAAATGAATGTAAGAAAAAATAACTAATGACAAGCAATTGAATGCAAAGTTGGATGCAAATTTTTTTCAATATTTAAATACAATAACAATGTTCCTAAATGCAATTTGGATAACTAACAATGCACTTTTCAGATTTTCAATGAGATAAGATGATGCAAGAAATCAAAAATGCAACCTATATGTACTTTCACTAATGCAAATGTGAGAAACCCTAGATGTACTTTCACTAATGCAAGATGCAATGCAAGAATGAATGCAACCTAGATCTAGGATCTTATTGAAATCCAAATCATAAAATGAATGTCCAAAATGTCAGGCTCACCAAAATGAATCGTAGGAAAAATTATGGTGGGAAAAGGGACTCACAATACAAGAAAGGAATCCCTAATCCTTGATTTTTCCTTTATAGGGTATGGTTCATTCAAGGAAACCTAGGATCCCAAATTGGATTGACTATCAAAACAAAGATGATTCAATTCTCAACAAGGAAGACCTAAGAAGATTCCTTGGGCTTTGAAGGGTTCACCACCAAGAAAAGGCTTGGAAAAGACAACTTGATATTCAACTCACAAAACCTAGTAATGCAAGCCAAATAATGAGTACAAATGACAAATCAAGTAATAACAAGTTAAAGGATGTATGTACTTGGAAAATCTAGGAATGTGATGAGGATTCTGGAAATGCAAGAATGTTGTCAAAATATGCTAGGGAGGAATAAGATGCCCATACTGTCTTCTTAAACCTGTTGTTGTTTTTCAGGGCAAACACAGAATCTTCAAATGTTGGAATTGAATCTCAAAGAATATATGAAAAATACATCCAGGAGGACTAATAATCCCTTACTGTCTTCTTAGTCCTGATCTAAATTTCTACAATTTTAGAATGTGATCCTAAGGTCCAAGGTCTACACTTCCTTCTTCTCAAATCGCGGGTCCTAAAACTTCTAGATCTAGGCTATAGGTGACTTTCTGTGGAGATGACAACTTTGTAATGCAACTTTACACTTCAGATGATCTTCAAGTCTTCAACCTAAATCTACAAACACAAACATGTAAGAGAAGAAAAACTTGTTGACTGTTAGTGAATGGAGGTTTACCTTGGTCAAACCCTTGTTGGTAATTAAACATTGGAATGAAATGAAATAATGAAGGGAAATGATGAATGAACAAAGTGTTATGTTGCAATCACCAAACCCTTGTTATGAAATCTATAAACTTGTGTGAAATGGCTAGCTTGAATTTAGATCTTGATTTGAATGAATGCTTGATAGATCTTGACTTGAATTGCTTGCTTGAATCAAACCCTACATCACAAACGTTAGCTCAAAAACACACATGATGCAAGAATATCTTTGACATGATACTTGAATCTTAATGATGGATCCAAATGCTTGATGAATTGCTCTTGAATGCTCTTATGTCTCTTGTAAACTTGCTAGGATGATCTCATGAATTGCTTAGATGAAAATGAGTGAAAGAACCTTGTATTTATACTTATCCATGCTTAATGTCCCAAAATTACACCACACCAAGCCCACATATGAATTCATTAATTAAAGGAGGCTAAATCTCACCAAGATTTGAAATTAAATCCTAAAAATAACTTGAGGGGGACTAAGACGTGCTCTAGGTGGCATCTTAGTCCTGAGGCTTGAAACGCGGGGCATAGACTCCAAAAAGGATGCCTTTTAAGGTGATTTTGAAAAGAAGGTCCCAAGACCTTCAAGGAGGACAAAGACACCCTAGGTGGCATTTTAGTCCCAATCCAAAAATCAAGGACACAACCAAAATTAGTAAATTATCATTTATCCTTTGATGTTTGTCGGGATTAGCCATAAAAAGATATAATTTATTAGGCTTATGGATGCAAGATAGGACCAATTAAGACATAAATAAGGATAAATAAAGCAATGAGGGCCCAAACAAGTGTGAAAATGCTAGGGTATGCATTTTCCTACACTACAAATAGATCTTTGAAGCTTTGTTTAATCATAACTAAAATTAACAAACATAAACATAAATTGAGATTCATAATTATTATCATAATTAATCTCTTAGAGAAAGCACAGTAATTTGATCATGTCAAATCTCTTCTTGCAAGTTTGTTATACATATAATAATTATTTTAGTAGTGATTATTTTGACATGTTAGATGATGCCCTTGAGGACTTCATTTCACCTAAATCGTCCACTAAGACTTCTAAAGTTTCAACATGTCAAAGAATAATGAATGTAATTACACCTCAACTAGTTAATTACCAACCTTCAAATCAATCTCAAAAACAAAATCAACTTGTTCTTATCTTTGGACCACCATCAAACAAAAAAAAAAAACCCTAGTCATATTTTAAACTTTACAAGACAATTAACTCAACACAACCATATACAATAAAATGTTTCACAACAACAATATTATCATGTAGTTACCCATACATACAACACATGAAACAACAAACAACCAAAGAAAATGCCAATTATTCCTTTGTCAATACCTTTCCCACAACCTATTCTCCCTACTACACCTCATTTTCCTCAACATAACGGTAAGGAGTATGATCTTATGGAGTTGTTTCGTGCTACTCTTGATAATATTTCATTGTGGGATTTGATTCAAAATTCACCTATTTATCATAATATGCTTCAAGAGGCTTTACAAAAAAAAATTGTGCCTCACTATGCTAAACCAAATGATGTAGCAACTTTGCTTGAGGGTATGAATTCGATGAATTTAGATATTGTATTTTATCAACATGAATTACCTTTTCTTGAGATACAAAAACAAAATGACACCTTGATTTTAATGGTTGATTAATAAAATTTGTGTTAGGTGTACCCTTATTAAAAATGGCTCAAGTCTCAATGTTTGTAGCATTGACCTTTTAAACAAGTTTGGTGTAGATAGGTCTCTTATTCAACCCGATGCTTTATCTATTCATGGTTTCAATAATGTGGGTAGACAATCATTATCAACAATCAAATTATCTATTAAAGTAGGTACTATTGTGTTATAGGTACCATTATCCATGTTGTGCCCAATACTCTTTCATATAATCTTCTTCTAGGAATTCATGTTATGGGAGGGCTTCCTTCAACTCTTCACTACCTAATGAAACACATATATAACAACAAAGTTTACACAGTGAAATCTGATCCTAATTCTAAAAGATATTTACAAATGAAACATGAAATAAAATTCCCTTTAGCACATTGATTCTATCTTCAAAGGTGGAACCTATGCATGTTGAAGATAATGATGATCATGTTTCACCCATGATAAAATTCTTAGATAATGATTGTGGGCCATTAGATTTTTCACCTACTTTCATGGGGGGATATAAAATTTCACCATCCATGTCTAAAGAAGCAAATGAAACCACAGTGGAATCTACACACTCTTTCATGGATCCTCCTCAAACATCTAATTTTATAACTTCTAACAATAAATATGATACCAATTATACATCCGCATATGATGAGAAAGATTATGAAAATCCACCTTCCTCGAAAGAAATAGAATCCATTTATGGAAAAGGTGTTGAAAATGTGTTTTCCATTGATGTCAAAAGTGTCATTGATGTCAAAGGAGTGATCAGAGAAGTCTCTTCTAGAGGTTTGGGAAGGAATATGACTATAGATTCATTATGGGTTTTTCGAGAGGAGTCAATTGGTCCAGTCTACATGATCAAATGGTGTCAAAAATGCTTAGGAAGGATTTATTTATGATCTTGGTCTAGTTTAGAGTTTTATTGTTAATCCCTAATGTCTAACAGTCATGGCGTTGAATAGATTTTCTATTTTGATGTTGACTAGTTATCAGTTCTCACAAGTCATATAAGTTATAACTTATGTCTTTAAATTCATTTGGTGACTAGCCTCCTTACCTAACACATTTCATTGATGATGTTTGTGTATCGTGACCTCCCTTCACATCATTGTTTTCAATTTTAACAACCAAGTCTTAACCGTGATGTATTATGTATCCGCAATGAAGACTAATTATGTACATTCATGGGTGAAGATTCAACGAATATCATGCAATGTCTTCATGTCACATTTTGAGGTTAGCTCGGCAAATGCTTTGTGCGATGATCAATGAAGCTTGATCAATGGCTATGATAAAGCCTATCAGATCAGACGGTGCTCGCCAGCCTGCGGCATGAGTGGTGGGTTTGTGTCTAGCCCAACAAGATAGTGAGCTGAGGACACATGTAATGTGGACTAGTATGGTGACAGGTTTTGCTAGTTGAGCATGACATCATGAAGGACATGTGGCAGAATATCTCTCTATCACTTCACATCGTTGTTGTGAAGCGAAACAAAGGAATGATTTTAGCGATGAGCGATGAACAATTAGAGTGTGACATCAGCTGAAAATAGGTGACAATATGTGATTGCATCGCTTCATTGCTTCACATCACTATTGTGAAGCAAAATGAAGAAAGGATTTTTAGTGATGCATTAGAAGGATGTGATGAGATAAGATCAATGGTGGAGATTAAGCAAATGTGATTGAATGGATATTGTTGAGGTTCTTCACATCACGTAAATAAAAAATGAGTCTCTATCAAAGTAGTGATACACTATGAGTTTGTGATGGCTATGAACACCAAGTGAATGAGATCAACAATGCAGGTTTAAAGAAGATCAATCTAACGATCATGTTTTAAATATGTCGGGATGAAAGGAGAGCTAGAGGATCATGGCACGAAGATAAGAGATTGACAACCTAGGTTTGAATTTGAAGATCACAAATGGCTAGGTCTATGTGAACACGATTCTCAACTGGTAACTGAGATAGAGAATGAAATAAAATGTTCTACCTGCTCCAATTATTAGTTGATCCAAGATTTGATCTGCAGGGCGGAAACACAAATCACCAAGGAGATCGAGATCAAAATCAAATTGCATGATCAAGAGAATGCATTTAATGTATTCTAGGGTTAGGGTTTTTGCAGATCGACATGATTAACATTTACAATGAACCAAAATTTGAATCTATGGGGTGTGGCTTGATGAAAAGGTAGCTTCCTAAAGAATAGAGTTTGGATAGTGATGCAAGGATCGAGGGAGTAATTGCAGCAAGGTAGGGTTAAGCAAAAAAATAGGAGACAATAAAAAATTTCTATATGAAAAAAGAGTGCATGTTGTTGAGTTGGAAAGTAAGAGTAAGAGAAAAATAAAGAGCTAAGAAATAGACAAAGAATGCACTAATTCTAAATGAGTAGAACCCAAACAAAATCATAGATTTAATCTCAGTTAATATTCAGAGGGCGGAGTAGAGAGAGGTGTAGAGCAGAGAATTAAGTTGCAAAGACTGCAATAGTGAATTGATCAGTTGCAAATTAAGTTGCAACGTAGAATTGTGTTCAAAAGAACAAATTGTAATATCTTTCTTGTATATCATATTGGTGGGTTCCATCAAGTATTTGGGTAGGTGCTCAAATTATGCAGTGGGTGCTTCCTTGGTAGTGCAGGGGCACCTAGTGGATTTCATGCCTCCATGAGGCAATTTTGTAATTTTTGGTTTTGGTAGGTAACTCTTTTGTAATAAGGTCTTTTTTGACCATTTCGAATGTGTTTGAGTCATCATTAGGTGTCTAGGAGGTTTATGGATTCAAGTTGCAAAATCTTGCAAAATGTCATCATGTGTAAAATGCAAAAATGCAACAAAAGGAAGATGAAGGGTCAAGGTCGGTTGGAACTCAAATATTAGTGAGTTATTGGTGATAAATGGTTTTCTAAGGTATAAAATACCTTTGTATGGTCGAGAAAAGTGGGTTGTTCAAGTTTGAGACAAAAAAGCAATAAAACATCTTCATTTTTCCTGCATTTTCTGAATGTTTTTTTCTTTCTTTGCATGATATAGGATTGTACGGAATTATATTGGCCTGAGACTTATTAGAGATGAAAGCCCTTGGATTCTATTTTCATTTGATTCAAGTCTCATCAATTTTTAGTAATTTTTGAATAAGTTACGCCCGTTTTACTGTAAGCAGGTTTGAATCCTGAGTAGGGTTAACAATGGCTAAGAAAAATGCATAACTTTAATTATCACTATTGAAATTTCATAAAACTCAGTGTCAAGGTCTGTATAGACATTCTCTTTGTGTTCCCCAAGTTGCAGGAGTTAGGAATAAGGTTTTGTGCAGGTATGATGATGCCCTAGGCTGGAAAAAGCATGTTTTTTGAGCACGAAAGATGCATAGATGGTAGGGTTTGTTAGGAAACTCTTGGGAAGTGGTTTGAAAGGGTTGGAATAGGTGGATCAGACCTATTTATACATATTTGGTATGTGTATGCAGTTGGATGAAGCCTGGAGGTAAAAGAACCAATAAGCACCTATGCGTACAAGTCTAATTAGGCCTAAACCAAAGCGAGACAGTCATCTTTTTGAACCCTCTGTTGCAAAACAACCCATACTAAATTTTTGATATGTTTTAAAAAATACAAAAGGGTACTCAAATATGTTTTTATATTCTTGATAAGTGAACTGATCCAAAATTTTTGAAGGATTGTTTCTTGTTGGAAACCTACTAGGTGTAAGAGTGGTTGATAAGGGAAACTTGTAATTTGGTGAAGTATGAGTTCTTGTGAGCCTTTTTTGGTCTTTTTCAGTTAGTCCCACATGTTTCAAGGTGTCTCAAATGTCTTTTGGAATTTCTAAGTTCTTGGTTCATATTTGAAGCTTTGTAGCCTTGTTGAGTCCATGTCAAGTTGAAAGAGTTTAGTGTCATGAAGGTGAGCAAGTCATGAACCCATTGTTGTGAAATTTGCCTCCATTAGATTGAGTTGAATCCCTAATTTACATCAATTGATATCAGATCTAGAAGACCTTGAGAGGGAGTTGTGAGAGGAATTTTGTTGCAGCCAATAGTGATGAAGTTGGGTAGAAGGTGTGCAAATTTCTTCCACTGAGAGGAAGTGGGTAGAAGAGGTCTTGGAGAGTGCATCTTCTAGAATCCTATTGGGTAGAGGATAATTGTGTGTGTGAAGAATGGATGTGTAGAAGAGATTCTTTTAGAGTTTGGTTTCACCAAATAAGAAACAAGAGAGGTAAAGAAGAAGAATGAGAAGGTCAAGCAAATAGATGTTGAGAAAGAGATAGCAAAATTGAAACAAGCCTTGAAACAAATGGAAAAAGATATAGAAAGAATAGAACTGAAGTTCCAAATGGAGATGCAACTTCTTGAGAGAGAACAACAAGAGAAAAGTTGGCATTTACCAATCAAGAAGAATATTACATGGCCTATCAAGAAGATTATTTAGAGGAGAAGGGGAGAGGAGATAATAGAACCATACATCACAGAGTCTTTGTTGATAAATGAAGAGAAAAATCCAATAGTAGAGGAAGAGGTAAGTAATACATTGATGAGTAAACCTATAACTGTCATAACAACAACTAGAATTAATCAATTTCCATTAGAGGTTCAAGATTTGTTGCAAGAAAATGTTGGTATGGTTTCAAGGAAACGTGTCAGTTCTTATGAAAGGTTTCCAGGATGGGAAGACAAAACCATTGAAGACTCTCCACATTTGCAGTTGGAGTATGAGGGTGCAGCCTATTATATGTTTGCATTGATCAAGAAGATTGGTGAAGATGGAGTTGAGCGACCCAATTTCAAACAAGGGGTTCCATGTTTTTTTTGGTAAGTGTGGCACAATGAGGTATTGGAAGGTGGATATGATGTTGATCAAGAGTGTTGGTTGAATGACAAGGTAGGTAGAGGCAAAGAAAGAGGATGCAACACTTTTGTTGTGATTGCAGCCTTAAGGAAAGATAGACCTAAATTCAAGATGAAATAGATCATGTAAGGAGAACAAGGTGTTTTGGTAGAGTATGTGGTCCATCAGAGCAAGAAGGATCGTTTCCAAGGTAGCCAAACAAGTGGTAAACAAATTTGCATTGATAAGATGAAACACCTTTGACAAGTGTTCAAGAAACCCACAGTCAAAATGAAGATAGCAAGGGATTGTTGCAAGGAAGACAAAGTGTAGGGGATAGAAGATAGCAAGCAAGAGAATTCAAAGGTGGATCCCTATTACTACCCTCAATTCAAGAGGGACTTGAATTCTTCTTTCTTCAGGAGTATGGTGCAAGGGCACCTAGTGAATTTCATGCCTCCATGAGGAAATTTTGTAATTTTTGGTTTTGGTAGGTAAATGTTTTGTAATAAGGTATTTTTTGACCATTTCGAATGTGTTTGATTCATCATTAGGTGTCTAGGAGGTTTATGGAGTCAAGTTGCAAAATCTTGCAAAATGTTGTCATGTGCAAAATGCAAAAATGAAACAAAAGGAAGATGAAGGGTCAAGGTTGGTTGGAACTTCAAAGATTAGTCAGTTCTTGGTGGGAAATGGTTGTATAAGGTATAAAATACCTTTGTATGGTCGAGAAAAGTGGGTTGTTGAAGTTTGAGACAAAAAATCAATAAAACATCTTCATTTTTCTTGCTAATTCCTTGGAGTCTACTTTCATTTTCTTCAAGTCTCATCAATTTTTAGTAATTTTTGAATAAGTTACGTCCATTTTACTGTAAGCAGGTCTGAACCTTGAGTAGGGTTAACAATGGCTAAGAAAAATGCATAACTTTAATTATCACTTGTGAAAATTCATAAAACTCAGTTTCAAGGCCTGTATAGACATTCTCTTTGTGTTCCCCAAGTTGCAGGAGTCAAGAATAAGGTTTTGTGTAGGTATGATGATGCCTTAGGCTGGAAAAAGCATGTTTTTTGAGCAAGAAAGATGCATAGATGGTAGGGTTTGTTAGGAAACTCTTGGGAAGTGGTTTGAAAGGGTTTGAATAGGTGTATCAGACCTATTTATACATATTTGGGATTTGGATGCAGTTGGAGGAAGCCTGGAGGTAAAACAACCAATAAGCACCTATACATACAAGCCTAATTAGGCCTAAACCAAAGCAAGACAATCATCTTTTTGAACCCTCTTTTGCAAAACAACCCATATTGAATTTTTGATATGTTTTAAACAAGCCAAAAGGGTACTCAAATAAGTGAACTAGTCCAAAATTTTTGAAGGATTGTTTCTTGTTGGAAACCTACTAGGTGTAAGAGTGGTTGATAAGGGAAACTTGTAATTTAGTGAAGTCTGAGTTCATGTGAGCCTTTGTTGGTCTTTTTAGGTTAGTCCCACATGTTTCAAGGTGTCTTAAATGTCTGGTGGAAGTTCTGAGGTCTTGGTGCATATTTGAAGCTTTGTAGCCTTGTTGAGTCCATGTCAAGTTGAAAGAGTTTAGTGTCATGAAGGTGAGCAAGTCATGAACCCATTGTTGTGAAATATGCCTCCATTAGATTAAGTTGAATCCCTGCTCTGCACCACTTGGAGTGGGTTCTCCTTAAACCATAGAATTTGTGTATCCTTAGGGCTGGTGCCCTTATATATTGTAATTGATCATTTTGTTGTGAGGTTGCATTAGAACAGTAGATCCTAGCAACATTTCTCACCGTGGTTTTTCCCATCTTGGGTTTTCCACGTACATCTTGTGTTATGTGATTATTATGTGTGTGCATGTTTATGTTTCTACATATTAAGTTTTAATTTGCACATCAAGGGCTTAAGGAATTAATCTACAAAAGTTTTAAGGTCTAAAACTTAAAGTGTTCTATTGATTCACCCCCCTCTCAATAGATTGTTGTGTTCCAACAAAAGGATATAAAAAAAATTCACAATTTGTATGTAACGGTAAGGGATGTGGTATAAATGAACAAGGTATTAAGGTCCCTATAGAATTAAACATGCAAGAAACAACAAATGGTCTTGGTTATCATCCCTCAAAACCCACTAAAGCTTTACAAAGACCTTTACTTAATGTAAACATAATAACCCAAGACCCTCACAAGATGTCACTCAATTTAGTTCACCCTAAATTGATAATTCAAACAAGTAAAAACATGTCATTGGATATATTTTAAAATGATGAGTCCTTGGTGGAATTTTTAGGAGTTAATAATAATTTGCCTACTTAGCATCATGATCATGGATTTCCCTATGATTTAAATATAAAAGAATACTTTGGGAAAGAAGTTGGTTTATTAGATGATATAGTAGGTTCTCAAGGCATACCCCAAATGTTCCCTAAAATTCTAGACTACAATATAGTACTTGTAGGAGATATTGTCAATGTCTTGAGATGTACCCATTCAACATAGAAAAATGTATTTTTGTTAGAAAATTTCTTGATTTTGATGAGCAACAAGAACATACTAAGCTATTACATGATTTTCTTGAACTATTTGCATGGTCTTATTCAAATATTCCAACTATATCTACCCTAAGGTAGTTACACATAATATAATGTTAGAAGATGATGTTAAACCTATGAGAAAATATTCATAAAATGAACCCTAAGGTGGATTTGTTGGTTAAGGTTGAGATTGAAAAGATCTTACAAGTTGGTTTCATCTGCCTTATCGACTATTCACCTTGGATATCAAACATAGTGGTTGTCACAAAAATGGATAATTATATTCGAATGTGTACTGATTTTTGTGACCTTAATAGAGCATCTTTGAAAGATAATTTCCCTCTTTTGAACATAGAAATGGTTGTTGATTCAACTTAGGGACATGATTTATTATCATTTATGGATGGATTTAATGTATATAGTCAATTTTTTATTAACCGTTAAGATCAATATAAAACTACTTTTATTACACCTTGGGAAACATTTTGGTGGATTTTCATGTCGTTTGGATTAAAAAAATTTGGAGCAACATATCAAAGAGCTATGACTTTAATATTTCATGATTTTATACAAACATTTTAGAGGATTATGTCAATAATATCTTGGCTAAAATATATTTCACATCAAGATCATGTCAAAATCCTCCATCAAATATTTGAGTGAATTTGTAAGTACAACATGTATTTGAATTCTTGAAAATGTGTCTTTACTGTGGATAGTAAAAAACTTTTAGGCTTTATAGTGTCATATCGAGGTATTGAGGTGGAAACAAAGAAAATTGATGCTATAATCAACATGCCACCTCTTAAAAACATTTGTCAACTCCATAGCTTACAAGTAAAGATTCAAGTTGTTTGTTGCTTTGTTACATCATTGGTGGATCAGACTCTTCCCTTTACTCAATTGCTTAAAAAATAATCTCAATTCAAATAGAATGGAGATTGTCAAAAATCCTTTAAAAATTTAAAACAGTATTTGAATAATCCTCCTATTTTACAATTGACCACATCATGACATCCATTTATTCTTTACTCTTTCACTTCATCTAATTCTCACATTGTGTTATTTGCACAACAAGATGTGAATGCTAAAGAATTTCCTATTTACTATATTAGTTGAACATTGATCAATTATGAAATGTGATACACAAATATAAAAAACCAATGTTTGGCTCTTGTGTTTGCTGCAAAAAAGTTGAGACGTTATTTTTAAATGTTGAAGTGCATGTTGTTACAAAACTTGATCCATTAAAACAACTTTTCACCAAAACTAATTTATTAGGAGGCTTAGCAAAATGGGTGATGTTGCTAATAGAGTTTGATCTTTAATTTGAATCTCAAAAGGCAATTAAAGGTCAAGCATTGATCGACGATTTAGTTGGAGCTCCTTCACCATTAGCTTTACCAAACCAAGACTCTTTTCCCGATGAACATATTTTAACATTAGAGAAAAATGAAACATGGAATTTATACTTTGATAGTTTTAAGTGTTGAACTAGCTTTGGTGTTGGGATTATATTATTACCCCCTTCAGGTAATCTAATTCCCTTATCTTACCATCTCAATTTCCTTTGCACAAATAACATCATGAAATATGAAGCTCTTGTCGCTATTTTACATGTAGTATTGTCTCTTAATATTCCACACCTTCATATATTTTGAGATTCAAAATTAATCATAAAATAAATAAATATCTCATATCAAGAAAAATAAGATAAATTATCCAAATACCATGATCTAGCGCTAACAATATTAAAAAAAAATTCCTTGTATACTATTGATAATATTCCATGGAAGGATAATCAACATGTTGATGCAATGGCAAGAATTGCTTCTCTTATATCCCTCGATGATTCCTTCATGGATTTTAAATTTTCTATTTATAAACTCAGATCCCCATCAAAATCCAAGAACATAAATGAGGAGATAGTATTCCATGTAGTTAAGTTGAGTGAATGGTACTCCCACATATTTCAATATTTGTGCGATGGTATTTTTCTTGAACCAACTACAAAAAGTACTCAAGCTCATATGCAAAATTTCATGTATTGTGATATATAATTTTGGCTAACATATAATACTGAAGGGTGTATAATGGTCTCCTTCGTTGCCTTAGTAAACTAGTGATCCTTGTGGCCCTTGAGGAGGCTCATTCAAGTGCTTGTGGAGGGCACTTTGGTGGTCAATATTTGGTTCAAAAGTTAATTTGTATTGGATATTATTGGTAAAATATGGAACAAGTTTCTTTTGACTTTATTAAAAATGTCCTAAATGTCAGCAACATAACTTGATTCATGCTTAAAGCCAGGTTTGGTAATTTTGTTGGGGATTATTGGAGAATGGGCCAGTGGGTTTGTTTGTCTTTAATTAGCCCGGACCTTTCTTCTTTGCAAATTGTTCTTAACTCTGTTGTGCTCAACCCGGGGGGCATGGGGGATACTATGATTTGGAAATTTTCTCCTTCTGGGGTTTTTTCTGTTTCGTCTGCTTTTGCTTCTTGTTACTTTATCTCTCCTTCTCCTGTCTGGGTGAAGGCCTGGGTGCATAACTTAACCTCAAAAATTAACATTTTTTTGTGGATCCTTCTCCAGAATAAAATCTTGACCAATGATAACCTTTGTAAGCAAGTTTTTTCTTTTCCTAACAGATGTTATCTTTGTTGTGCGGAGGCTGAAAGTGCCACACATTTGTTTCTTCATCGTCCCTTTGTTTACAACATTTGGTGCAGGATTTTGCAAATGTGGAATCTTCACTGGGTTTTTCCTGGATCTGTCAGGGATTTCTTTAGTCAATGGATCATGCCTTCAAGTAATCCTGTCCTAGGCCTGCTATGGAAATATATCTTTCCTCACATTGTGTGGGGAATTTGGAAGGAGCACAATAATAGAATTTTTAGGGACTCGGCCCTCTCGAATGAGGTGCTCTTTGAGAAAATTATCAAAGAACTAAGAGATAATTTCAATCTGTTAAATAGCAAAGTGAACGTTAAAGGAAAGAATAGATATCAAGACTTTGACTTAAGGATTGCTGAGAAGTGGATGATTAAGCCTGATTTGTATCATGATCTTAAACCTGTCAAGGGGCCTAGGGAAGGAATATTCTAGAGTTTCCCTCCTCCTGGATGGGTAAAAAATAACTTTGATGGGGCGGCTAAGGGTAATCCTGGGCTAGCTAGGTGTGAGGGAGTGATCACGGACGAGAATGGCGTCTTCATTTCAGCAGTGGTGCTCCCCTTGGGCACCCAGACCAACCACATTATTGAAGCCATAGGGGATTTTCAAGTCCTTAACCTTGCTAGGCAGTTGAATTTGAAGAATGTATGGATTGAAGGGGACTCCAATAATATAATTCAATGTATTAAGGGGGCTCAAAAACCCTCATGGACTATTGAGAACTGGATAAATTTATCTAAGGAAATCATTAATTCCTTTGAGAACCACTTCATTACTCATATCTATAGGAAAATTAATATCGTGGCTGATTACTTCACCAACATGGTGGTTAAGGCTAAGACTAAAATCATTTGGCAAAGGAATGATGGTTTCGAAGCCGATATATTGGCCTTAATGAAGTATGATTGTATACACAGGAAAATCCAATATCCCCCTCTGAATTATGATTAAGATGAAGGCGTATTTTTCTAAGCAATCTCGAAACTATTGTTTCATCATATTTCCTCAAGGGTCAGAGTACTATAGATTTAATAGCCCAATTATTCTCTGGTACTTCGCATGCTTTCTAGGTGTTTTTGTGCTCTGTTGTAGAGGTATTCTAGAGTCTTTGAAGGAAGCTTGCATTGCTGACAGAATGGGTGGTGACCATTGTTGATCGAAACCAGTAGACTGTAAAGATTTGAAGGCCAATGATAAAATGTGGAGGGTGTTGGAGAAGGGTGGCATTATGGGCTACATGGAGAAGCTTCATAACAGAAATTAGGAGGTTACCAGGGCCTTTGCTAAGGATTGGAACGATGGAAGCATTAAACTCTTTGGGAGGAAAGTGACTATTGACGAATAGTTGATCTCGGATGTTACTAGGATGCCCATGGAGGGTCTTAAATTCTATAGAGATAGGAAGCTCTTTCATCAGGCGATCAAGACTTTTCTGTGCATTGAAAAGGAAAGGAAGGACTTGTTGAGAGCCACAAAGAGTAGCTATGACGCTACTAAACTCAAGCTGCTATGGACGGAGGTTTTGAGGGTGATTATGGAGTATGTCACGTTGGATGGGAGAAATACCAGAGTTTTTGGGTACCACTTTGTGCTTCTAAATCACTTCAGGCACCAGGTTAGGGTTTCCCTTTCGTATTACCTTTCCACTTCTTTAAATTTGAACCTTCACAACCATGTGTCTAATCCTGTTAGATATCCTTTAATCCATGAGGGCTTGCTCATGCTTATTTATGATCATTTTAAGGTTATGTCAGCTACCTCTCAACATACCCCTTCCCCAATGAAAGAGGAGTTGGGTGATAGTTATTCTAAGAAGGATGAGTGGGATACTGAGATGGAAGGGGAGGATGAGTGCCCTGTGAGAGAAAAGAAGAAGGGTAAAACCAAACGTAAACCTAAAGCCTCTGCCCTCCCCAAGCCTAGTGCGATGACTTCTACTGGTAGGGCTAAGATTATCTATCCAAGGTCTAATGTTACTAATCTGAATTGTACTCCTAGTGTCTCTCCCAAGGGGAAGGGTAAAAGAAAGTTGGAGGAGGATCCCTCCTATCACACTGACCAAGAGAATTCCCAGCATACCAATCCGTCTGAGTACTCCAGTTATCCAACCATGGATAGGGAGGACAAGCCTCAATTCCCTGATGATTTGAAGGAGGAGGATCACTATTTCAAAGCAGAGAGTGAATAGCCTTATGATGTCCTTGCTATCACCCATAATAGCTCTGTTGATAATTTTCATCTGATTAGGTGGGCCTTTTTGAGATAAAGGAAATTAAGCTCAATCAAAGGGCTTATAACAGCAGGTTGGAAAAGGTGGAGGAGTTTGATAACATGAGTAAGGATAAAGATAGAGCTAAGGATATGTGGATAGAAGATGAAAAAAGGTATATGGTGGATTGTTTGAAGAAAACTATGGAGGACCTAGAGCTCTTCAAGAACAACCATGATGGGAAGCTTTCTGATATGGAGGGGAGGATAAAGAATATAAGAGATTCTATTCAGAAAGTTATGGAAATGAGCCATAAAATCCTTAAATCCATGGCCAGCACTATGAATATGATGGTAGAGAGCTTGGAAAGAGCTCATCAGGTTAAAGTCATGGTGGAGGTTGAGGATGATAAAGAGCGGAGTCAAGCTGAAGGGGTCGAGCCAAGCAAACGTACCAGAGAAAATCTAAAAAGGAAGGTGGACAAGACTCCTGTGGACATTCAGGGGATGAAGAAAGTTGCTATCAACATGGATAACCTAATTAAGGAAATTGCTAAAGTTTTGAGAAATTTGGCTTAGGTTTCCTATTGGTTTTTTGTTGTGTTGCCTCTCCACTGGTCTTTGGTTTATCTCTTTGGGAAGCTTTGTTTCTTTTGTTGAACTCTTAACGTCTTACTCTATCTTTTGCTACTGTTAAAGGGTTTCGGGGCCCCTTCAAAACCTATTTTTTCCTTTATCAAAAATAATTTGATTCATGCTCCTGCCCATGAACTTCATGCCCAAGTTGTTATTTTTCCCATTTTCTATGTGGGGCTTAGATCTCATTGGAAAAATTTCTCCTCCTTCATCTCAACGACATACTTTTATTATTATGGTTAAGATTAATTCATGAAGTGGGTCGAGGTGGTTTTGCTTCATTCCACAACGGCTGAAGTTATTTACATTGTTTCATATTGGATAACATTATATCAAGATTTGACCTTCCTTCTATCTTAATTTTCAACAATGGTACACCATTTAAGAACAAATAAGTGAAAAATTTCTTGGAAAAGTTTCACATACATCATTTTTCTACACCATATTATCTCAATCAAATGGACAGGTGAATGAAACTAACAAAATGATTGAACAAGTTTTATGAAAAAATTATTGAAAAACATGGTAAAGATTAGCACACTCAACTTTCTTATGCATTATGGGATTATGGCACGAGTGTTTGTAGGGATACGGGTAATACTCCATACAACCAAGTGTGTATGGCGTTGATGTTGTTATGCCTTTAGAGTTAGAAATTCCTTCACTACGAGTTTCTCTTAATGACATTATAGATGATAATTATTATAGAGAACGATGGATTCAACAACTTGATATGCTTGATGAACAATGCATACACACTCTCAAACATCTTCAAGCCTATCACAAAGGTATTCAATGCAAATACAATGAAGGTGTTATCCACCATTCATTTAAGGGTGACTTGGTTGTTACACCCCATAGTATATCTACCTAGTTACTTTTACCAAGCTAGATAAAACACTTGTATGTGTGTGTGTGTGTTTTTAACTTAAAAGGAAATAAATGTGAATGTTCCTTGTTTATGTGAATCATTGGTAATAGAATGAATAAATGATTGATGTTATATATGTATCTTAATCTGATTATTGAATATATGTTGCAATTGATTGCTTTGGGATAAATTGAATACTTTTGTAAATGTGACAAGTTGGTTGCAAGTCATGTTCACACCTCTGAAAGGAGGGGAAGTATCACTTAGAAGGATTTTGGTCTAGAAAACTTTAAGAGAGTCTAAAAAGAGCTTCACACACTCACTGATAAAATAGTCAAGTCATTGGTTTTGGATGAAGGTATGATACCTTGAACTGCGTATTAGGAAGGATTTTGTTGTTATGAGGTCATGCTTGAATTATGTGTTGAACCCTTTGTGATTTTGAAGTACTTCTTTAAAAGTGCAATCGATGAGATGTATATACATATGATGTATACATACATACATATACGCATGTCCATGATGACCTCATGCACAGGAACATCAAATGGATAAAATGACATGTTTATATATATGTATATATATATCTAATGTATAAATGTCAATTGATATTATTGCTTTATGTTTGTGGATAATGTTATATATATATATATATATATATATATATGTGTGTGTGTGTGTGTGTCTATGTGTGTATATATATATATACATGATGGATATACATATATGTATATAAGTATATATATTGATGTACATGTATGAGAAGACGTAATGGTAGATGTCCATACAAATACATTAATATATATACACATATGTATATATATGTGGATATATATATACTTATGCAATAATAGTTTGAATATTTGATAAGTATAAGTTAATATATTTATCAAATGAAGTATATTGATAAACATATGAATTGATATATGTATATATATATATATATATATATATATATATATACATACATGAATGTATATATGTATATATATGTAGATATGGAAAGTTGACTGACACACTTGATCCTGATTACTAACATCATTTCTTTTTGGATCATACTCTCAGCTTATCATCATCTTTCATCCCTTAATTAAATAAATCATTATTTATTTAATTAGGTTTTTCATCCCTTAATTAAATTAATCAGTTTAATTTAATTAATCCTCTATCTCTATTCATTTAAATAATTCATTTTATTTAAAACTCTAAAGTCCTCTTATTAAATTGAATAAATTAAAACCTTATTTGATTTAATCTAACATTATCCCCTTTAGTTAAATAAATCAAAACATTTATTTAATTAAACCCTTCCTCTCAATTTGATTTAAATCAATAATAAATTTAAGTCCAAATTGTCACATCTCCTAATTCCTCATTAAATTAATTAATCTTTAATTAATTTAATCCTAAAACATGTCACATTCTCTAGAGAATGCAACTTGCACAATAAATCAATTACTTTGATTTATTAAATTGTCTATTTTCTCTCAACATGGAATAAAAGAGGAATATTCCTTCAAATTTGAATTCAAATCCAAGTGGATTTGTCCTTCCAACAAATCATTCACTCCTCTTACATGTCCTTGTGCATTGAGCCAAGTGGCATTTATTTCATTCTTTTTTCCCTCTCGCATGTCATTTTCTCAATTTCAAATTCCATCTAATATCATTTATTGGCACTTTGATCAAAATGTGCACAACTTTCACCCATTCACATATTGACAAGTGGCACTTGGCCATTGGATGTTGAATGATCCCACATTGCTCAATCTCACTCATTCTTCCAATTTGGAGATCTATAAATGAGAGACTCTTCCTCTCATTCTTCATCCACAATTTCAATGCAAAGTTACTCTCCTCACATTGAGAGCTAATTTTATCTATTCCATATCAAGTGTTCATCATTTTATGGTTTCATAGCTAGGTTATGCCAAAATTTCATCAAGGAACTTCAGCCATCACCAAATCATCAAAGATCTTACTAAGGAGTCAAGAAAGGGCCAATTTCTACACATAATTGGCACCAACTCCCCCATGGGATCAAGAGTTTGCAGCTTAGAATAGGATTTCATTGTTTTCTTTGTTCATTTCTTCATTTTCTTTCCTATTTAAGTATTGCAAATGGATTTCATGGGGAATCCTTGTCTTAACTTGCATATGAACCTAACATTGTGTTTTTTTGCTATGTTTGTGCAGGTTTAGGATTGGGGTTCACATTTTGGTGCTAGAAGAAGGGTTGATTTGGAGAAATTCATCATGTTTTTCCAAAAATCTGTGGTTTTTTGACATTTTTGTGTACCTACAGGAAATTGCACCGCTCACAGTCCAGTGGTGCCATATTGCACCGTTATCAGTCAAACGGCGCTATATCGCACCGCTCCAAACTCCAAACTATGCCACTAGATTCTTCGTGCCCACCAAATTCAAAATTCCAAACTAAACTACTAGTTTTTTAAATTCTAAAGTACGCCACTGGGCCAAATAGTGTCGCCTTTGCACTCTCTATCCTACTGCAGAGCGTCACTCTCAGTTGTCAGCGGTGCTATATTGCGCCGCTAGATTGCCAAACTCTATTGCATTTGCTAACTCTACCACTGGGTGATAGTAAAAAGTTCAAATTTTTTTTTTTTTGACATGTGCCTTTTTGTTTTCAACTTTTTGATCTATTAACCTATTTGTTGTCTCTGTATCTCCTGGTTTTAATCATTTTGCAAGTTAGGGCAAGGAGGAAAGCAAAGTGGAAGGTTACATTATGACATCATTATCATCTTATACCAAGTGTTTTTAAACACTTTAGTGTTGTTTAACACTCTTAGAGATTTCTCAATCTCTCTTAAGAAATTTGTTATCTTTCATGTTTTAGGGAACACTAAATTTCCTTTTGGGTTTTAAAAATAACAATACAAATTTTCTTTCAATTTTGCAAATAAAAGGCTTAAAAATAATTTTAGGACAAACTTACTATTGGTTTTTAGATTTAACAATTGAACAAGGAAAATCCCACATTTGATTTGGTGCTATAAAAAGAATTCACTTTTGCTTTGAAGACTTAAAATGAACAAGTGTTATTTTTGTTTTGTAATTGCTTACTCAAAGTAATACCATCAAAAGGACATATGCACTTCTCTCGCGCCTCACGATGATCTTGATAATCAAAAGCTTTTTTGATGATCTTAAGTTGAGTAAAGTAATTACCCCCACATTTCATTTTCGGATCAAAATTGAACAAAACATCTTGTGAGTGTGGGTAAGCCAAATACGTGTGTTCTCCCTTTGTTTCTAAATGAAGGTTGATCGAACTACGAATATGTTTGCTCGCTTTTGTTTATCTTAGAGGGCCTACCTTGTGGAAAAAATTACTCACCCAAGGGAACAACCCAACCAGTAACACACTAAGGACAAGTGTATTTCCAGCCGAGATATAAAAGTGGGTACTAGAACAAAGGCCAGTATCATGTGGTTGGCTCCGACGAGAAGGGAAGCAATGGTCTCTCGCCGCATGGGTCAATCTCCACCAACGGAAAGTCCGAATTAAAACCCCTTGTTTAGCAAATGCAAAAATCCTATCTATTTGTTGGTGCAAAAGGTCATTTCCTTTGAAGCCGCCCCACGTATACATTTGGTTCTATTGTAGAGATGAAAAGTATGCCATGGGAGATTCATGGGTACTGATGCTTGATTGACCCGAGAAGCGAGTGCACTGTAAGGGGGAGCCTGTGCGGTCAAGCATCTAATCATCCGTACTAAATATGTGCAACTAGATTTATCCAAGTGGGATCCCAACAAATATTATTTTTTCAGCCTAGGGTTGTGCATGTCAATGGAATCAAAACACTTTGCTTGAGTCTCAAAACATCTAAAAACAAGCATTCATAAAGGTCTTCAAAATTTCAAACTCTTTGGAGGAAACAAATATCCTTTGACGAATCTAAGTGCTCTTGTTTTCCCTAGGGATTCCATCCTTAGAGGTTTCTAAGTGCTTGAATTTAATCATCATTTGTTTCCACTAAAGTCAACCTAGGGAATTGTGCTCTTGAAACCTTAATTTTTACATAATGGACCTTGTGGAATGAAAAAGAATTGAGGCATAGACATTTAGTTTGAAATCATAATCAAGAAATTGTTTTTGATAAAAGGAACTCATTAAGAAAAGACAAGGACAATTGGACCTCACACATGTGTTCTCCCAAATGATTTCCCATAAAATCAAAATCCAAAAAACAAGGTTCAAGAAGCTTAGTCCAAATGCTCATGAAAAGCGTCTGTCTATGATTCTTGAGGTTAAAGAAAGATTGGTATATAATTTCTACAAGAAGGCTTCAAAGAACAACCCAAGTTTGTATGAGTTCTATTATCAACAAAATCCACCTCTTTTTCAAAGGTTTGTTTTTCTCACATAGGAATTATGGCATGTTCTTCAATACCGAGGTCTTGTAAGAAAGAGTCTTGTCTAGGCCAAGTCTATGATCAAAATCATCACTCTCATCCATCTCTCAATCATCAAAATCAAATCCCATTTCACCAACAAACTCTTAAAAGCTTTGAAACATCATTCATGCTAAACTTATAGGCAAAATCAACATCACCTTTTTTAATTTAATACACTTAGTCAAATTATCAACCCTCTTGAGCAAATTTACCTCTAAGATAACACAACTTCCTAAGGTTTACAAGTTCATAATCACTTCATTTGACTTAACACACTTAGTCAAATCATCCTTTTGTACGAGTTTGCTCTAGGATAAAACAACTTCCTAGGTTTTACAAGTTCATTATCATCTTGTTTAGCTTAATGCACTTAGTCAAACTATCCTTAATCAAAAAATCAAACCAATTCAAGCCCTAAAAATTTTAGCATCTCCTCCAAAGTTCTTCAAGAGTTTCATTCATCTTCATCATCACTTTTGATCCTTAGCCTATCCTAGCTCTTCTCTTTTGTGCCTAAGATTAAGATCAAGCGATCTCTATTTTATGGTTCAAACAAGATCTCAATACAACAAGAACATGGAAATCAATAAGGAAACATCAACTTCAAGTGACCTAAGTCAAACAGCTCCCGAGAAGAATCTAGTGGAATCAAGCAATCCTCCAAACATCTCCTCTCTACCATCACAACACCCTCAAGAGGAGGGCCATGTAGAGGACATCACCGATAATGACTTGGGAATGGCGTAAGAGGAAATAACTGAAATGGTTCAAAATCCTGAGAACCATAGAATTGTCAATGCCATGTTGAAACTTAATCCCTCTTTATATATATTCATGCATTAACGAAAGAAGGGACCAAAATCCCTTCTGAAAATGACATGAATACCAATATGGAAAGGCCTCTTATGAGCACACCCCCAATATCACTCCCAAACATCACTCAAGATATTCCCCAAGTCATATCATCAATTGCTTCAACCCCACCAGTTGTTAACAAGGGAAGCGCCATGCTTCATGAAATCCAAAAGCATCACCTTGTAAACAACAGAGAAATGAATATCAACGCCACACCAGATAACTTTGTCCCGGTAAATTCATCACACCCATATGTTCCACTTACTTTCCATAATCATGCAGACTCATCCTCATTTCATGCAATGCCAATCTATCCACTGAATATAAAAACTTCTCTCCCCATGATTTCGCAAGGAGAGGGTGGGTTATTCGGGATAGGGGGTGTAAGCATGTGATTAGGTGTAAAGCACAAAACACTTCTTAATAAGACATTATATCAAAGATTAATCAAATTGAATCAATTCAAGACAGTAATCAATTGAAAGCGTCATATTGCTCTCTATCTCCAAAGATTTATTAAATCAAAATTTCTCTCAGATTGTTAAGCACTGTGATTGTTAAAATGACTATCTGAAGAACGAGATGATACTAATGTAATGATATGGAGCTAAAAGACAATACTAGATGATAAATGAATTAAACTAGCATGACATGGGCATGAAACAGATAATTGCAGCTACAAGAGGCAGCCATTGATGTGAAAGCTTGATTGCTGGATTTTGGATGCTTGATTGCTTGATGCTTTGATGCTTGAATTCCTGCAGAGTAAGAGTGCAAAAGTTAGATTATCTGGATCATTTCTTGGTTCAATGAAGCTTTATTTATATATTTCCTAGCTATAGAAATGCATAGGGAAAGCTTTGAGAGGTTTGGATTCAATCTGGAGGATTGAATGGTGAGAGATGGAGGAGATTGAGAGAAAAATGGAGATTGTCTCTACCCATGAAAACACCAAGCAAGAGAAGAGGAAAGATTGATGGAGGAGGATTGAAAGAAGATTTTGGAATTTGTCTCCAATTTGTCTTCAAAACTTCCCATGAAGTTTCAAAGCATTAATTGTGACATATTTTAGACATAGGATATCTAATTCATTTTTGAGAGAATATAGATTGGAATATTCCTTGTGTTTTAATTCAAATATTTTGATTTATTTAAATTAGCAAAAGAGGGATAAATAATTTAATAAAACGAACTATAGGATAGTTGTTTATTAAATTAAACAGAGGAAAATGGCAATTAATCAATAAAGTGTTTAATCTTTATTTAATTAATTAAAGATCGATGTGTTAGATTGAAATAGGGATTAAATCAAACAAAGTATTTAATTTTGTTTATTTAATTAAGATGAGATATTAGAAGAATTTAAATGCGGTGTGAATGTGAACTATTTAAATAAATATTTCTATTTATTCAAACAGTAGAGGAAATTAGGATAATTAATCAAATAAATCATATTTAATTAATAGGATGCTCCAGACCAATTTTAGGTGTATACATTTTACCCCTCTTCGAAGTGATGTGTTTACGCGTTGATTCGAAGAAAATTTTGCTACTACTACCAGGATTGATGATAATAAAAAAATAATTCTGTATGCCCCAGACATGCCCCAGACATTGATTTTCAGATGATTTGATGATAGTATGCCCCCTTGGGAGATAGATAAATGATCTGATGATTTTTAGAATTTTTTCAAAAATTTATGATTTTTTGATGATTTTATGATGTTTCGATAATGAAATAATTTATCTCCCGACAAATAATGAAGAAATCTAGCCTACATATGAGTTTTAATTAATTTCCTGAATTAAAATTAATCAAAAGATAATAAAAATCCACCAAAAGTTCCTTTCCAAAAATTATATATAGTCCAAAAAGGTCATTTTCCAATTCATTTTCACTATTTGATTTCAAAAACCTTTGTGATAGAGACTTTTCTGCCAGCTGGAGCAAGATGTCTATCCCCTACCACACTCACCGATTCGAGCGTGTTCAACGTCACCGACGGCCAACTGCGTATGGACCTCCGGTATGTACCTCTTGACCTCCTCATAATTCATGCATTTTTTTTTTATGTATTTAATAGTTTAGACTTGTTTTAACTTGTTTTAGTGCTTTCAAGCCGCGTTGTAGCGCTTACACTCCGGTGTAGCGCTTCCAGTAGGTAGTGTAGCGCTTTGAGTTTTAGCACTTGCATTAAAAACTCTAGCGCTTCCATAGGGTAATGTAGCGCATTCAGTGATTTAGCGCTTAGGAGTTAAGAATTAGCGCTTTGATGCTGGATTTTAGCGTTTTGAGACTTTTAGCACTTTGATTCGGTGGATTAGTGCTTTCATGGTCTATTCTAGCGCTTCTGGTAAAGTGGCGCTTTAATGGACTGTTGTAGCGCTTCGATGCGAAAAAGTAGTGCTTCGGGACTTTTAGCACTTCGAAAGCCTATTTTAGTGCTTCAGAGTGCTGAAATAGCACTTTCGAGATTTAGCGCTTTGGGTCCCTGATTTAGCGCTTTTAACTGATAAAGTAGCACTTTTGGGATTTAGCGCTTTGGAAGCCTGTTTTAGCGCTTCTATGTCAGAATTGAAGATTTTGACTTAGTGAACCCTGATTTTGTCAATTTTGATCATGTTCATTCTTCGGATTGGTATGATTGATAATTCACATTCTTGATGTTGGATTTGGATGATGTAAATAAGACTAACTCTCATGATAGGTGAGAAGAAATCCTATTCTTGATGATCCTCATGATAGGCGAGGAAATGATTCAATATCTGATAAATCTCATGATAAGCGAAATCTAGATAATGTTTTGATGAACCCCATGATAGGTGAGGTTTGTTGATGTTTTGAGAACCTCATGATAGGTGAGGTTTGTTGATGTTTTGAGAACCTCATGATAGGTGAGGTTTGATGTTCGCCTATGAATTTTGATTGAAAATTCATACCAATTTGTGATAGACTTGATAGTAGAATGACTTTTGATTTCTTGACATAGTTCACTGATTTGTGGATTTTTTCTTTTGTGATGATAAGAGAATTTGGGTACTCTCCAGATGCGAGAGAGGTTTCCACAAATGACAGACTTGATACCTCATCTGACACCAGATGAGCTTTAGGTGATAGGCCGATGTGGCCTTACTAGCTTGCTTGATGTGCCCCAAATTAGGATTAATCGGGATTTGTTGACTACATTGGCTGAGAGGTGGCATATTGACCACAACACCTTTCACCTACCTACTGATGAGATGACGATCACACCTAAGGATGTGTGGCATATTTTACATATTCTGTTTATGGGTGAGATCATCGTATATGATTCCCATGGGATCGGCGGTAGAAATGCTCTTCATAGAGTGTTTTAGGATTAGGACATTGCGAGTCCAAGCGTTCGATGGAGGAGGATCGTCAACTCTTACGTGACACTACCAGCAGTGCTCGCTAGATTCATTGGAGGTTTCCTTTGCCCTGATCACAGGTCAAAGGGATTTCTCATTGGCTGGGGTAGGACACTGGAGAGCATGATGGTACAGTACCAGATATGCGTGGGGGATGTGCATGCTGGCACATCTTTATCATGATCTGCATTCAGTTGTGTACCTTGGAGCTAGGAGCTTATCAGCAGGGATGACCCTGTTATAGGTGTGGGCATGGGAGCATTTTGTTATTGCTCGGCCATTTCCAGTTGCAGACAGACCAGCTGGCAAACCCTACGTTTTTTGATACAGCGGTCGGTTCACACAGGCTTGTATGGGAAAGTTAGAGCACTGGAGGCGGGTTTTCGACGATACAGAGATAGTTACTTGGTGCCCATACCTCGACTATGAGCAATGGGATGAGGATGATGCAGTGTTGGGGTTCCTTTGTGATTCCATGTATCTCATCTTTCATACACCATTTATTCTAGAGAGATTTCTATTGCACTGAGTGTACAGGCAGTACAGCATTGTGTAGTGTATGCCATAGGGGGTAGCTCATTATGCCAGACGACGGATGGATATTCCTGATTGGGGGCCCCATTTATCATACGATGTTATAGTAGAGGGATACAGGGCACTGCAGCCATCAGCCTGGGACATGCAGAGGGATATTGCAAAGGCACCCGTTATTGAGGAGTATGCTGCATTTTTGGCGTTGGTGCCACATCCTCATATTACGATCCTCGATGAGCCAGCACCACTACCAGCAGAGGAGGATGTGGCAGAGGGTTCCACTGAGAGTGAGGGTGATACTTTGGTAGACAATAGCACGGAGAGTAGCAGTGGTGATAGCAGCAGTGATGATAGCGATGGTGGCAATGGAGGCGACAGAGGGGCAGGGCCAGCCATTAGTAGTGCTCCATCATCCAGCAAGCCTCACAAGAGGCGAGCAGTGATAGTGCCAGCAATAGATCAGCAGAGACAGATAGCAGGTCTCCAGGCACAGGTTCAGACGTTGTAGGGGCAGTTGGTTTAGGCTCAGGGTTTGCTTGTTCAGACCCAAACTCAGATGCAGGCCCAGGCACAGGCTCACGCTCAGGCTCTATCGCAGGTGCAGGGACAATTGACCGCCATACAAATGCAGGTGGCCACTTTGACAGCCAAGAGAGACAGTGCTCAGCAGATTGCCGAGAGGGCACAGGAGACAGTGGAGACTCTCCAGAGAGTGGTCGATGGCACCTCCATAGGAGATTACATGAGAGAGGTTCTACGGGCTGGCCGAGAGGCAGAGTTCTATAGAGGCAGATACCATGATGCAGTGCCTCTTGAGCGTAGGGTCAATTATGCCCTGTCGAGATCTAGGCAGACACACACACAGACAGTGAGCGAGGGGGTGACACAGCCTCCACATAGAGATCCTAGAGATCCTGGTTCCTCCGAGAGTGGTGGTGGTATTGGTCCTTCTGGTGGTAGTACAGGTCCTGTTGGGCCCGCACACTCTGGTAGTAGCATATCGTAGATGCTATTGTGATCCTTTATGATGTATATTATGATATAGCTCATTGTTGATGATGTATTTCTAGACAAGACTTCATTCTATACTTGACACTTGATATATATATATGAGATGCAGTTGATGTGATATGATTATAGTTTATGATTTCTATGTGATGGATACATTTATTATGTGATGTATGTGATGATTTTATTTCAGATGTGATGATGCAATGATGAATGTTTTTATTTTGTGCAATGATTTTATGATAAATGTATATGTGGATCATATGATACGTGGATGTATGATGTGATGTAAATGTATGGATGGATGGATAAATGCTTTTTATGTGAATGTAAATGTATCTGATGTAAACGTGATGACCATAAATGATGATCTTATGATGAATGATAATGGATGAGAATAATGTCGTGATTTTATTTATTTTAAATGTATGGATGGTAAATGATGTATGCATGTGATGTTGGATAGATGATAATGTAATGAATGTTTTTATGGTAAAATGAACATAATGTACCCATGGTACCATTTAATTCATAGTCTAAATGATGCGATGATGACTCCTACATGTTTTTGATGATTTTTGGATTTTATGTCAAGTATACTCAGTCTTATTTGTAGATTAGATAATCATTGATTGGAATCCTTTATGCAAAAAATACTCTGCAGATAATGAATATGATGAATGTGATCTAATTTTAACATGCAACTATATGCAAAACGATTGTCATTTTAACAGTATCTTTGTGCTTTTTTGTCATCATAGAGCTTTATTGGATGTTGAAAGTGAATACAAGCGTCAATGGTATGTGTTAGACCAATGACGACTTGAGTACTTCTTTCGTGATTTTTGATGTTACAATCGAACACAAGCATCTAGGTATGATTTAACCGAGATGACCTGAGCATTTGTTGCGTAAACAGGCAGTGGTTAATCATTTTAATGTGTGAATTCTGAATGTCATTGGTGATACATTTGCATAGCACATCCCCCGATAATTCATACATTGATATGATTAACGTACAGACAGCAAATAATAAAAACATCATTCTTTTTCCTTATTCCTCTAGTTGAATTCATCATTGAGTAACTCCAAAGTAATGATAATCAAAAGTATAATTTATCCATTGTCGGCTTAGAGTGTTTCATTCATTATTCAGATTTTAGATCATCCATCCTGATTTTGACATGTTTTTTGGATTTTTAAGATTTTTGACTAAAAAAAAAAAAGACCTAACCTACTAACTTATCTTAGGGGTCTCGGGGGCTGATCAAAGATTAGCCTTGCCTACGTTACACATGTAGAGACCACGTAGTTTGACTGACACAGACCTATGTTTTTGGATGTTTTCTTTTTCAGACTTACTTTTTTGACATGTTTTTGGATTTTCGATAATGATATGGATGGTTGATGCTTTTCTGACGATGATTGATATTGCACGTTGATCTTTCTTTCGATTTTTCTGTTATATTGTTGTTCACCCTTTGTTGAAATCGATGTTTTTGCTGCCCCTAGTGATATCCAGATGTTGCCCCCAAGCTTTGGAGTGATACTTGACTATTTGGAAATGATTTTGATATTGATGCAAAGATAGTAAGACGATTGACATGATATGAAATGGTACTGACTGCTAGACTAATGATCCTGATAAATATCAAAATAGATGGGAAAGTTGATCTAAGAATCACATACGACACCTTTTTCTAGGTTTTCACCATATGCTTTGATTACACTCTTCGTTTTTTTGTATTTTTCTCATTTTTTCTCTTTTTTTCTTTCTTTTTATTTTTTTGTATTTTTGTGTTGCCAAGATGCCTGTTTTCTAGGTTTTCATCAAGGAAACAATTTTTAGAAGTTTTACCCGTGCACTAGGAAATTTAAGCATAGAATTTTCTGAGATGGATACTGTTGATAGGTTCATCAAACAAATCCCCTTCTGACGTTGATAGCTGATATGCTCCTGATCCATACACTGATATGATGACAAAGGGACCAAGCCAGTTAGGCTCAAATTTCCCTTTCTTCTCTCTGTCCTGCTGATTCCTAGGGTTTTCTTTTAATACCAAGTCACCAACCTAAAAGACCCTTGGTTTTACCTTGTGGTTGTAACTTCTTGACATCCTTTGTTGATAAGTTGTTAGGTAATTAATAGCTTGCTAACGACACTCATCCAACAACTCTAGTTCCTGCAGTCTAGAGACTATAGTCTTCATCTGAAATGATACCTCTGAGTGATACACGTAGGGATGGAATCTCTACTTCAATGGGCAATATAGCTTCTGATCCATATACCAAGGCATATGGTGTAGCTCCTATTGGTGTTTAGATACTTGTTCTGTAGGCCCATAGTGCAGGGTTGAGTTGAACATGCCAATCACGTCCAACATCGTTAACCGTCTTTTTGAGAATTTTGAGTATTGTTTTATTTGAGGCCTTTGCTTGGCCATTCCCTTAAGGATAGTACGGTGTTGAAAACCGATGTTGGATATGAAATTTATCACATAGCTCTTGAACATCTTGATTCTTGAAAGGTCATCCATTATCAGTGATAATGGATTGAGGGATTCCATACCAACATATTATGTAGTTCAAAATGAAAGAGGAGATTTGCTTCCCAGTGATGGTAGTAAGAGGTACTGCTTCAATCCATTTTGTGAAATATTTCGTAGCTGTGATAATGAACTTGTGTCCATTAGATGAAGATGGATTTATTTTTCCTACCAGATCTAGGCCCCATTGACAAAAAGGCCATGTTGATGTGAAGGGATGTAGTTCTTGTGCTGGTGCATGAATCAAATTGTTGTAAATCTGACACTTTTGGAATTTCTTGACAAACTGATAGGATTCTTTCTCCATGCATGGCCAATAATATCCCAAACGGGGGAGTTTTTTAGCTAGAGTTATCCCACTCGAGTGAGTGCCACAAATACCCTCGTGAACCTCTCGTAGGGCCATTTCAGACTCGTTGTGTTCTAGACATTGAAGTAAAGTACCATCAAGACCTCGACGATAAAGTATGTCGGCAATTAAAGTATGTTGTGCGGATTGGCGGATGAAATTTCATTTTTGGTTCCTAGATAGATCAGGAGGAAGGACATCATTTTTTAGGTAAGCATAGATCGTTTCATAGATGGAGGTTTCTGTGGTTTTGATATGGAAGATGGTAGCGGATTCTGGAATATAATGGGAAGGACATGATACTTGTTCTACCATAAACTCATAACAAACACGCTTCTCAGGCAATTGTAGTAATGAAGCAATTGTAGCCATAGCGTCCGCAGCTTTGTTCTCAGCTCTTGGAATTTGATCAAACTTGATACTGACAAAGGATTGTTTCAAATTATGTATTTGTTGCTTGTAGCGCATCAACTTTTCATCTTTTGTCTAATACTCGCCATTTACTTGATAAATGACTAGTTGAGAATCCCCATATACCTGTAAGTCCGTGATCTTCCACTGAATGGCTATTTTGACCCCAATGATTAATGCTTCATATTCTGCCACATTATTTGTACACTGAAACATTAATCTATATGATTTTGGAATGGTGTGTCCTTGTGGAGAAATGAACAAGATTCCTACTCCTGATCCTCGTTGTGTATATGATCCATCAAAATATAATACCCATTGTTAGGGTATTATTGTTAGAATGTCTGCATCTGGAAACTCCATTGTCATTGGTCGATCATCTGGTAGAGGAGCCTCTGCTAATTGTTCAACGATTACCTGTCCCTTGATTGCCTTTCTCTCTACATATTGAATGTCAAATTCACTTAATAGCATGACCCAGTTCGCCTGTCTACCTATTAAGGCAGCTTTACTTAGTAGATATTTCAAAAGGTCGATCTTTGCAACTAACCTGATTGTATGGGTTAGCATGTAGTGTCTCAGCTATTGAGTAGCAAACACCACTACTAATTAGGACTTTTCTATGAATGTATAGTTTATTTCATAGCCATTTAAAGTTCTACTAATGTAGTAGATGGCGTGCTCTTTCCCTTCATAATCCTCTTGTGCTAATAGTGCCCCCAATAAGATATTTGTCATAGCAATATACAATATGAGAGGCCTTCCTTCTATTGGTGGCATGAGAATGGGTGGTGACATTAGATATTGCTTGATTTGATTGAATGTTGTTTCACACCCCTCATCCCACTTGAAAATTATATTCTTATGTAATAGATGATTGAAAGGATGACTTTTATCTGCCAGTTGGGAGATGAATCTTCTAATCGATTGGAGCCTTCCCTGTAATGATCTGAGTTGACTTATATTCTTAGGAGGTGGAATCTCCATTATTGCCTTGACTTTTGCTGGATCCACCTCAATGCCCTTTTTCAAGATAATGTATCCTAGCAGTTTTGCTGATGTGACCTCAAAGACACACTTCTTTGGGTTTAACCTGACATTGAATTTCTCCATCCGTGTGAAGATTTTGTCTAGGATATGCAGATGTCCTTCCCTTGTAGTGGATTTTTCCAAGATTTCATCCACGTAATCCTCCATGAATGTGTGCATCATATCATGGAAGATTGTCATCATTGCTCTTTGATAAGTGGCTCCTGCATTCTTTAGACCAAATGGCATGACGTTCCAGCAGAAGGTTCCCCATGGACATGTGAAAGCCGTCTTTTCTTGATCTTCTGGAGCTATAATCATTTGATTGTACCCCGAGAAACCGTCCATGATTGATAACATGGCATGCTCTTTTGTTAAGTCCACGATGATGTCTATATTTGGTAGTGGAAAATCATCCTTCGGGCATGCTTTATTTAGGTCCCTGAAATCCATGCAGATTCTGATGTTGTTTTCTAGCTTTGAAATAGGTACTATGTTCGATATCCACTCGACATAGTCTATAGACCTTATGAATTTAGCATCCAACAATTTCTTTAACTCTGTTTTTACCATCAATGCGATATGAGGATGCATTTTTCTTAATTTTTGCTTAACAGGCTTGATTCGTGTTGGCAAAGACAAATGATGCATAAGCAGATTTGGATCTAAGCCTGGTATATCGAAATATGACCAAGCGAAGTTGATGCTTCTTTCTTTAAAGAAATTGATAAATTTCGGTCTCTCTTGATCAGTCATTAATTCTGCTAGATGTAGAACTTTTTCCTTCTCTTCTGTGCCAATGTCCATCGATCGTGTAGGTTCGACCAGAACTGATGATCACTCATGATAATGTTCTGGGCAAGTGTCAAATCTTCCATCCTTGAGTGCCTTGGAAAGGTTTTCACCATTGGATGCGTTCTTTATTTTTACTTTTTCTAGATCTAATGCTGCCATAGAATGGTTTTCACCATTAGATCTATTTTCCCTGTTTTCAATTTTGCAACTGGAAGATTTGACACCCTCCTGCCGAGTCGTATTGTTATGAGTATTATAGATAGAATTTGTATCAGGTTCGATATGACATAGGAAATGCACGATGGCATCATCATTTGCAAATTTTGGTATAGTCAAAGGTTCGATAGGTTCCCAATCAATAAGTTCAGGATGGATTAATGGCATGAGATTATCAGATTCATTCAAGGTGATGGGTGTAAGGGTTTGGACAGTCGTTTCGTCATAGTCATTTATTTGGATATCGAGATCCGTGATGGTACTTTCTTCAAGATCGTCTAGTCCACTCGAAGTCTTCTCGTCCCCACTCGAATCATCAATATTTAGTGACCCTTCCACAAGTGGGCTAGACCTAGAACCTTGGCCCTCCTCACGCATAGGTATATATTGTTGAATTACATCAACTTGGATATCAATGAAAAATAGACCGGAATACAATGCCCACTCATATTCATTTGAGTCTGTTTCAGAGGCATCCCTAAACTGAAGGATATTTTCTACAGCTGTCTTTGTTAGCTCCTGCTTTTCTTCTTTAGAGTATCCTAGTCCTGGCTTCTCTTTTTTTTGGAGAGTGAGGGGTGTAATAGGCTCTGTGAGTCCATCCTTTCTTATTCCAATGGGTCCTTGTCCTTCATATCCCATTCTTTCTAAAATAGTTTTTCCTTTGCCATATTTATCGGTGTTGATGGTGACATTTTTTATATTGATTTTTGATGTAGAAGGTTCCTCATCTTTATATAGCCAATCCAGGATTCCTTTGTTGCTTGTTTCATCTTCTATTGTACCCTTTTTGACAAACCTTTTATCAAGAGTCGTGACTGGTAATGATGTTTGAGATTTTATCAAAGATGGTTGACCATATGTCTTAGGAGATGGCATTAACTGTGATAGGTTAAGCGAGTGCTCCATAGAATATGTTCCCATTCCTTTGTCCTTCAGTTGGACTTGCTCTTGGAATTTATGTGATAAAGAAGTTTGCTGATCCGGATTATCTGTTGATTGAATTTCAATAGGACTTGTCTCTTTTTCTCTACCCTTCTTCTCTACCCATTTAGTAGTGATGATTGGACGTTGTTCGTCTTTGGATGACAATGCTTCCCTGTTGTGAGGGACAAAGGTGTCTTGAGATATTCTCAATGTGTCACAATGTTGTGGATGATTATAATCAGCAGCTATAGTCATCTCTTGTCCGTTTACTGGAAACTTTAGGCATTGATGGTATGTAGAAGGTACAGCCTGTATTTCATGAATCCAGGGTCGTCCTAAGAGTATGTTGTATGTCAACTCTCTTTCCAATACTTGACATGCTATATGCTTCATCATGGGTCCCACTTGAATGGGTAATACAATTAAACCTTTAGACGATCTTTCTTCCTCATCATATTCTTTGATGGTCATTTTCCTTCGAGCATCAATAGCGTCGTCGAAATATCCTAGTGCACGGATAAACTTGAGAGTGCAAATGTTCAGACCAACTCCCCCATCTATTAAGACTCTTTTGATGCGGTGATTATGGATAAATACTTCGATATGAAAAGCAATATTATGCAAATGGTTTAATGAGACATCATCCTATTCAGAGAATGACAGACAATGTGGGGTAGTCAGATGTCCCACCATAGCTTGGAATTGACAAACATCCAGATTCTTTGGTATGGTTGTGGCAACTAATGCTTGTTCGAGAACTTCCTTATGTGATGGTGACAATTTAAGGAGTTCCAGTATCGATATTTGTGCGGGGATGTTTTGCAATTGGTCAAAAATATTATAATGAGATTGAGGCGGAACCGCATGTTGAGATCCAACTCCTTTTAAGACTACCTTGGCTTGCCTCCTAGTCATGATGTTTGTTGGTTGATGTTCTTGATCGATAACATTATAATGCGATGGAGGCGGAATTGCATGTGTGGAGCCAATTCCCTTTAACACTACCTTGGATTGTCCCCTAGTTATCACATTGGCTGGTTGATGTTCTTGATTTTCTCTAATTTTTAAAACATTGATTTGGTTATCAGAGTTTTGCACGATTGAGAGTAGATCCAAAGAGGTAATGTTGTTGGTTTCATTTTCATCAATGTTATCACTAATTGTATGATCATTTTTTACTTCAGATAGACAAAGGATTGTTTTGTCATAGATATGATTGATGTTCTTTCCTTTGTTGTTCGAAGAGGATGATGCTCCTTTTTCATAATTTGGAAAAGGATCCTTGAATGCGGAATGATCATTATTATTTTGAGGTTCCTCCACATACACTTTGTTGTTGTCCACCAAATCTTGTACTGCGTGTTTCAACTCCATACAGTCATTGGTTTTGTGACCTTTGTTATTATGAAATTTGTAATAATCAACATCATTCCACCATGATGGTTTGACTTCTGGATCCCAGAATCTAGCTTCCCGTGCAGTGAGAAGGCCTCTGGTAACTAATTCTTTCATTGTTGATTCCATTGTTTGACCCAAAGGTGTGAACCTTCGCCGATTTGATGGTTTTTGATATGATTGTGTTTTTATGATCTCATTGCTTTGTATGGTATTCGACTTGACATTTTGCTCGTTGTTTTGATTCTTTGATGTGGATGCGGTCAAGTTGAAAACCGGTTTGACATTTTGGGGATCATTTGTCGTCTCATTTGTGTTTCGATTCTTTTGCCAAAATTTTGGCTTCTCACCGCTTGAGTATTGATTGGAGGAGTTACTTGTGTTGTTTGTTTTATCATTGAAATGCTTGATAACTCCTCTCTTGAATAACGCCCCTTCAATTTTAAGACCATTTTCTATCACTTTCTTGAATGTTGGGGGACATTGTAGTTCCAGTCTATAACTCATTTCTTCCGTCAAGTTTTCAATGAACAACTCCATCTTTTCTTCTTCAGGAATGGATCTAGGATATCTAGCGAACAAGCGTCGCCATCCTTGGAGAAAAGACAAGAATGTTTCTCCTTTGTTTTGTTTTAGATTGTAAAGATCTTTGATTGTAACATCGTGTTGGATGTTGAATGAGTATTGAGATATAAATCTGTTGACGAGTTCCTCAAAATTTCGGATACCTAGTTTTAATTTCGAAAACCACTCCATGCATGATCCTCCCAAACTCCTTGGGAATAATCTCATTAAATAAGTTTCCTCTTGGGAAAACTCAAAACTCATTGTTTTAAATTCTCTGATATGATCTATTGGATTCGTTCTTCCATTATACTTATCGTATTTTGGGATCTCACAATGTCTAGGAAAAGGTATCAAGCCGACTGTTGCATTGAAAGGATAAGGACAAATGTCCTGTATCGCATATCTCTTGGTAGTCCCTTTCGTCAAATCTTGTATCCGTTGTTGTAACATTTGCATCTGTGATGTTAAAGCAGCAACCGGGTCTATTGTTTGCATAGGTTGTAGTATCTCAGTCTCATTCGTTCCTGGTGTTTCTTTCAAATGGTTTACGTCAAAATCTTTTGGAAGTTTAGCCCCTGACTCAGCTAACATTAAAAGATATTTTTCCATGTCTTGTTCCAAAATATTTTCCATAAACTTATGGAATTTGGGATCTTATTGAGCTATTTGGATATCCTCGGAAGTTATTTTGTTTTTATCGTTTTGGTTCAGATTGTTCCAAGGATTTTCTTCTGCCATTTATTGTGATTTTAAAATTTCTTGCTCTAAGAGTCTTTGTTTTTGGTACCTAGTGAAGATTGGCATACAAATTTTTGCCCCTCTCTCCCGAAATGTTGATCTTATATGTTGGATAGTGTCAATTGTAAATTTTTAAACAAAGTCAAATAAGATGACTGATCTTATTGATGAGACAATGCTAAAAATTTGATTACTATACTTGGTTTCATGATGAAGGATGATAGTATCCTGATAATGAAACTTTAGTGTAGTAATTGATTGTGTATTTGATTTTGACACTTGTGATTTGCAAGATCTTGTTTCAGTTGATAAGTTTGGAAATTTGCATAAACCTTTCTGACTTTGGTTCCTAAACAGTGATTTTGATGAAAAGAAAATTTGTGTTCTGGTGAAACAGTAGATAAAAGACAGACGAACTGACTGGTATGATTTTCAAACTCTCTGTTTTGAAAGTGCTAAAACAAAGTACAGAAGCGCTATTTCACAGAAGCGTTGGAACAGAGTCCCGAAGCGCTGAAACAGGTGACCGAAGTGCTACTTTAACAGAAGCGCTGAAACAGTGCATTAAAGCACTCCAGAAATTGATGGAAGCACTACTTTGATAGAAGCGCTGAAACAGTGCTCGAAAGTGCTAGAAAATATGATGAAAGCGTTGTTTGACAGAAGCGCTAAAATATCGATTATAAGCGTCGAAACAGTGCCCGAAAGGGCTATTTCACTGAAGCGCTAAAACAGTGACCAGAAGCATTGAAACAGGTTTTCCAAAACGCTGAAAATAGGACTTTTATGACTTGCTATTGTAAAATCTGATCTGGCCTTGTGGCATACTGTATCAGGGATTATGGAAGATACGAAGGATGTATGCGCTGACTATGGTTGTGATACTGAGTGAGAGCTCTTCTTTGAAAGAAGGCTCGTGAATAGAGCGGTTCTACCGCGTAATCTAATGTGTGACCCCTAGCAAAATCGTGATATATGTGGATGAATGTTCTATGTTGTAAAAAAAGTTTTCGATTTTGATATAGAAAACGTTGTTTTCTCAATTTATTTCTATAACCGAGAGGTTTCTTGGGTTTTGTGACTTTGGTTTTTCTCTTGAGAAACGTGGTGGACTTCCACTTTCGAAGCATGGGGTCTTTTGATCTAACTTGACTTTGTTATTTTCAGAATGATCTTAGATCTAATTTTAATGAATTTGTGAAAACACAACAAGTAATTGTGAATAATTATTTTAACTGAATAGATCGTGTATGTTCAAAAATCACGAATGATTCTTATTGATTTTGACGGGTTGTTTTGACAATTGTACACAAATCAAATAGACTCACACTTAAGGACAAGTAGGTCATCATTATACTCACAGCCCACATCTTGAATTACGTTGACTCACACAGCAGTTTCACCCCCTAGAGGGCGCCCGTGTTTTTGTCGTTGCCAGGCGCGTACTCAAAGTGACGAAAGTGGATACCGAATCCCTTGAGCAAGCGGTCCTTGGTAATTATATGGTGAGTGTCTTGGGGGTAGATTCTTCCCTCCCCTTGCACTGTGAGTATGACAATGTATGGATACTGACTCGGCGAGATACTACTCTATGGTTTTTAGAAAGGGTTTCCGTGTGGTGCGGCAAATAGATAAACTCCCTCAGGAGACCTCCCAATCTTTAGAACAAATATTTTGGGGATGGTTATCTTGCTCACTACCGTCAAGTTGTACTTTCATCAACAACTTGCATTTTTATTATAGTGGGTTGGAAAACCTGGCTTTGGTTGTTCCCACTTAGGTCGTTCTCGTAGGGTGAGTACTTTTTTCCACTACGGTAGGCCTGCTAAAGGATTTAATAAAGCGTAAATGACATGAAATAAAAGTGAATCTGGCACTTTGGTCACCCAATTAAGGGGAGAGCATAAGCCTAATCACCACAAACACAGCATATAAGTTTGTTTTGTTTTAAAAGCCCAAAAAGAAATTTTATAATCTATGTGAAGGTGTTGCTTCACAGAAATCATGATGTTCTTTTTAACTTCTACTGTAAGAATGTGATGACTATCCTAGGATTGATAGATTTGCTTTAAGAAAAACAAGAAAGTGACTATCCTAGGATTGATATATTTTAGAAACTTTGAAGTGACTATCCTAGATTGATCAATTTTAGAAAACTTTGAAGTGACTATCCTAGATTGATAAGTTTTAGTCCAACTGTGAAAAAAATAAAATTTGTCCGCGGCCACGTCGGATCCAGACTGATATTTACAAAAGCGCTGGAATATTGCACTGAAGTGCTAAAATAGTTACTTGATGCGCTAAAACCCGAAAGCACCGAAACAGGACACCGAAGCGCCAAAGTTTGCCATGGAAGCGCTAAATCACCCGATGCGCTAAAACAGTGACTGGAAGTGCCAAAATTGAAAACGCTAAAATTTTGACCGGAAGCGCTAAAACTTTTAACAGAAGCGCCACAAGAAAAACACGCCGAGAACCTGCGTGATACTTTCCAAAAAATTGGGAAAATTGGGAAAAATTGGGGTTAGTGCCCCACGATGGGCGCCAAATTGTAAGCGTGTGATTAGGTGTAAAGCACAAAACACTTCTTAATAAGACATTATATCAAATATTAATCAAATTGAATCAATTCAAGATAGTAATCAATTGAAAGTGTCATATTTCTCTCTATTTCCAAAGATTTATTAAATCAAAATTGCTCTCAGATTGTTAAGCACTATGATTGTTAAAATGACTATCTGAAGAACGAGATGATACTAATGTAATGATATGGAGCTAAAAGACAATACTAGATGATAAATGAATTAAACTAGCATGACATGGACATGAAACAGATAATTGTAGCTACAAGAGGCAGCCATTGATGTGAAAGCTTGATTGCTAGATTTTGGATGCTTGATTGCTTGATGCTTTGATGCTTGAATTCCTGCAGAGTAAGAGTGCAAAAGTTAGATTATCTGGATCCTTTCTTGGTTCAATGAGGCTTTATTTATAGATTTCTTGGCTGTAGAAATGCATAGGGAAAGCTTTGAGAGGCTTGGATTCAATCTGGAGGATTGAATGGTGGGAGATGGAGGAGATTGAGAGAAAAATGGAGATTGTCTCTACCCATGAAAACACCAGGCAAGAGAAGAGGAAAGATTGATGGAGGAGGATTGAGAGAAGATTTTGGAATTTGTCTCCAATTTGTCTCCAAAACTTTTCATGAAGTTTCAAAGCATTAATTGTGACATATTTTAGACATAGGATATCTAATTCATTTTTGAGAGAATATAGATTGGAATATTCCTTGTGCTTTAATTCAAATATTTTGATTTATTTAAATTAGCAAAAGAGGGATAAATAATTTAATAAAACGAACTATAGGATAGTTGTTTATTAAATTAAACAGAGGAAAATGGCAATTAATCAATAAAGTGTTTAATCTTTATTTAATTAATTTGAGATCGATGTGATAGATTGAAATAGGGATTAAATCAAACAAAGTATTTATTTTTGTTTATTTAATTAAGATGAGATATTAGAAGAATTTAAATGCGGTGTGAATGTGAACTATTTAAATAAATATTTCTATTTATTCAAACAGCAAAGGAAATTAGGATAATTAATCAAATAAATCGTATTTAATTAATAGGATGCTCCAAACCAATTTTAGGTGTATACAGGGGGAGTCATTGATCCTTCCTCGTCATCACTTTTCCAAGGGAAGACACCACCATTTCCTCCATTACCTTTGAAATCCGTATCATCTTTTGGGTTGGGCCTTCCCCCCCTAACCGCCACCAATCTACCAAACCAAAGCAATCTAAGCATCACATCAAATTGCCTCATCTTGCCATCAGTATCGCAATAACAGATGGCAACCATTCAAGCAACCACAATGGTCAACACATCCACCATTCCCCAAATCTCTCAAAGCATGGTTTCCCAAGGACCAAGCATCTTGATCACACCTTCCACAACCCAAACCTCGATCACCAACATGACCCTTTCGCTCATCACAATGGTCAACACCACTCCCAATCCACCACCAATTCCACCAAAAGTCAACATGATGAACTCATTCATCACCATGATTCAAGTAGTTCAAAAAGCCACCCATCAAAGGGTACTTCAACAAAATTAGCAAGTTGCACAATTGGCTGCTCAGCAAGCACAAACACAATTAGTCGCCCAACAAGCCACACAAGCCATAGAAGTTGTGCAAGTAGCACAAGCAGCACAAGTAGCCCAACAAGTGTAGGCTCAGGCTCAAGCCCAACACCAGGCTCAATAGATGCAAGCACATTACCGCGCACAACTACAAGCAATCCACCAACAAGCCCTACAAGATTTTCAGGCACAACAGTAAGCTAAACAATAAGCTTTGTTGGTGCAACAACAGCTAGACCAACAACAAGTTTTGTGGGAACAACAACAAGCTCTGTTGGAACAACAACAATAGGACCAACAACAAGCATTGTTGGCACAAATGCAGGCATATCAGCAAGCCTTAAAAGCACAGTAGAGCTTGCAACAAACCCCCATCAATACCCCACCCATCAATCAAATGCCTCAAAACACATTCATTCCACCACCTGATCCACAAAATGATGTTCTAGCACAGATCAAACTGCTCTCGCAGTAAGTGTTGGACCTTCAGTCGGGAAAAATAACCAGAATGCCGAGAAATTTGTGCCCCTATCCTTTTGATAGGAGTCTTGCAATGGTACCATTCACGAAGGGATTTGAAATCCTCAAATTCGATAAATATAATGGGATGGGAAACCCTGAAAATCACATCAAGGAATTTCAAGTGCATTGCATGGAAGTTGCATACAATGACACGTATCTAATGCAACTATTTCCTCAAAGTCTGACCGGTCCTGCTATGGAATGGTTCTCTTGTCTATCCACAGGCATCAAAACATTCCAAGAAATGGTGGACGCATTCCTCAAAAACTATGCAGTCAACATGGGTATAGATCTTAGTCTAGAGGAACTATCAGCACTCAAACAAGCAAAAGGAGAGATATTCGCTTCCTTCTTGAAACGATGGTGATCCAAGGCCAATCGAAGCAAGTAGACCATGCCAGAAGAGCAACAAGTTTGCACTATCATAGCCAATCTCGACGAAAACTTGGCATTCTATCTAAAAATGCAATGCATTACAACATATGATCAATTGATCCCAAAGGCGCTCAACATTGAAAGAGCCCTCACTATGCTAGGGGATGCATCTATGTTTCTTGCACAACAGGATAACCACCCATCCACCAGTTATAATGATAAACCTTGCACATGGTCAAGGAATAGAAATGTCACAAACGATGGAGTGGTCGATGCAAAGGTTGTCATCAGTGCTCCCAAGGAAAATATTCAAACCCGTCATCAACCACAAAATCACAATCACAACAATGTGCAACCCAATATGGTAGCACAACCACCACCACCTCCGAACAATCAAATCAATAATCTAAGCAATCAAGGAGGACCACCTCCCTGAAACAAGTATCCTCCCAAGCGGAAGTTCACGACCCTTTGGGAGCCAATCAAATCTATAATGAAGAAACTGGTTAAAGAGAACCTTATCAAAATCTCCACTTCTAAGCAATATGTGGAACCCATGACAAACCACCATGGTACAACAAAAATCTCCTTTGCGATTTTCATAAAATCAAAGGGCATACAACAGCAAATTGCATGAGATTTTAAAACATCATCCAAGATCTCATTGAGGACAAAATCATAAATGTCAAGCAACCCGCTAGCAATCAAGATCTCAAAATATACACAAATCCGATGCCTAATCACAATCAGGGAAATAATCAAGGAAATAACCAAGGGAACAAAAATGTGAAACAAAAGTATGTCAGTGCAAACCTTGTATACGAAGGCATAGTTGCATGCATAGATGAAATGGTCACTGTCATTAGCATCAAAGGAGTCAACACTGATTGTGGAGTCACCACACGCTACAACAAGGTTACTATTGCAGGGGCATCACAACCATCTAAGACCCCCATCTTAAATATGAAAGTCATTCCCTATGATTATAACATCATTGACCAGCTAAAAAGAACCCCCACTCAGATCTCTATCATGGAGTTACTGAAAATTTATGCCGCCCATAGGAAAATCCTTGATGAAGCATTAGTTGCATCCATTGTTTCTACTAATCTTGATACAGAACAATTTCAGGCTATGGTTGGTAACATCGTCACCCCAAATCTCCTCACCTTTTCTGATCAAGACTTCCCCACCCAACCATCTCACAATTGTGCACTTCACCTTCAAGTACTAGTTCACAAGAAAAAGGTCAAAAGGGTCTTGGTGGATGGAGGCGTGGGCCTAAATATTTGTTCGCTTAAACTTATAAAGAACTTGGGAATCTCAGAAGACTCCATCGACAAAAAAAAAAGGCATTACCATCAGAGCATATGATGACCGGGAAAGAATATCTCAAGGCACTATCAAGATCCCAATCCAAGTAGGGCCAGCTACTATGGAAACCACATGTCAGGTCCTTGACCTTGATTTTCCCTACAACATCCTCCTAGGATGCCCATGGATCCATTGAATGAAGGTGGTCACCTCAACATTCCACCAATGTGTCAAATTTTCATACCAAAATGAAGAGGTCACAATACATAGTGATCCTGAGTCGTTCGCCTATTGCAAAAATTTGGAGGCCAGGTTCCATAAAATTCCCCAAGTGCCAAAGAATGATGAAGGCCCCTCCACTCCCTATGTGGATCCATCTAACCTCGCCTCCACTTCTGCGACAGAGATGCCTTCCATCCCTGACATATCTGACATCAAGCTCATGATCCAAGACAATGGATGTGGAGATTACATAATGAAGAAGAATGCTTGAGTTACCTCAATCTCCTAGGTCACATGGATGACCTCAACCAATTGAAATAGCTGCCTACACTTTTAGGGAAGACCCTTCTAGATTTCGTTGTTGGGGGGATCTAAGTCCAGAAAATGTGGATGAAAGAGATATTTCAAACTCACTATACCAAGATGAAAGGGTCGTACCCACCCTACCCATGGATGAAGCTAGTAGAGGACTACAAATGATGCTTGGTATGGGATACAATAGAAATGAAATCCTTGGAAGGAACAGCGATGGGCGACTAGAGCCCATCATGGTAGAAAGATGAATGAGAAATATTGGCCTTGGATGTACCCCTCTAAGTATAACCGTACATGGTAGAGGTACCCCTATTAGAGCAGTTAGGTCTCCCCCTTAGTTATCAGCACCCACCCTTCAATTACCTGTATCTACAGGTTTGCCCCTAGATAATTTCACCTTCGACATAACTGATGTATGTAGTAGTAGTGATGACAAGCATACCATAGCAGGTCTACCCACGCTATTTGAGGACTTCTCCTTACTTATGATTAGCACATCATCTTTCGAGTCAAACCACCAGCCCTATAAGATAAATCTGGTCTACCCACAACTCATCGATTATGACCAACGAGGACCACCGGTTCTAGACACATTCGAAAATGATGAGGCACTCTCATAATTCTTGGGATTACGGGATACAGTACCATGTGGGTATCACAAGGTGGGATTCGACATCACACTGGACACACAAGCATATTTTGGGGAGATGATTGAGTCCTTTAGTTGCAAAAGCAAAAGAATGAGAATAAGCTCAAGGTTATTGAGTGAAAACCACACTGTGGAACTCTCTAATCATAAAATAGTAAAAATAAAGGATGCATCCAATGGTGAAAACCTCTCTAAGGCACCGGAGGATGAAGGATTCAATCTCCCCTACTGCACTTCATCAGGAAAAATTAGCAGTCCTAGCAAAACAGAGTAACCCCATCAATCTGGGAACAGAAGCAATGCCACATATCACCTTCTACATTGAGTCACTTCTCACGAAAGAACAAGGACTTTTAGCAGCATTCCTAAGAGAAAGAATGGTGAACTTTGCATGGTCCTACGCTAACATGTCAGGACTTGATCAGGAAGTCATGGTTCGCCATTTAGTTGTCTACCTAGGAGCAAAGCCAGTGAGACAAAAGTTGAGGAAGATGCACCCTCATATAGCCTTGTTAGTCAAAGTGGAATTGTAGAAGTTCTTGGATGTAGGATTCATGAGGCCCATTTATTGTCCAGAATGGGTGTCAAAATCTGGTGCCAGTTTCAAAACTGAATGGGGGCATCCATATCTGCACCGATTTTAGAGACCTAAATAAATCATGTCCTAAGGATGATTTTTCCACTACCTAACATTGATATGATAGTGGACATGACGGCTAGACACGAGATGCTATCACTAATGGATGGATTCTCAGGGTACAACCAGATTATGATAGCAAAGGAAGACTAGCATAAGACAGCGTTTACATGTCCATGGGGCACCTACTGCTGGAACATGATGCCATTTGGGCTAAAAAATGCGAGAGTGACATATCAAAGGGCCATGACACTAATTTTTCATGACATGATTCACAAAACTGTGGAATATTATGTAGATGATATATCGGCCAAGTCAAGGAAAAGATAGGATCACATAGCAGCTCTAAGTGTCGTCTTTGATAGATTGGAGAAATACAAGGTTAGACTTAATCCCAAGAAATGCATCTTTGGGGTGCAATCAAGCAAACTCCTTGGATATATAGTATCAATGAGAGGAATAGAAGTGGATCCTACCAAATTCAAGGCGATCCTCAACATGGAAGCACTCAAGACACTAAAACAACTCAGAGGCCTACAAGGAAGGCTCCAATCCATTCGCAGATTTATAGCACAACTGGCAGATAAACAGATTCCAGATTCACATCTACTTCACAAGGGAGTAACATACAAATGGGATGACAAGTGTGACCAGGCATTTAATAAAATCAAAGAATATCTACTTACACCACCAGTGTTAATGCCACCAATTCCAGGAAAACCATTGATTCTATACATATCAGCCACAGCGGTAGCTCTCGGTGCACTCCTAGCTCAGAAAGATGAAAATGGAAGAGAAAGAGCAATATACTACATCAGTAAGACAATGGTAGGGCATGAGCTCAACTACACACCAATAGAAAAAGCTTGCCTGGCAGTTGTGTTTGCAACCCAAAAGTTCAGACACTACATGTTGGCTCATCAGATCAAGCTGATTGCAAAGATAGATCCGCTAAAGTATCTACTCTCTAAGGCTACTCTCACAGGATGGAAAGCCAAGTGGGTAATGATATTGACAGAACACGACATTGAATATGTGGAGTGCAAGGCCATCAACGGGCAGGAAATTGCAGACCAACTAGCAGAAGCTCCAATTTATGCCGACAACCCACTTATCTCAGAATTTTCGGATGAGTCAATTTTCAACATAAGTATAGCAAATCATTGGAAGATGTATTTTGATGGGTCATACACACAACATGGGTCAGGCACTGGAATCTTTTTCATCACTCCCCAGGGAGACTGCATACCCAAATCCTATAAACTATCTTTTCCATGCACAAACAACATAGCAAAGTATGAGGCTCTCGTAGGATTAAGGATTGCAGTACAATGGCAGATTATGGCTCTCAAAATCTATGGAGATTCGCAACTCATCATTAACCAAGTCAATGGTGAGTACCAAATAAAGGACAACAAGCTAACTCCATACAAGAAATTAGTGGAGAGCCTCAAAGAATTCTTCATTGATGTCACCTTTGAACAGCTACCGAGAGCAAACAACAGAGCAGCAGATGCTATGGCCATAATTGGATCGCTCTTGGAAATCCCAAACAATGTTCCAAAACAAGAGTTTATGTTAGAGCAGCTTCTCATACCGGCATTCAAGGTACTAGAGTCTGAATTCATGTGTGAAATCGTTGATCCCGATGATCCCTGGTATCATGACATCTACACCTACTTGAGAATAGGATTCCTCCCAGCTGACATAACCCCAAACCTTAAACGAGCCTTTGTCAAAAGGTCCTTACATTTTGTCATCCTAGGAGAAACCCTCTATCGTAGGAACATTGAAGGAACCCTTTTGTGTTGCTTAAATCTTGAGGAAGCCTTGACTGCTCTGACTAAGGTCCACAATGGCATTTGCAGTTCAAACTCAAGTGGTATAACTTTGGCTAAGAAGTTCCTGAGGACCAGATATTACTAGCCAATAATGGAAAGAGAGGCACATGAATTTGTCAAAAAGTGTTTACAGTGCTAGCAACATGGAGACCTTATTCATGCACCAGCTCAAGAGCTTCATCCTATTGTTACACCTTGGACTTTTTCACAATGGGGGCTCGATTTCATCTGCAAAATCACACCCACCTCATCCAATGGCCACAAATTCATCATCACTGCCACAGAGTACTTTACAAAGTGGGTTGAAGCCATCCCAATGACCTACATAACTAGAAAGCAAATATCAAAGTTCATCCTGAACTATCTCATTTGGTGATACGGTGTCCCTCAATCCATTATCTCTGATAATGGGACACCTTTCAAGAATCAGGATGTGTGTGACCTTTTCCACAAATTCAATATCCAACATCGTTTTTCCACTCCATATTACCCACAAGGCAATGGTCAAGCAGAAGCCACTAATAAAACTATCTTGAAAATCCTTAAGAAAACAGTCAATGACTCTGGTCGTGACTGGCATCTACAACTAAATCCCACCTTATGGGCCTACCGCACCAGCATCTACATGCCAACAGGTGCCACCCCATTCTCCCTAGTCTACGGATCAGAAGCCATCCTTCCAATCAAGATCGAGCTCCCATCATTAAGGATATCACTATAAAACCTCATTACAGATGAGGAATATCGGGTTTCAAGGTTAAATGAGCTAGAGTTATTAGATTAACAGCACATAGATGCCCTAAACCATCTACAGGTCTATCAGAACCACCTAAAGCGCAACTACAACAAGAAGATCAAGAGACGCACCTTCCAAGTCGGCGAACTTGTGCTAATGGAGAACCAGAAGAATGTGCCAAACCCAAAAAAGAAAGGGAAATTTAAACCCAACTGGTTGGGACCATTTGTCATCACAATAAGATATAAATTAGGGGCATACCAGTTATCAACACCAGAAGGTGAGCCTCTGTAGAAGCCCCTGAACAACTCCCATCTCAAAACGTTTTATGCCTAAAATCTTTCAAGGTATAGAACCAAAAAATGCAACAAAAAAATAGAAAATGTCCTGAAAAAATGGTCACCCAGATGAAAACCTGGCAAACAGGCGTCTTGGTGACAACAAAAAATAAAATAAAAATATAAAAATCCAAAAAAAGGATTGAAAACAGTAAATAAAAAAATCGTCCTCTAGTGAAAACCACTTCGGTGGCACTTTGGACAAGTACCTTGGTGAAAACTTGGCAAACAGGGGCCAAGCGTAAATAAAGCACTCTCTATCCACCAGGATATTCATGAATCACTTATCCACTACATTCCATCTATCCTTCCACCAATTCGTTCACATTCGTACCATAGCTTGATCTTGTGCTCATATCATGTTCCACCCTAGTACTACTTGGCATATTCCTAAGGTTATTTTGTCCTACCTATATCAAAGTAGTCTATCGCATCACATTGGGGGCATGCTCCTATACCTGCATCAGATCGGATTTGTGTATATTCTGGTGATCTTCCTTAAAAGCAAAAAATCCAAAAATATTCAAAGAATCCATCAAAAATCTAAAAAATATCCAAATCATTCAAAATTCAAAACATTTGAAAATCTAAAAAATCAAAAATAGAGTCATTCATCGAACTACGTCATCTCTGAGCTTGAACGTAGGCAAGGTTGATCTTTGATCATCCCCCGAGACACCCTAGGTCAGTCCTTTAGGCGTTCATCACAATCTGGCAATCCGTTTGCCCATCTATCTCATCATTGAATCAAGTATATCATCGGTCGAACTACGTGGTCTCTCCATGTATAACATAGGAAAGGCTAATCTATGGATTAGCTCCCAAGACCCCTAGGATAGGTCTTTAGGTTAGTCTCTTGGTCATAAATCTCGGAAATACCAAAAACATTTGTAAAACATCTTAAAATACCAAAAACAGCCTCAAAACATTTGAAAAATCCAAAATGGTGCACCCATCTCATCTCGCTCTCACCCAAAATAATTATCACTCATGATAAATCAATCATCGCCTTCATCCTTTAGTGAGTTAGTCAGAAGCAAGTCTAGCAAGTTCAAAAGTGAACACCTAATTGTCAAAGTCTTAAGTTTAGGTTAGTAAGCAAGCAAGTTGATCAATTCGGAGTATCAATAGCTTATCATCCAATCAATCTCATCAAAACCCTGATCACAACATGTCCTTAGATGCATCCTTCCTACACTAGACATCAGCATTAGGTATCACCTTAGTTTAGCCTTGGCTAGTGGTACGAAGAATATTAGCTTGTTTATTTACTTTATCTGGTCTTTTTGACTTATCTTATTTTGCACTCATTCCAAGGACCTCTCGATGATGCCTAAAAAAAATAGGTTTAGAGAGAAAGGAATGGGTTAATGATCATTATCTTTTTTATCTACTGTGCTTGTTGGATACTCTTGTAAAATAACTTATTTCATGTGTACCTTGTTTGGCTTGTAGGGAAGATGTTTTAGGTGTCTTGTTGACCACATGGGAAGGATTGCTTTTCTATGTTTTGGTCTGAGATGTTTAGAATGTCTGAACTACATCCTGAATAAGGTTTTGTATGCTAAGTGTGAACAGGAATACTCCTATCCAATTGACGATTCAAATTCCATCACACTAGGTACAACACCATCTTGGTTCTTTATACCTTGATGCATCATACTTATGTGTGTTATCAAACATAAAGTAATTGGCCCTTTGAAACTCCTGACTCCTGGTAAGAAAAAAATCGACATTTAATGACTTGTTGGATCTCTTTTCTTCTATTTTGTTTCCATACTAACATTGTACCATGATAGTTAATCAGAACATCGCTAATGCATCCGCCCTACATCCACAAAATCATCAGCATAAATGCATATCATATCATATAGATCATACCACATCATATCAACTCGCATTATCATCATCTTAAATTATGAAGAATAATATAGATTTGTTATTCTAAGTATCTTAAGAGATCATTGCATTACATTCATCCTATAATATTGCATGAATCATTAAAGGCATAATAAAAATCATTAACATCTATTATCATTACAAAATTAGTTGCATATCATTTGCATCCATAATCATTTGCATATCATTACATAATAATTTGCATACACTACATCCGTACGATTGTCATCAAAATGCATAGAAAAATATTTAAAAAAAGGCATCCATAATCATCATCGCATCATGTAGAAACATACATCATATTGCATGAATATAAAGTAAAAGCATTTCATAACATCTCACAGCACATAGGAAATTAAAAAGCATCCATACATCATAAATAGAATCATCTCATATATATATCATCAAAAATGTACAACTGTCATGGTACAAAATCGAATCAAGTATATACATCAAACAATAGGGGCAATAATCAAAGCCCATGGATCAAAAATACAAAACTATCTATGATCGAAGGGCTAACCCTGTTGGCTATTGCCCTCTCCTTCCTACCTCTCACCATGGTCCTCGAGAGGCCTCATCCTTGTCTGTTGAGAAAAGTCTAGCACCCAACCAAATGGTGGCACTACCTACCTGTAATATTGTCGGTAGTACTCAGCCTCTCTAACCACCTCTCGGTATGCCCTCAAGGACACTAACCGGCCTTGGGCGGATGAGGTTGTACTCTCCAGCTACCTTCGCCGACCAATCTCCCAATCCCTCTCGGACCGAACCTAGTCCCTCTCAGCAATAACTATCAAAACCTACTGTCGAGCCTGATCTCTCTCGACTGTAAAAATCTATATCTGACCCTGCAACTGCTGGATCAGTGCATCTCTATGATCGGGTTGCCCTGGTGGCTGCTGATCTGGGATCGCTCTATCCCCATCTTTGGGTTTATCATCTTATGCAGGAATCTCATGAATCTCTACCCGCAGGGTGCCTGGTCTCGCGGTGGTGTCTGATGTGGAGGAGGGCCACCTCCTCCCCTATCCCCATCACCATCTTTGTCACCATCGCCTTTGTCTCCCTATCCCTTGCCATTGCCAACGGACCTGCCTCTCGGCCTCCATCGTGGAACTATGCCTGGAACTATCAATCAGAGAGGAGGCCTGAACCAAGCTCTGTATGCCTGGGTAGCCCCTACATCTATCGGCCCCTGATCATATGGTCATGGCCTGGTCACTAGCTACCTAAACAAGGCTATTGCCTCTGGTGCTGGAATCAATTGGCCCCATGTTGTCTCTCGTGTAGAACAGGTGAAGATCGCCACGTACTGATTGTCTGGCCTATCCTGAACATCACCGAACTGGCAGGCCACCCTATTTGGAAGATACTGCTCTATTATGGTGTGATCTCGGCCTTGCATCCATCTATCCTGCCAACCAAAGAATAGTTGCTCGAGATCATCATACCACGGGCCTATATCCATCCAGGGCCTCCAAATGAACTCTCTCATCTCATCAAGAACCCACCAACAATGGGTGATGCCACTCGTGCTTGTATTAGTAAAGCAAATCCGAGCTCCCCCATACCACCAAACGACAAGATCATCAATATCTAGAACAATCAGTGTGACATCCAGATGAAGCACTGGAATCCCCTCCCATGTCTAGATGTGCAACAAAGTAACCTCGACCCCGAGGGCCCTGCTATCAAGATACACAAACTCATGCAAATCCTTGTATAAGGAAGCCAACATCACTGGCCCCTAAGGAAAGCACTCCCTACAGACGACCATCTGCTCCCATGCCAGTCCCCAGCTTGGACTAAAGTATCGGCCCCATCGATCTAGTGCCACAAGACCTGAAATGATGGCTGCAACAATCAACCTGTAGGTGGGCACTACGCCCCGATATCTCTCCAAGTCAATCTATCCATCGAAAAAATGGATCTCATCAAGACCCATCACATCAAAGAAAGCATCCCTATCAGCATCTGGATCATAAATAACTCTAGCTCCATGGATGGGCAGTCGTAGGATGCACCAGACATCCTCAAGTGTGATGGTGGCCTCGCTAGTAGGAAGATGGAAATAAGAGGTCTCACTATGCCACCGCTCGGCCAAAGCTGTCATCATACCCAAGTGGGTCCAAACAGGAGGAACATATGCAATGAACAAAAGGTCGAGAATACCAAGCTGATCCTGAAGGAATATGTGCATGCCATCTAATCTGCTGAGCACTAGCCATCTGTGCTCCCTCGAGTGAAGTATATCGAGGTCCTCCTACACAAGGAAAACCATCGCATCAAGTCTTGTAAAAAAATTTGCCTCCCATGTCAGCTTTTCACATTTAAAACAACAAATGTGGTGATGTTTGCAAATGCGGCATAATTTGTAAGGTTCTAAATTGTGTCGCCGCAGTGAAGTTTGAAAAATCCTAAAATCCTAAGTGCGTCGCACGGTCCAATTTGCAAGTGCGACTGACTTTGTGCTCAAACCGTAATTCCAAACTGTGTCACGTGGTCCGATTTGCATGTGCGACGGAGTTTGAAAGAAAACCCTAATTTCCCTAATTGGCCCGCAATGGCACTATTCACATATGCAGTGTTATTTTAGGTCGCGCAATGTCGATTGAGCATTTGCTCTGGTGCTATATAGTGCTGCTTGACCTAAAAATGACTTGGACCCTATTAAATGCATGTAAAATGAGAAAATTAAAAGTCGAGATAGGGGTACATACCACAGGTCCTGCGTTGGCTGGCCGCTGGTGCACTCGTACCCTCTTCGACACGTGCCTGGGAAGTTGTCGTTGCGCCATCTCGATCAAGACTCAGAGCTCAAAGTGCAAGAATCTCTAAAGGCTAAGTGTGCAAATGAATTGAAAGTGACCCCTCAAGGTCTATTTAAGCCTGCAAATTAGGGGTTTTTTTACCTAATTCGACCATCCGGCTAGGGTTTTGGTCCCCCGATCCCATTTTTGCCCTACTGAGGGCCACGTTGCATCTTTTTTGGCATTTTAACGCATTTTTTGGCATCCTAGGGCATTTTTGGACCTGTCGGACACCTTGTCCATTTTTTTTGCGAGATCATCCAAAAATCAAAATTTTCGTCTAATCTCTGGAGGGGGCAACATATCAGCATAATCCTTCTACTGGGGCAATAGTGGAGCATTGAAAAAATTAGAAAATTTTTGAACTTTGATCACAACAATTTATTCTTTGAACCAATACAACAAGTGCATTGCTTCAAAGAGGGGCAAAATGTAGACATGAAAAGTTGACTGACACACTTGATCCTGATTACTAACATTGTTTCTTCCTAGATCATACTCTCAACTTATCATCATCTTTCATCCCTCAATTAAATAAATCATTATTTATTTAATTAGGTTTTTCATCCCTTAATTAAATTAATCAGTTTAATTTAATTAATCCTCTATCTCTGTTCATTTAAATAATTCATTTTATTTAAAACTCTAAAGTCCTCTTATTAAATTGAATAAATTAAAATCTTATTTGATTTAATCTAACATTATCCCCTTTAGTTAAATAAATCAAAAAATTTATTTAATTAAACCCTTCCTCTCAATTTGATTTAAATCAATACATAAATTTAAGTCCAAATTGTCACATCTCCTAATTCTTCATTAAATTAATTAATCTTTAATTAATTTAATCCTAAAACATGTCACATTCTCTAGAGAATGCAACTTGCACAATAAATCAATTACTTTGATTTATTAAATTGTCTATTTTCTCTCAACATGGAATAAAAGAGGAATATTCCTTCAAATTTGAATTCAAATCCAAGTGGATTTGTCCTTCCAACAAATCATTCACTCCTCTTACATGTCCTTGTGCATTGAGCCAAGTGGCATTTATTTCATTCTTTTTTCCCTCTCACATGTCATTTCCTCAATTTCAAATTCCACCTAATATCATTTATTGACACTTTGATCAAAATGTGCACAACTTTCACCCATTCACATATTGACAAGTGGCACTTGGCCATTGGATGTTGAATGATCCCACATTGCTCAATCTCACTCATTCTTCCAATTTGGAGATTTATAAATGAGAGACTCTTCCTCTCATTCTTCATCCACAATTTCAATGCAAAGTTACTCTCCTCACATTGAGAGCTAATTTTATCCATTTCATATCAAGTGTTCATCATTTTATGGTTTCATAGCTAGGTTATGCCAAAATTTCATCAAGGAACTTCAACCATCACCAAATCATCAAAGAGCTTACTAAGGAGTTGGGAAAGGGCCAATTTCTATACATAATTGGCACCAACTCCCCCATGGGATCAAGAGTTTGCAGCTTAGAATAGGATTTCATTATTTTTTTGGTTCATTTCTTCATTTTCTTTCCTATTTAAGAATTGCAAATAAGTTTCATGGGGAATCCTTGTCTTAACTTGCATATGAACCTAAAATTTTGTTTGTTTTCTATGTTTGTGCAGGTTTAGGATTGGGGTTCACAATATATATACATATATATAATAACATAACAAGTTATATATATATATATATATATTACTATTTTGATAGCATAATACAATGTTTGTTAAGCGATGTCTTAAATAAAACATTGTTATTAGTGGAAGCCATGCACATATACTATGTAACCATAGTATGATATTACTTTAGTGATTGGCACAACCAAATAGCATGTTAAATGTAGCGTTGTTATCTTATGAAATGAATTGAATCTGCATATTTAGTGGAAAGGCGTGGCATTCATATGACTTGGTCAATATGAAACATAATGTTGTTCACAAATGAGTTAAAGGATCTAACTTTGTCAAGGGTAGCAAAAACACCAAAGCTTGAATAGAGGACAATGTGGCGCCAAACTATGAATTTATTCATTGCAAATAGAAATATTTTATGAAAACTTTGTACAGTGATGTATCCATGAGAAGCATACATCTAACCTTGAATTTCATTCTCTTTAGAAATATTGAAGAAACACATTTATTTGTATGTGTAGGATGGTTTTTGAATCTCTAATGAATTGATTTTATAGGATGTGGTTACTAATATTGTGGTTTTTATAGATTACTACATTAGGGGCTTCATTCTCTCATTTAGTGAATGTTCTAGACATCCTCTATAGTATCCTTTTGGGTATCCTTTTGTGATATAATTTACTTTCAGTATTTTATCTTGAATATGCATGTAGTGTCATATGGCTACTAAAGTGGGGGCTAAATGTAGCATCGAAAATTATACTCCCTTTTAGGTGAAAGTACAATTTCACACTCTATTTGAAACTTGCTTTAGTAACCTCTCCACTAATACATTTTAGACATTCCCTATCCCTAATTCTTCTTATCAACCTAGGAGAATGTGTCAATACTACCTTGGAAAGTGTTTATTGATCAAACATCATCGAATTGACCTTGACAAGTGCTCTTATATTAGAGAAGTCTTGATTATAGCAAACCCTAAACACTCAAATTAAATTTTGTTGAGTCAAAAGAGTTGGACAAGGGTGCCTAGCGCCCTAGTCTAGGTATTTTGACCAACAATTTTATTTTTGTTTTTGTCAATCTCTAATTTCAGAGATGAAAATTCATATTTGGGCCTCGATGGTATATTAATGCCAAAAATTAAAATCAAATGATTTGGTCTACACTTTAATTTATTCTTATGTTCCACTATATAAACATGGATTATTATTTTAAAATAAGGAGAATCGATTGCAAGTATAGCAAGACTCTACCAAAATACATTCATTTTTATAGATTTACAAGGAAATTTTTAGAATTATTCAAGCCATCACAATGATTGGAGTTTGATTCCAATAGAAGGACATGATGGAATCTAGGTTTTGGAGATAGCTATGGATTCTTTCAAGTGCCTAATGACTTTTTTTCATAGTGTTCTCATCTTCAAACTTTGATCTAGACTTGTTTCCCTAAGCAAGGTATTTATGAATTTAGATTTTTCTAGGGACCATATTTGACCTTTCTCTTGGGTTGATCTTATTTATGTCATTTATGAATCCTTCTCTAACATATTTGAGTAGGTTTTATTATTTTAGCTCATGATAGCCTTAGATGAAGTTAAGGTTAAGAGCACACATATTTTATCAATCAATTAATTGGCTATTCGTGGTGGTAGAAATATCAAAATAGGGGTTTGACCTAGGAAAAATCCTATATAGCCACCCATTTCCCCTCTTTGTTGTGATTTTTCAAGTTCATATCTGAAGACGAAAAGTTACAAAATAAAATTGCAGATTATAGACCTAGGAGCTTCATATTTGAAAGTTGCAAAGCCAAAAATCACTCTCAGTTTAGGGCACCCAACACCCTTTTCCTCTCATTTCACCCTCAAATTTACATCACAGGTGCATAAAATTATACCTTGTTCGGATCTATATTTTGTTTCTAAAATTTCAATTTCATCTATGTGAAAAAATTATGCTTTCAATTTAGGTTACATAGTTAAATTAAATCAATTGATCTATATTAAATTCAATCAATTTTCAAAGCAACAAAAGAACTAAATCCAGGGTAGATTGGTTCTCCTTCTATGTTTTTATCTAATCTCATATCCTTGTTGGTTTGGCTTCTAATGTTGGTGCGAAGAAAGATTGATCTTAGTGATCTATACACTAGTCTAGGATCTCATTTTTCCATACAATAGAAAGGAAAGATTCACCAATAAGATTTTTTTCAAAACAAAGGAAAAATTTACCAACTTTTATAATATTTTTAAGAGACTATTTTTTAAAGCTATCATTGATGATAATAGTAAGCTTGTTCCTCCTAATGATTTTTATCTACTTGATTATCATGATACTATAGACATAGAAGAAACTCTTCTCATTACCAAGTGTATCTTTAAGAAGATTATTGATGTTCCTCCTATCTCAACATTCTTTAACCAAGAACTTTCGTTTGATACTTCTAGTGAAAATAAAATATAAAATATAAAATATAAACACTAATTAGAATTTTTATAAATTATATTAATGAAAACTACACTTATAGATCCATAAAAAGTTTTATTTTTATTTTTAAAAAATTTATTTACATGAGTAGGAGTTGTGAGAAGATAAAAAAATAAAATAATTTTACTTTTTTTGTAAATTGGTTCCAAAGTGATGTTATATATATCTATTTAATGGACACTTTTATTTGGAAAAGTTATGGTCTAAAAAGAAGAAAGGTATGTGGAAATACTTCCTAAACTAATATTTAGAGGATATTTTTGTGCAAATTTTAAATATTTAAAATTATAAAATGAAGATATTGTTAGGATTTCCCCACAATATCATAACAACAAAAACCTTGTGCGTCCACAAAAACACACTTGCACACAATGAGCCATCTGACATCAAATTATGATATCAAATTCTTGCATTAGTAATAACCATATATAGTGTAGGAAATTATATACCATTACAATTTTACACTATGTTTGGGTCCCTTAATTTATTAGACTTAATTAAGCTTCTAATTTGCCAAATTATACATTCCAAAGCCTTATTTTTACCATTTTCCGAAAGGGGAACCAACATTAAATAAATGCATTTCATATTTTAATTGCCATGGAATATGTGTGTCCTAGAAATATAGGCCAGGACCCATTCGCCCCTGAGCGAATGGGTCCCCTTTATGTGTTAAATCCTAATTTAATATATGTTTTTGGTGGTCTTTTAATGATCCAAATTTAAATTGTAAGTGTTGGATTTTGGAATCTAATTTTTGAGAAATTAGATAAACACCTATAAATACAGTCATTTGATCAATTGAAATCTAAGTGACATTAAGAAGCGACATGGTCTAGCAACTCAAGAGCGAGTATTATTGTCAAGAGCATTCAAGAGCAGCATTATCAATCATTTATAGTAGAAATCAAGATCCTAGCATCATGTCCAATTTTATGTGTGTTCATGTTGTCTTGTGAAGGATAACAAGTGTTGAAGGTCTTCATACATTCAAGCATTCAAGAAAATCAAGAAAGCAAGATCCAATTCCTTTGAAGAGATGTGTATGACTTCAGTCCTTCAAGGAAGCCATTGAAGGGTGATGAGTTACAAATAGTGTTTGAATTCATCATTTCCTCCCTTTAATTATCTTTTTATCAAGGTTTAATTACCAAACTAGGGTTTGACCAAGACAAACCCCCATACAAACAAAACAAACATTTTTTACCTCTTTGTGTATGTGAAAATTACAGTTTTAAGAAGGATTGAAGAGATCTTGAAGAGAAAATTTGCATTGTTGCATATGTTGTCAACATTCTTACCAAGACATGGAAACTAAGTTGCAAAATTTATTTATGTCATTCCAACAAGTTTGCAAGTGGAAATCAACATCTCAAATCCAACATCAAAGGATTGTAAAAAATATTTTCAAAAGCCCTATCAAGGACCCATTTGCCTAGGGGTGAACCAGTCATTTCGTACATTCTAGAATTAGCTTTTTGTGACAAGTACATACCCTCTAGCATCTCCCAAATCAACCTCCAAAGTGTTTTTATAGTTTGTACATCTTTGATAATTTGCAATGTACATATTAGGTCATATAGTTCATTTAGTTGTATTAGATCAAATCATCCCTAATCATTTTTTATCATTAAAGAATCCACCAAACCAGGTCTAATTAACTCACCTTTGAGGTTGAAAGTCAATTTCTTGGCTTTGTGGTTGGTGCTTTTTAATGAAATCTTGGGAAGAGAGACCTTAAAACACAAATCTCTTTACATAAGGGAACTAGGGTTCTCCCCCCTTTTCACACCATTTCATTTTGGTGAACCTAGAATTTGACATCATTGCTTTCTAATTTGGAAGTCTTTTAAACCCTAGATCTAGATTTTACATTATTGTTTTTTGCATTCTTCATTTAGGGACGGATCTTGCATGTTTTCATCATTAAAAACTCATAAAAATCCAAAAATATTGTATACATTTTGCATCATAGTTTGTATTAGTTTATGTTTCAATCATTTAGATTAGAATTTCATTCAAAATTGCACTCAAAATTGTCACTTTTGTTTACACATTATTGTACATTTGCACTTGCATTTCATCAAAATTTTTTGGAAAAATCCACTGTAAAACCACTTTGTAACCAAAAACAATAATCATAAATAGTAACTTAGACATTCAGTATTTAATTTTTCAGACCCCTCTATAAAGACTCATTCGCCCCTGGGTGAACCTGTCCTTGTATAGGTGTTTCTGTAAATTTTTGCACACTTTTTTGTTTCTATTTGCTCAAATTCCCTGTGCTTGCAGATCTTTGTTTTTGTTTCAAAAATTACATATTTTAAAGTATTTTACAATTAGTTCCTTTGGTAAAAAGAAAGTGCATTATTTAGAATCAAAATTTTCATTGAAAAGTCATCATTTTCAAATCTCTACATTTTAAATCAGTCAATTATCAAATTTGAAAGTTACATTTCAAGTTACTCAAATAGCATTGCATACTTGCATTTTGCATAGAATTGGTAAAATTTCATCATGGATATATGTTTTGGTAAAGTGTGGATGTCCTTAAAATCTTTGGTTAATGTCTCAATTTATGTGTTTGGTGATGATCCTAATGCAATTGAGACCATTCAAGATCCTACACCTCCTAATGAGTGTCCTCGTGAAATAGATATCTTGGGTGAAGATAAAGATATCATGCATGAATTCATACAAATCTCGTTATATAACAACCCATGTCAACAACCAACACCTCCCATAATTCCACCAATTGACATGTTCAATCTTTTACATCCCGAAATTGAACCACAAGGTGTAACTCAATCTAAGAGCATGGAAGTACACATCGATAATAAACATAAGGAATCTATGCCATCTAAGACTCTCTTATCCTATATGGACGAAGTTACCAATACACCTATTAATTTGGAACAAACTTATGGCCAAGGCTTTAGAATTTTGAAAAATAAAGGATGCGACATTCACAATGAGCATGAAATCCATTCTCTCTTAGAAAAAATACCATCTGAAGAAACTAAGGGATTAGGATATCAAGATCCTCCACCTTCACATCAAACAATTGCTTAATCAAGTAACAAAAAAAAGCTCTATAAAATTAAGAAGCTACCATTTTTACATACTATAATTGAGACTGGATGAACCCTAGATAAATTTTTTAGTCTAGGATTGATTATATTACCACTTATCCAAGAAAATAAGAAAGGAAAAAGTACAAACATGTCTTACCATGCATATCATAGAACACTTGGGCATCTTACCAATGAATTTCATGCTTTAAAGAAGGTATTAAAAGAATTTTATCCTCTTGCAAGTTAATATGATCATATAATAGACTAATTTTTTTTTACTTTACTCCTTGCCATGTGATAGTTGTAGAATTATAACATGCTCACTACCACATGTATTGAACTTTATTATTCTGCAAGGAGTATCATATCATAATTTATCTTGGCTCATCTTTGTCCTACACTTGGGGGCAAGGGTTAGGTAGCCTTGTCCTAGGTGTACTTCTTATTGAGATCCATATCTATCTCCTTAAAATGTTAGTGTAGTGAGTACACTAACATTTTAAGGGGGGGCATATATAGGCCCCCATTTATTGTTTGCATGGTCTCTTCTTAGTGATGATACTATACATCTCCTAGGAAGTGTGACCTTATCAATCAAAGTGTGATCTTCTTAATTCATGTGATGTGTCTCTTTTGTGGTGATATTAGGCTTGGTGTCCCATAAGATCATGAAATTTTCTTGGCATATGATATTCCTCTTAGTGGTAATGTTATAGCTTGCATTCCCTAAGGAGTGAATCTTTTATTCCTCGACTAGTCCTCTCTTTGTGATGATGTCAAGTGTGATGCTCCCTAAGTTATGATCGTTCATGAATTAAATAATGCCCCTTTTATTGTTGTTACCTTTTGTTTGTACCCCCTGAGGTGAATTTTATTTGCACCCCCTGAGATGAATTTTATTTGCACCCCTTGAGGTAAGTTTTGTTTACACCCCATGAGGTGAACTTGGCATTTTTGCTTCACTTTGCTCATGAGTGTTGAAGTGTAGCATTTGCATATTTTATGGACAAAAAACACAGGCATGCTAGTCCATCTTTTATCTTTGGGACTCACCTAGTGTATATAAGGCAACACTATCCCTTGTGAGTATATTTTATGAACGTGGATCCATCCCTTTTATTTTTGTATTAACTTTGACATTGGATGTTGGGGTACCTTTTTTTGCTGCTATACACATGTGTGTGTTATTTTGTGATTTTTTTGGTTTGCCATGAGATCAAAGATCTTGGGGGATTGATCACTCTTCTTGATCCTTTGTCATCTTATCTTTCCAACAGTTGTATAGTTGGGCCTCCCTTGACATATATTTCTCTACTTTAGTGTGAGTCTAAGTGTAAGTTCATACTCTCACTAAAGGGGCTAAATGTAGTGTAGGAAATTGTATACCATTACAATTTCACACTATGTTTGGGTATCTTAATTTATTGGACTTAATTAAGCTTCTAAATTTCCAAATTATGCATTCCAAAGCCTTATTTTTACCGTTTTCTGAAAGGATAACCAACATTAAATAAATACAATTAATATTTTAATTAGCATGGAATATGTGTGTCTTGGAAATATAGTGCAGGGCCCATTTTACCAAGGGCGAATGGATTCCCTTTATGTGCTAGGACCCAATTTAAAATATGTTTTTGGTGGTCTTTTAATGATCCAAATTCAAATTGTAAGTGTCAGCTTTTGGAATCTAATTTTTGAGAGATTAGATAAACACCTATAAATACATAGTCTTTTGATCATTTGAAATCTAAGTGACATTAAGTTCAACAACATGATCTAGAAATTCAAGAGCGAATATTATTGTCAAGAGCATTTAAGAGCAGTATTATCAATTGTTTATAGTAGCAATCAAGATCCTAACATCGTGTCCAAGTTTATGTGTGCTCATGTTGTCTTGTGAAGGCTAACAAGTATCGAAGGTCTTCACACATTCAAGAATTCGAGAAAATCAAGCAAGCAAGATCCAATTCCTTTGAAGAGATGTGTATGAACTCATTCCTTCAAGGAAGCCATTGAAGGGTGGTGAGTTGCAATAAGTGTTCATTCATCATTTCCTCCCTTTCATTATCTTTTTATCAAGGTTTAATTACTAAACTAGGGTTTGACCAAGGTAAAACCCCATACAAACAAAACAAACATTTTTTCCCTCTTTGTGTATGTGTATATTACAGGTTGAAGAAGGATTGAAGAGATCTTGAAGAACAAATTTGCATTGTTATATTTGTTATCATCATTCTTGCCAAGACACGAAAAATAAATTGCAGAATTTATTTCCATCATTCCAACAAGTTTGCAAGTGGAAATTAGTATCTCAGATCCAACATTAGAGGATTTAAAAAGTGTTTTTAGAAGCCCTATCAAAGACCCATTTGCCCAGGGGCAAACCAGTCCTCCTGCAAATTCCAAAATTAGCTTTTAGTGGCAGGTACTTACCCTCAGACATCTCCCAGATCTGCCTACAAAGTGTTGTTACAGTTTGTACATCTTCGTAAATCTACAATTTACATACTAGGTCATATAGTTTATTTAGTTGTATTAGTTTAAATCATCCCTAATCATTTATTATCATTAAAGAATCACCAACCCAGGGCTGATTAACTCACCTTTGAGGTTGAAAGTCAATCTCTTGGCTTTGTGGTTGGTATTCTAATGAATATTGTGAAGAGGGACCTTAAACCATAAATCTCCTTACATTAAGGGAACTAGGGTTTTTACCCCCTTTTTACCACCATTTCACCATCTTACAAGTCTTCCTCCTTGAACATTGGTTTGTTCATAAGATATCTTACTGATGTACATGGTCTATGTGAATAAAGATAGAGTATCTTGTGATATAATGTCTAAACTTATTAAGTCATATACTACTGGGAAACATTTCCTTTTTAGTGACTATATAATTAAGCTCTACACCTTGAATATTCTTTCTTATATAGTAGATGTCATATTCTTAATTCCCTTCTTTCTATCCTAAAACATCACCTATTGCAAAATTAGATGCATCTATATGCATTTGAAAAGGTATTGTCCAATTTGGTCCTCTTAAGACAGGGGTCTTAGTGAGTGATGTTTTGAGGTCTTCAAAGGCATTTTGACATTCAGGGGTCCAATCAAATTCCACATCTTTAGAGAGGAGAACAAATTTTGGGGCTTCTATCTTACTAAAATACTTGATAAACCTCCTATAGTAACCAACATGACTAAGAAATCTTTTGACATCCTTTTTCTTTTGAGGAATAGGTAGAGTGGAGATCACTTCTATCTTGTTTGGGTCTACATGTATCCTCTTAATGGACACAAAGTGTCCCAATACCACTCCTTTAGTCATCATCCTGAAATATTTTTCATGACTCAAGGAAAGGTTGTAATCTTGAAACCTTTGTAGGAATTTCTCCAAATTAGTCAAGGCTTCCTCATAAGTATTCTCATAAGTGGTAAAATCATCCATGCAAATTTCCATGGAATCATGTGAAAAGTCTAAAATATACTTAAGATTGCTCTCTGAAATATTGTAGGAGCATTAAATAACCCAAATGGTAAGACATAATAGGCATATGTACCCCATGGGTAGGTAAAATTTGTCTTGTCCTAATCCTCTGCAACTACTTTTATCTTATTATACCCATTGAATCCATCTAAGAAGGATAAATATTGTTTTTCTACCAATGGATCCAACACCTAATCAATGAAAGGAAAAATAAAATGGTATCTTCTCGTTGTTGCATTCAATTCTTCATAATTAACACATACCCTCCATTTTCCTCCCTTATTTGACATAATTACCAATGGGGATACTTGTTGGCTATCAAATATTGGATAAATAAACCTTGCATCTAGCAACTTCTATAATTTTGTTTTAACTATGTCATGCAAAATGGGGTTCATTCTTCTATGAGGCTACCTCATTGACATATAGCCTTCATTAATATAAATTCTATGCATGCATAGGTGAGGATATATACCTTCCATGTCATGATAGTCCCATGAAAATGTGGTTGTGTGTGCTTGCAACATGGTTAGTAAAGAATACTGTTGTGTAGTTGTCAATTGGTTGTTGAAATTTAATGTTCTACTCGGTGTGATCTCTATGGTTAAGGTTGATGTCTTGAAAAAGACAATATCAAGGCTTGCTAAATTAGGATTGCAATTTTGGGGTAATAGTATATGAAAAATATTAGAAGTAGAATCAGAGGCATTTGTGAGTATTATATTATGCAAAGGACAAGGTAAGCATGTAAGACAGTCATGTTGTTGTGGGTTCCTACCATAATAGTTTTGCATAATATTTGCAAGGACTTCATCTTTATCATGTGTTTCCAATATTGGACTACATTCAATGGCCATGAGTGTCTGTAAAGAATATTAGTCATCCTCATCAAGGGTAGGCCATACAATTTGATCCAAATATGTACATGGTTGTGCAGGTGGGTAAAGGGCCAATTTTTTGTCACATTTCCATTAGAAATGATCATATTACTAGACCTACAACTGATGAATACATCTACAATAGCCAACCAAAGCCTCCCTAATATTAAGGGGTATCCTGCAAGGTTTTCTTTAGGTTGTAAGACCATAAAATTTGTAGGGTATTCCCATGAGTCTAGTGTGATGAATAAATCTTCTATAATACCCTCTAGTTTAACAATTGGCCTATCTGCTAGTTGTAAAATAGTAGGCATAGGTTGAAGTTCCATTAATTGAAGTTGTTTGATATTTTATTTTGTCATAACATTTATGGTTGCTCCTAGGTTAATCAAGGTGTTTTTAATGAGAGTTCCATTAGTTTGAACATCTAGTACAAGGTTCTTAGGGTCTGCATATTTAGGAACAACTATATTTCCTAATCAGTCAACAAGTTGTTCTAAAACATGTACAATCTGGAAGTCCTTCCATTTTTTGCCTAGCTTTTCAAGGCATAACTCTCTCATAATTTTTTTGTATATTGGTACTTCCTTAATTGGTTGAATCAGGGGTATTTTTATGCAAACATTCCTAAGTTGGCCCAATAGGTCAGATTCAGCTTCAAAATGTTAGAATTATATAATTACTCTTTTTGGGAATGGTGGGTTCAAACTTTTGATGTTTTGTTGAGTCTTACTTTATTCGGGTTCCTTTGGTTGTTTGACCATAATTTATACTAGGGCTTCCTCATCTGTAAGTTGCGTAATGTGAGGAGATGAAGGTTCGACTAGCATTTTCCCTAAACGGAGGTGAACATCACTCACCTCAATCCCATAGCTTAGGTATTAGATGGTGCCATTAGTATAAACCTATTAAATAGGCTTGTTGTTGGAGTTAGGTGCAAGTTGGGCTAGCAATTGAGGTGCTCTTGATCATGATCGTGTGGCCATGGTTGGATTTGGAACTATAGTGAGTTGTTGCGATTATAAAGGTTGTTGTGGTTATAGGTAGTTTGTATTTTGATTTTGTCATTATTGATTCTCATGCCACTGTGATGGCCATTGGTTTTGTTGGGGTGGCCACTGGGAATTGTAATTTGGAATATGCTAAAGTTGAGATGGCCATATTCCCTATTGTTGTTGAGTTAAATTGGGTGCTTGGGCTATTGTCCATGATGGGTTTTGTGTATTAGGCTAGGGCTAAGTGTTCCAATTTGGGAAGTTTGAATTACTACCTAGAAATGACATATTGTAAGATAATGGGTCTAGAGGCATACCTTATCTTTTTTGCCAAGGTTTTCACCAAGAAATGTAAAATAATTGACCTTCTTCACCCTCCAAGGCTTAAAATTTAGACCTCCCTTTCTTTTCTATAGAAATGCTAGCTAGCTTCTTGCATTTGTAGTTGATTCTCTTCTAGCGGCAATGTGGATAGAATCTAGTTAGGGTTGCTTCAACTTCTTCCTGATTCTTTTTGATATATAGGTTATCCAATTGGGTATCCAAATGGCTGATAATGTCCTCCTTCATATTGGACATGAGGTTAATAAGTTCCACCCTTGAGACCCCAATGGATATTTTATTAAAAGATGTTCTATCAACCCTGATATTTTTTATGGATGATCTGGAGTAGTTTGTGCACACCTTGAAAATGTCCTCAAAAGGAAGTTGATAGATATCTCCTGCCCCTATGAGCTTTAGAGAATCCATACAATCTTCATGAACTCCTCACAAAAATACTAATTTTAATGACTCAAGAGAGAGCTTGTTCTGGTGCAATTTCTTCAAATAGAATTGAAATCTTTCCACATAATCCTCAAGTGGTTCATCTTCTCTCTATGACATCCTAAAGGTGTCTCTCTTCCTATCTATTCCTTTATAGTAATCTTGATATTTCTACAAGAATTCGGCCTTCATTGTTTCCCAGTTAGGTTTTATATTTCTTCCCAAGCCCATAAACCAGTGTAGAAGGACATCCTTTAATGTGGCTGAAAAGAGTTTGAGCCTATGAGAATCCATAGTATAATCATAACTCTGACACATCACATCAAATTCAAATAGGAATATGTTTGGATCTTCAATAACCAATCCATAGAAAATGGGCAATGTTGAAGCGGGTATGTTCTTAAGAGCAACAACCCTTTCCTGATTTGTTATTAGAAACTCAAATGTCACATGCTCTGTTGGGTTTTCCACTACTTCCTCAAGCAAGGTGTTAAAATGTGTTCTGGAAGTCTCCTCTATATTTGGAGTAGGTACTAATGCGATGAATGATTCTTCTTCATTAATTTTCCCAATATTCTCTATTTGCACAAATGCATTCAAATTATTCAAAAATTGAGGGGATAAATCTTCCCAGAGCGTCTCTCTACCTCCACATACAATGGTTCTTATTCTTTAGGTGGTGGTGGTTTGATGTAAGAGCACCCAGGGAAAATCAATGATCATTTATCACCCAAAATAATGTTTAACTTAATTTTGGTTTGTTTGAATTTTGTTTTTGTATCTCTCCACTTCGATAAGAATTTGCATAATCAAATTTGCAAGAATTCAATCTTTGTTTCATGGTTGATTCCAACATGTATAGATAATGTCTTAAAATTTAGACAATGTATTTTGTATCCTAGGTGTTGATGGTCTAATAAGAACAGTAAAGATAAAATATACATGAGGAGTTTAAAATAAAAATGGGAGAGGTGCCTTATTTGTATACATTAATAAATGCAAGCAAGCAACACATATGTGCCAGAGCTTTAAGGCGGCTAAGATTTACTTTCTTAAAAGAATAAAAAATAGAGAGACAAGGCATAAAAGGGAGGCGGTATATTAATATTCAAGGCAAAAAACAAAAAGATTAAGTCATCCAAGGGTTGCAACAAAGATCTGAGCTTGAGTGAGAAAACGAATCTAGAATGTGGGGGTGTTGAATGGTAAAAGGAAATGCACAAGACAAAGGAAATGATATATAAAAATAGATTTTGTTTAAGAGGAGGTAAGTGGCGAGCATAGGGGTAGAGCAAGCTGTAGGTGGAAGGAAGGACCAGTAAGTAGCTTGGGAAGTGAGTCGCGCCAATTGGGAATGAAGTGTTGACAGAAAACCCAACACATTTATTATCAAAGGAGCCTGCACCAAGCTGAGGGAGGGAATGATAAATGCATGGTAATAGCTAGAGAATATAGCAAAGACACCATCCAGTAGAGGGATAAGTTCAAGCTATTGATGGATGGGATTGTGTATGCAAAAGTGGAGTGAGATTACATTTAATTGTCAATATATAGAATATTTCTGAGAATATAAATTGTATCGATTCAAAAGGAATACATATTAAATATACATAGCTAACTTTGAAACAATCTACCTTAGTATTCAAGTAGAGTGAATTCTAATTTTTTTCCCCTCATTTAATTAATAATCTGATTTATTGATTGAAAAACAAAGTTGTCAATTCAATAATCTATTAGAGGTTGTGTGTTTACACCAAATGGTATCAGAGCAGGTGGTCTTGAGCATGCAAATTGAGCACCAACTATGAGGCAATCCACACCAAGACTTGTGGGTGAGAGATTTGAGAAGATTTTTGTGGAGAGCAGAGTGAAGTGCGAGGTTTATTGAAGAAAACTTCCAAGATGCCAGGTTTCGAAGAGGAATGCCCATGATAGAAGAGGTATTGCAGCGATTTCATGAGATGATAAGAGAGGATATCAAAAAAGATATAAGAAATGAGACAAGAATAGCTACTGGAAATACAAGAGAAACCATGAGTGAAGAGAATATGAACAACAAGAGGATGTTGGATAGGAAAGTTTTTTGAGAGATCTTTCGAGAATTGCAAATAACAACAAGATGGATGTGCGATTTTTTTTGAGAACATTGAATCCAAAAGAGCTAATCGATTGGATAGGAGAGCTAGAAGAGTATTTTGAATTGGAATAAATTGTAGATCCATAAAGGGTGAAGTTAGCTCAAAAATAATTAAAAGGGGATGTTGCATTATGGTGGATAGAATTACAAAGAGAATGAGCAATGAATCGAGACCCCAAAATAACAAGGTGGAATTAGATGGTGACTTGATTGAAGAAAAAATTAATTCATGGGGACTACGAAATGGAGTTGTTCAAAAGGCTGTAGAATCTAAAGCAAAGAGAGATGAGTGTAAAGGATTACATGGAAGGGGTTTACAAGCTAACCATACGATTGGGAAGACATGAAATTGAAAGGGAGAAGACAACCCAGTATGTAAATGGTTTGCAATTTAATATTCAAGATGAAACGAGTATGCTAAAGGTTACCTATGTGGAAGAAGCATATCAATATGTATTGAAGGCTGAGGAAAAGCTAATGATAAGGCAATTGAATAATTCTACAAATTGTGGAAGGATTGTAGCAGAGATAGGACAAGCGAGCAACAACAAAGGCAAATAGATTGAAGAGGAGTCAAAGCCCAAATGGAGTAAGGAAGTGGGATATAGCAAAAAAGAAAAGGAATTTCTAGCAAGAGGACACGGTGGCAATAGCAGAGAGTTCCTCGGTAAATGTTCCCAATGTAGAGAAGTTGGTCATCATGCTTTATGAGTCTCCACAAATACATGAAGAAGGTAGCAAGAAGAGTGCAACAAGAAACCACTTGGAACAAGAGGATGAGGAAAGTGATGCATCCCTAAAAGGTGTAGAACCTGAAGAATGTGAATCTCTCATGATGAGGAGAGTGTTGGTAAATCTGAAGGTGGCTGAGGAGGAACCATACCAAAGGTGTCTCTTTCAAACTGTGTGCAAGGTTGAGGTAAGTGTTGCAAAGTTATAGTAGATAGTGGTAGTATGGATAACCTTGTTTCAGAAGAGATGGTAGAAAACTAGGTTTGAAGAGGTGTAAGCACCCAATCCCATATAAATTTTCTTGGTTGTAAAAAGAATATGAGATAACTATTAGTGAGCAGTGTTTGATTAATTTTTAGATTGGTTCCTATGAGGATGAGGTGTTGTGTGATGTAATATCGATGAGTGCTTGTCATGTGTTGTTGGGGAGGCCATGGAAATTTGATAGGGGGCCATTTATGATGGTAGGAAGAATGTATACACTATCTAGAAAGATGGACAAAATTATGTGTTGATTCTATAAAGGAGAAGGAGAAGCAAGTAAAGAAATCAAACTCCATTGTTTGTTGTGGTGTTGAAAAACAATATTTAAAGGAGAAGGAAAATAGTAACCATGTTGATGTGAAACCCTTCAAAGGGAAGATTTCAAGAGGGTAGGATAGAGTGGATTTGTTGCACCAGCACAATAAAGGACAAGGAGACAATAGCCCAAGAGAATGTGATAATCAAAATAGTGGCTTGGGTATTGACAAAAAATAGAAGAACAAAAGATAGAATGATCCCATGGATAAGGAGCGAGTCTGGATTAGAAATAAACATGGAATCACCATTCCATGCATCTCCAAATGTTCCTAAGTTTTCCAACTCTATAAAAATTTCACTTACCCAGGGTGTTTGATGCAGGAGCACCCGAGGCAAATCAACGATCACGTATCACCCAAAAAAATGTTTAACTTAATTTTGGTCTGTTTGATTTTGTTTTTGTATCTCTCTACTTTGAGAAGAATTTGCATAATTGAATTTACAAGAATTCAATCTTCACTTCATGGTCAATTCCAACATGTATAGATAATGTCTTAAAATTTAGACAATGTATTTTGTATCTTGGGTGCTGATGGTTTGGTAAGAACAATAAAGATAAAATAGACATGATGAGTTTAAAATGTAAATGGGAGAGGCACCTTATTTGTATAAATTAATAAACACAAGCAAGCAACATAGGGGTTCCAGAGCTATAAGGCGACTAAGATTTACTTTCTTAAAAGAATAAAAAAATGGAGAAGGCATAAAAGGGAGGCAATATTAATATTCAAGGTAGAAAACAAAAAGATAAGTCATCTAAGGGTTGTGAAAAAGGTTTGAGTGTGAATGAGCAAAGAATCTAGAATGTGGGGGGAACTAAATGGTAAAAGGCAACGCACAAGGTAGAGGCAGTGATATATAAAACTAGTTTCTATTTAAGAGGAGATAAGTCACAAGAATATGGGAGAATAGGCTGTGGGTGGAAGAAAGTAATAGTAGGTAGCTTGGGAAGTGAGTCGTGCCAGTTGGGAATGAAGTGCTGACAGGAAACCCAATACATTGATTATTAAAGGAGCCCGCGCTAGGCTAAGGGAGGGAATGATAAATGCATGGTAACAACCAGAGAAAATAGCAAAGTCATCTTCTAGTAGAGGGATAAGTTCAAGCTATTGATGGATAAGATTGTGTATGCAAAGTGGAGTGAGATTGTACTTAATTGTCGGTATATAGAATGTTTCTAAGAATACAAATTGTATTGATTCAAAAGGAATACATATTGAATATAAATTGTTAATTTTGAAACAATCTACCTTAGTATTTGATCAGAGTGAATTCTAAATTTGTTTCCCTGATTTAATTAATAATTTGATTTATTGATTGACAAACAAAGCTGCCAATTCAATAATCTATCAGAGGTTGTGTGTTTACACCAATAATCTATCTGGAGTAGGTGTTGATGCGAGCAATGATTCTTCTTTGTTAATTTCCCCAATATGTTCTCTATTTGCACCAATGCATTCAAATTATTCATGAATTGAGAGGAGAAATCTTCCTAAAGTGTCTATCTACATCCACATATAATGGTTCTTATTCTTTAGGTGGTGGTGGTTCCTGCTTGGTGTTAGTGAATAGTTCTTTGTTGATTCTTAAATATCTATTGGTCCTAATGTTGAAACAAAACTTTTTATTATATGAAAGCTTGAGAACAATTTAAAACATAAATAAGAATTTTGAACTTGCCACCATCTCTGACAACAACACCAAAAATGTATATCTACCCCTAATGTCTAATTAACTGGTGTAACTAATCATACACACAACTTAATGGACCTAAAGATCCTTCATATTTAGGTAGTTCATTGTTAAAAAGGGGGCTTCATTCAATTGTCAACTTGGGAGTCATAGACTTAAGATGATACTGGCACTGTATGTGCATTTAAGAATCCTAACAATCGATTGAGTATATAAAAATACAAGAATAATTCAAAATAACTTCTATCAAAGAAACCAAGTAAGTAATATGATTACTGCTAGTTGCTATGTGTACCTATTACTTTTATGAATTATAACTAATTAATTCCTATGTTGCAACATGCACTTAACTTAACTTGATCATTTAATTGAATATAGAATAAAGTATTGAATTAGAAATCTCAAGGTAGCAATGAATTATAATGTAAACTAAGAATCAAAATTCAAAATTTCAATGATGATCTAACTAAATAACTATTATGTGGAATCAATAGTACCTCAAGTGGCCTTTGCTTGAGTGTTGTGTTCCATAATATCTTCTTCAATTAACTCAATAAATTATATCAAGATAAATCTTCTTTATTGTAATATAAAAACATCAAAAAAATAATGTAGAAAATACTATTCGATCTAATATTTTGCAAAGATCTAGCATATATTCTAACATCATCTCCTCAGCATCTCAACAAAACACCTTCTTAAATAGGGTCTATTAGAGTATGATTATTATAAGACTATAAACAAACTATCAAATAAATGTCAACTCTTCCAAGAAGATAGGAAGAGGACTTGAGTCTTTAAAGCTTAACAAAAAAAAACTAACTATTGTAAGCGAGAGTGCAAAAATCAAATAAGGATTCTACATCTTTTAAGATGAATGCTATAACACAGGAACGTGCTAGACAGAGCATCCTTGTGATAACTATTATTCCTTGTTAGAACATACTTCTTCCTCCTTCAAATTTATTGAGTAGATAGAATGATACATGGATAATTGTATCCATGTCCTCCAACCATCATCTTCATCCCATTTTAGAAAACATGTTGATATTGTAGTCAATTGACTCTTGTGTTGTATTGAACCATCATCCCTTTGTTGTGGGCCGATAGGTCTTTGTGTTGCAAGGGTCAATCTTATTTCTAAAGGAACATTTCATAGTTAATAAATATAATTAATCAAGAAATTATACTAAACTTATAGACACTCGAACTTCATGCATACATTCATTAATACCAACTACATAACCTTTAAATACTTTGAAATACTTTAAGGTATATAAAATGTTTTGATAATGTCTTTAAATCTTAGCAAAAATAAGATAGAAAATATGAAATTATAACAAGAAACTAGTCAATTCTAAGGTTCATCAAAGGTAGTACAATTGATGATGGAAGATGGTAATTTTAAGATGCGTGAGATGGAAGGATAGTGCACAAAGGATATGGATGGTAGAGGAAGTAAGGATTTCCTTGTCCAAAGCATGCATGGATATTTTTCCCCTAGCCTTATCAATATCAAAGGGAGGGGTAATAAATGGTATGTATAAGGTATGGATGCATGGATATTTGACCCATAATATCTTCATCAAGATCAAATATGGGTTCAAGGAAGATATATTTGGATAGGATGAGGGATATGGGATGAATGATATAGATAGGGTAAGGTGTTGAAAAGATGCTTGTCATTTCACCAAAAGATCAACTTGTTAATGCCCGGTACAACCGCCAAAGTTAATGGATCCATAAGAGGCAGTTAAGCCATATCATGAACCCGAGCATTGTGTTGCACAACATAAGGAGACCAAGGGAACACACCTTGCAACAATCCCCCCTAGTGCAAGCGAGGGGTTCAAAACCACAACCCATGCTCTGATACCAATTATTGTAAAAATAGTTGTCGTTGCACCAAAAGATCGACTTGTTAATGCCCAATACAACTGCCAAAGTTAATGAATCCATGAGAGGTGATTAAGCCATGTCATGAACTCGAGTGTTGTGTTGCACAACACAAGGAGACCAAGGGTGCACACCTTGCAACATAAGGTAGGTAGGATAGCATGGATGAGGATCCTTAATCTTTTCAAGATCAAAGGTGGAAAATGGAGGATGGACTTAGATAGGATTATGGATAGGGGATGAGGGATATTTTAAGACATGGATAGGGTGTTGTAGGTAGGATATCATGGATGAAGCTTGCCCCATGTGTAGAGTGAAAGAGGATGTGGGGATTACATATGATGTATGTTCTCCAAGTTTTCATCATGGTACTTTCCCAAGGTGCCATAAGAAGTGGTTTTCACAATTGGATTAATGATTTCTCTTTACTTTTTTTTCTTGCTTTTTCAAATTTTTGGAATAGAAAGTATGGAGAAGGATGATGATACAAATGCAAATAAGCGGATTTGTAAGATAATGAATGAATAATAGGTAAATGGAGGAAGGACTCAAGCATCTAGTTCCATGGATGGTGTCCCTTGAAGATGTGCTCCATTAGACCATGGCAATTAGAAGTATGCTCATAAATGTTAGTTGAATGATGACATGATGGAAAAAAGATAAGGATTTGTGCAAAGGATTGAATCAATGAGGGATAATGGGGGATGAATGTTGGATGATAGATGGAGCATAATTGTGGATGAGTGGATGAAAATGTTGGAAAGATCATCCCTCATCTCATCCCAATCACCCATTTTCATCCTAATCACCTCATCCTAATCATCCCATTTCATCCCAATCACCTCATACTTATCATTCCTAATCCTCCTAATCATCTCATCTTAATCACCTCATCCTAATAATTCCTAATCATCCCTTTTCATCTTAATCATCCCTCTTCATCCTAATCATTCTTTTTCATCTTAATTACCTCATACTAATCATCTCTTTCTATCATAATAATCCCTTATCATCCTAATCATCCATTTCCATCCTAATAATCCCTCCTTACACTATTCATTCCTTTTCATCTTAATCACCTCATCCTAATTGTCCCTTCTCATCCTAATCATCCCCCTTCATCCTAATCATTTCTTTTCATCTTAATAACATCATACTATTCATCTCTAATCATCTAAAGTACCTCATTCTAATCATCCATAATCATCCTAATTATCCCCCTAATCTTTCTAATTCTCCATCTTTCCCTAGTCATCCCCAATTATGCAATTCACCTCATCCCAATCTATCTCCAAATCCATCAATCCATCATTTAGGAACCTAACCGTAATAAAATTTCATAATCCAATCAAGGTCCTAATACCTATCTTAATCATCCTCCATAATACACATCAAAATCCCCTCTCTTAATCCAATTTCATCATTCATATTTTTCCTAATTATCCTCTATCCATTATCATCCTCAATCCATACCCTTCATCACCTTATTAATCCAATACCCTTGTCAGCCTAATCCCATTCCAACCAAATCCTAATATAATCCATCTACCCCTCATCCAAATTAAATCACCCATTATCCATCTACCTATCTCAACCAAGCATCCAATCCCAAATCCTTAATAAAAAATTATCCTTATGTTACAAATTCTTAATAATTTTGCAAATATATTTAGTTACTCTAGTTTCTTTTTTGGGCAATTTAAGTGAGGGTAAGGGCCCTCTCTCTTGTATTGATATTGAAAATAAAAAATACAATTAGATTCATGCTTTGACTATGGCCAAAGGAATTTTAACTAGAGATAATGATGTGATAGGAGGCAACACACTTGATTTTGTTACATAATTTTTTATAACAAAATATGATAAATTCAAACAAAAATATGACCCAAATTTACTAGCATATTACAAATTGAACCAATTCAAATATTTATAAAATTCTAACATGCTAAGAAATGCATAAATTTGAAAGACACCTTCTCAATTATGGATTATATGTGCATGTTGAAATACACATTATGTTTTTTAACTTGCAAATTTTTATACAAAATTAAATCCTAACACAAAAATATAATCTACTAATTTTTATACAAGCCTACAAAACATAAAATTAGGCAACCACTTTAGTTTGGGTGCACATAGCTTTATTACATCAAGAGAAATGTTGTGAAATATATTAATGCCTCTGGCATAACCTCAAATGGTGAAAACTCATTTTATCAACACCACCAACCTAAACAAAATAACATGCCATCTACATCTTTTCAACACATTAATATAGATTGACTAAGAAAGACATGTTATAAAACATAAACTAAAATTGTGCATGTTAAAAAACATAAATTGTATTTCAACCTATAACTTTCTATATGAAAGGAAATAGTAACATAGAAAATAAAATCTAATATTTTTTATACAAGCCAACAAAATGTAAAATTAGGTAGTCATTTTAGTTCCGGTGCACACAACTCCATTACATAAAGAAGAAGGTTGTGGAATCTAGCCATGCCTTTGATATAACCTTGAATGAAAACTACTTAGATATCAACGTCATCATCCTTGACTCAATACCAAGTTGGACCCACATATTTTCAATATATTAAAAAATGAACTAAGAAAGACATGAATTGGAGATACATCTTAGAAATCATGAACTAAATTGTTGGAAGCTTTGCAACATGAGCATGAAGTATGGATGGTTGTGTTGGTTGTTCCTATGTTTCCATTGATGTCAACATGGTGATAACTATATGGGAAGTCTTCTTGGTTCACTGAAAGTTATTCTCTGTCGGTAATACTCCTTTGTGATGGATCAGTGTGTTGGTATTTGAGTCCGGAATTCACCGCAAGATCTGATATGACTCTAATCTCTTAACCATGTTTTCTTGACTCATTCAAACAACTATATCTTGGATCTTGAGACGTCTTTTGTTGTGAGCAAAAAGTTATCTTTGACAGAGTTTAACTCTATATCCTACTATTGTTTTGTGTGTGGCATACTGTGTGGGAGACTTCACATTCTACTAAGGTGAAAATTCTTATGCTACGATTTTGTTGATAGTCTCTTTGTTGATAGTATGATGGGAAATTAATATGTTCTCAGATCTGGAAGGTGTTTTCTTTGAGGATTATTTGTTGGTTTGGATAATTGTGTTCTAGTCTTGGCTGACTCAGTGAATGCAATATATTATGAAGACTAGTTATGTTTTATGGATGATAGCCAACTTGGTATAATGGACTACGTGGATAAAATGTTTAAATCTTATATGGTGCTGACGAATAAGGTTTTGATTATTTTGTGTTCATCTAATTAGGCCGACCTAATTGATGGATAAGATATACTTGTATATATATAAGATGAAAGATAGAAGAGAGATGTGTGTATGAGGGTGAGAAGGAGAAGTGAATGCGAATAGAGGAGAAGATCAGAGCCTAAATGCTTTATCAGTTGTGATTAGTACTATTTTTGTTGAGCGACTGTTGTGTGAGGTAGTACTTCTTATTCTAAGCTCCAGTTCTCTTCAGTGGAATTGAACCTTGCACATTGAAGGTGTATCCTATCAGTTCAATCTTTTGGCAGTGAGCCACTATCATTGTATCTTGGTAGTCAGCCATATTTTGTACTCAGGCAGTGAGCCTTTTTAAGGACAGTGAGTCCTGGCTGTGAGCCCCATAATATTTTGTATCCAAATATAATGTATTGTGAGTTAACCCTCACCGTGGTTTTTCCCATTTTGGGTTTTCCACGTAAAAATCCTGGTGTTCATGTGTATGGTTGCATTGACTTGTTTCTATGTTCTCTCTTGTTGATTCAGTCAGAATTGTGATAATGCTTAAGTGGATTTTAATATGGTTTTATGGTATACTGATTCACCTCCCCTCTCAGTATTCCAAATGTTCAACATAAACATGTGTAGGTTGAAAAACAAAGTGTATTTCAACTTATAATTTTTAAACAAAATGAAATACTAACCTAATAAATCAAGTCTAATAATTTCTATACAATAATACATAACATGGTATTAGGCAACCACTTTGGTTAGGGTGCACACATCTCTATTACATCAAGAGAAAGGTCATGAAATATAGTTGTGGCTTTGATATAATCTTGAATGGCAATGAATCCTCTCATAAACACCACCAACATGAACTCAATACCATGTTTTCTAAATCTTTTCAATATATTATAAATGAACCAAGGAAGTTGCAAATTTTAGAGATATCTTCAAAATAATGAACTAAGCACGTGCAAGTTGGAAAATAGGTGGATTTCAACCTAAAAATTTCTAAAAAAAATGAAATCCTAACACAATGAATCAAATCTAATAATTTCTATACAAGCCTATAAAATATAAAATGAAGAAGCCACTTTAGTTGGGATGCACACATATATGTCACATAAAGATAAATTTTGTGAAATCTATCCATTGCTTTGAGATAAACGTGATTGAAAATAACTCCTCCCATTAATGCAACCAACCTCAACTCAATACCATGTTGTTTATATCTTTTCAATAGATTGCAAATTAATATATGAATCAACTTAAAAATTCATAAATTTGAGATACATATAAGAAATCATGAGCTAAATAAAGTATATTTCAACCTATAAATTTTTATATAAAATGAAATCCCTAGCACAAAAAATCAAATCTAGTAATTTTATAAAACAAAAAAAACATGAGATTAGGAAACCACTTTGGTTGGGGTCAATGTATCTCCATTACATCAAGAGAAAGGTTGTGAAATCTAGCCATGCCTGAGATAACCTCAAATGACAACTCCTCCTTCCATGTTGTCTACATCTTTAAAATGTATTTTGAATCAACTAAGAAAGACATAAATTTGAGAGACATCTTATAAATCATGAAGTAAATGTGTGCGTGTTGTAAAAAATGATGTGTTTTTTGAATTATAATTTTTATACGAAATAAAATTTACCACAATAAATTAAATCTAATGATTTTTATATAATCCTACAAAATATAACCATTAGGTAACCACTTTGGTTTGGACACACATAGCTCCATTATATTAAGAGAAAGTTTATGAAATATGGCCATGCATTTTAAATTACCTTAAATGACAAGAAATTCCTACATCAATGCCACCAACCTCAAATCAATACAGTGTTGTCTATATGTTTTCAAAAAATTATGAATCACAATATAAATCAACTAAGAAATACATAAATTTAGAATACGTCTTAGAAATCATGAACTAAACGTGTGTAGGTTGAAAAATACGTGTATTTTAATTTGTATTTTTTATATGAAATAAAATTTTAACACAATAAATTAAATCTAATAATTTCTATACAATCCTACAAAACATTTAAATTAGGAAGCTACTTTAGTTAGGGTGCACATTGCTATGTTGCATCAAGAGAAACATTGTGAAATCTAGCCATATCATTAAAATAACCTTAAATGGAAAAAAAACTCCTTTTATCAATGCCACCAACCTAAAATCAATACCACATTATCTACATCTTTTCAACACAACATGAGTCAACTAAGAAAAGCCTAAATTTGAAAGACATCTTAGAAACAATCAACTAAACTTGTGTAAGTTAAAAAATACATTGTCTATTTCAAGTTGTAAAATTATATACAAAATCAAATCCTAATACAACAAATAAAATCTAATAATTTTTATACAACCCTACAAAGCATAAAATTAGGTAGCCACTTCAACTAGGGCTACTCTTGGGTGCATTTATCTCCATTACCTCAAGAGAAAGGTTGTGAAATTAAATAGGGGTTTCCATGGAAGAGAGGATGGATTTCCAAAGGTCTCCATTTATTTTGATTCAAAAATAAAATGAGACCTTTAAACATCCATAATTTTCCAAGAAAGTGATTAACTTGATGGGTTATATACTCAATAGATTTTAATGTCTCTTTTTGTTTTGTATGGAGAATAGTCTCTACCTAGTATATTAGGAATATTTAAAATCAACACAAATGCATATATCTAAAAGTGATTAATCTAATGAGATATACAAACCCAATTGGTTTTACCTACAAGAGCATTTAGAAGAAGATGTTCTCAAGACCTAGAGGACCCCATGAGAGTAAATGAGGATATCCATGTGAAACAATTTAATGGAACTTACAAGTAAACCCTTGCCTATGTAGTATGAAACAAAAATACTCTACCATAAACTTAAAGTGTACCATAAGGTTAAAGTTGATAATAGTGTGCCCTATTTCATTCTTCCTACACCGTTCTAGTGGATTGACATAAGAAGAATGAGATAGGGCATGACACGGTTAAATTTGTTTGACATGAGTTGAACTCTAATTTACAATTCAATAAAATATCTCAACATTTCTCATTTACATGGAGTAGAAAAACCTACTTAGAAGAGTTATAGTTAGTTGCAACTTATTTTTGGCTTTTGGCTATCTACTATTGAAATTTAGACTGTAAATTGTTACATATAATTAATATTATATTCTTATTCCATTTTCACTTTCATTCAAATGGTATTACATATATATAGGATTTTGATATCCTATATTATAGGAAACCTCCTATAATAACTGCTTTACTTAGACAAGTTGTTCTAACAACTTGTAATACAATCCCATGTAACCAAATACAATAATAAACCATACTAACAATAATATTAAGTTGTTTCTCAACAATTTACTATTCGCTACACATACTTTTAATGCTGATTTAAACATGTGAACACTAATCTCTAACACCCCCCTTAGTGTGAACATGGTAGAAAAACATTCACACACTCCTTTGCAGTATGCTCACCCTTGTGGCATGTCCAACTATGTGACTCATGACCTTGATCCAAAATAAAGTCTCTCTCCTTCCATGGTTTTAAATAGGCTTACCACAAACCAAGTGATGTGACAGGAACCCATCAACTATCGACCTCATGTGATTTTCTAGATCTGCCACAAACCTTTTCAAGATCCATGAACTGACTTACTTTAGTGCTTTTGTTTGCCACTATGCTTGTACATCAGTGAAGTATATAGGAATCAACATACATATCACAAATATGGAAAAATCACACCAAAAAAGTTTTCACATTACATTCCATAAGAACATGATGTTCTTAATTGTAGCCACTGTTGTTAATCACTACCGCTCGATCTCGAACAACATGGACAACTGCCACTAGAAGTTGCCCTTGACTTTAGTCATTTTGGCACAGAATGGGAATGGAACATTGGTTATTATTCCCCCCACAATGTGAAATTCCATTTATTCACATGACTAGGAATACTGAAAAGCGAATCATACATACTGCATACTACTATCTAGATCTTGATGCACATGATAACCATTTTCAATGAATGTATTCACTGACCGATCATCTTCGAATGAAGTACAACAGTCAAAGGATCACCACAGTCAAAGGATCTTTACAATTATTTTCATCCTATATAATTGCTCTTCTAGCATCCACCACACAAAGTAATAGGAACATTGTAAACGAGTACACACCACACTGCACAAAAAAAAAATGCCACCATAGCTCTATGCAACCTCATCATTGGTGACTGACGAGAGGTCGCTAGTTGTCCTCCAACCTCCTGTGCCTTCATCCTCCAATTAAGGGAAGAATCATGTATAGGAAAAGTGATAGGTATGCTTGCATATATTCAAAGGGGTAGCTAAACTAAAGGTTGCAGAGTTGAAACCATTCCAAGAAAATATCCATTGCATAGGCCACAAGGCATCTTGATATATGCCACCATCATTGGTGAGAATTTCGACTATGGTCACTTCCAAGCAAGTTACATTCTTGCGAAGCTTGGATCTAGGCTTCTTGACCTCTTTGACGATGTGGGTCATGTCGACTTTACACCTCATGAACATCATCATCTTGTAAGGCTTCAATGAATCATCCCTCATGAATAACTTCACTTTGCCTTTATAACAACAAGCCCTTGTACCAGGAAGGAATTCTAGGGATCCATGTCGATGATGGTCAAACTTCCATGACTTTACATCACTTTCCACGATTGAAACTTGCCTTTTCTCAACTAGATCTATTTTTAAAAATACAACACGACCAGCATAAACTTCCATAGCTAGATACTCCCACTAACATCAAACTCAAAAGTTGGTGATTGCATCTATATGTGAACTTATGATGTTTGTATATAAATACATCTGCAACACTTTATTCCCTTTCAAGTGGTGTCCTATTAATGGCATAAGATCTATATTTGCCTTATGGTAACTACCCTAGACTCCTAAAAAATGAATGGTTACATTCAAACTTCTGCAATCCTTAGTGATAACTGTTGTGTCAAAAAAACTATGATCCCTTCTCATCTCCTGCGATCTGTCCTTTCACAAAGATTGTGAACCTAGCTCTGATACCATATTGAAATTTAGACTGCAAATTTTTACATACAAATAATATTATATTCTTATTCCACTTTCACTTTCATTCAAATGATATTACATATATAGGATTTTGATATCCTATATTATAGGAAACCTCCTATAATAACTCCTTTACTTAAACAAGTTGTTCTAACAACTTGTAATACAATCTTGTATAACCAAATACAATAATAAACTAATAAACCATACTAACAATAATATTAAGTTGTTTCTCAACAACTTAATATTCGTTACACATACTTTTAATGATAATTTAAACACACGAACACTAATCTCTAACATCTACAACTCATCCCTCATAAAGTTGGTGGATTTATTTGCAACTCATGCCTCATGATACTACTGGATCCATTTATAACTCATTCATCATGAAGTTGACAAAGTCATCTACAACATGATTTTAATTTAACAAATTAAAATAAATAATGATAAACTTGAAAGCTATATTTATTTGAAAGTTCTAGTGAATATGGGTCCCATAATAGTAATGGTCATAAAGAGGGTAATAGTTGGTGCTTTATCATGATAGAAGAGGTCGAGGAGGAATATTATATACTGTTAAAACACAATGGCTATTGTGGGTATGATCCATGATGCCATTTTGTATAGTGAATATGGTCATACATGCTATTTTTACGTTATGGTGTTATGCATGTTATTTTGTATGGATGCTTCCCTGATATAGGTGGTTAAATCTAACTTAAAAAATAGACGATAAATGACAAATGTTTCTAAAATGTTTTTAAAGAGTGACTTTAAATTTAGTGACACTTTTTAAGTCACAAGACATTTGTGTAAATTAGCTTTGCCACTTTTAGGCTACTAGTTAAATAAGTATCTTAATTATGATGATAAGTGTTCCCTTAGTGAGGAGCACTAGATGCACTACATACATCAATGGTTGATATTAAAAGGACTACCATCAAACAAATCATAACCATATAATTTATAATAAATAAATGATTATTTCATGAAACGTTGTCATGTTGTAATAAATCCATATTTATGATATATTAAAAAATTAACCCTACATTTATTACTTTTTCTAAAATGATTTTATTTAAATAGTCACAAATGATGGAGAACTAGTCAATAAGATCTTGAGCTTATAATTATTTATCTATTTAATATAAATTTATTAGATAGAGATTAGAACTCTATTTAGTCTTTACACGAATAAACACATTCCATTTAGCTAATTTGTTACATTTTGTCATCATTGATCAAGTATGTGAATCATGTGTATTGTTGCTTCTAAGTTAGTAAATGATGTTAAATTGTATAAGTGTTTGTATTTTATGGAAATGTATGATAATTTCTAACATTCATGATTACCATTTTTAGAAGAAATGCATAACAAATGATTTAAAACTATTTCAATGAATATGATTCTTTATATAATTTTCATAATTTTTCATAATTCTCATATTCAAGGTTTTATTTCATGGAATATAGTGAGATGAATTCATGATCATTTAATCCTATGTGTGTGTCTTAAATATGTTTGGATTAAAATATATTAAATAAATAATGTTCTAGGCTTATGTCACCTACAAGAATATTGTAGCAATGAATATGTAATATGACTTTTCCTATATTTTATCATATTAAGGATGTGTAGGAATACACAATAGAAATATCTTACAACCATCATTTATTTATAAGTGTAAGAGTGATTGAATTATTTTAACAATATCATCTATTCATTCGATCATTACACAATTAAAAATTATGAATGAATAACATATTATTTTAGAGAGAGAGAGGGATTAATTTTTTTTCATCATATAACCTATTTATTCAATCATAGCACAATTAAAAGTTTTGGAGAGAGAATTCAATCATTATTACAATAAATAGATTATAAGAAGATAACATTTGACTTTTCTTGTGCTAATTATTTTATTTATTAAGGATTGTGTCTTTGCTCAAAATAATTATTAAACATATATTTTTTTTCTTAAAAAAATATTGGCAAAAGTCATTATAAAGTCTTGAGATTTTTTGAGAAAATCTTGTATGGTTTTTTTTTTTTTTTGTGAAAAATAAATTATGTGATTTTATGTTTGTTTCATAGTAACTAAACCTTCAACTCGATAATTCTGAAAAATATCTATATATTTTGATCAAACTATATAAATTTTGGTCAGGGATTCACTATTTTTTATTCCAATATAAATCTCCTCTTCAGAGTGGGTACATACACCCTCGCTTCCAACCAACTTATTATCATGAATTCCTAGAGTAAACCACTTCTCACACTATGATACAAGGTATACACATCATTTCTATATTTTGTTCCACATATTTATATTATTTAATTGATTGTGTGGTTGCATACCTTCTTTGCAACTTCCTAATCTACACTAGAGATGGGAAAACTATCTTGGAAATAAGTTGGAGGGTCTTAAACTCCTCTTAACTATGGTGAAGTTTTAATTTTACCAACAAAAGATTCTTTACTATCTTTGTAAGAATAGGTTTTTTTAATCTTCTAGTGAAAGGATTTTTTGCAAGTGAAATGCAAGTGTGGTGGCATGAGGATGATGCACATTAGAGATGCTTTTAGTCAGTGTATTGAACTTGAATTCAATCAAACTTTCATGATGGATTTGGCTATCATGCTCAAACATATCTCCTTGACACTAACCTTCCTCATGTGAGATGATCACACAAATAATGGGATAACTACACTACCTTTCTCTATTATCCAACACCAAAAAGAGTGACTTACTTTATTTAAATTTTCTATATTTGTGTCCAACCTAACAATTGCTTAGTCATGTAAATATTGACTAATAATTTGATTAACATTATATTAATTTCATTCTTAGCTTTAGTATTCTTTGATGTTGTACTAATTTTATTCTTAACTTTAATATTCTTAAAAAAAAATGAATGAGATTATTTTAATTTTTGTTGTCAACTTATGAATTTAGGATAAAAAATTACTATTTTTTGATTATTTCTTTTATTTAGCCATTTCTTGTTATTGTGTTAATCATGATACAAACATAACCAACTATTTAGAGAGGTTTTACGCACAAGGTGTTCCATCTCTTTACACTCTTCAAATAGTCAAATAGTCATTATTTTGTTCCTACCAAGTAATGGTCATTAATGAAGTCTATTTCTTTCCTAATATTGAGTGAATTGACATTCATCAAAGTAGCTCACATTCTTGAACAATGTAAAGGTGTAGATTCATTCTAAGAGCTTGGAGTGTTTGTACACTATCAAGTATCTAAATTATTTGAGTCATTTAATGCATTTTTACATAGATTTTTAATTTTTTTTTTTTTTTGCTACTTAATGATAAGGATTGTATTTATTTTTAGAAGGTATTATAGGTACATCAATAAATATTAGATATACCAATATTCACATAGAACAACCTATTTGTGACTAGTAAGATTTTCTTTCACTCAACTCATAATGGAAACTTTCATTCTATCAAGAAGTGTATTTCAATTCCAACACACCCTCTAAGGCACATTCATATTAAGATCAATAATGATACCAAATCCAAATTTTCATACATAATATAATTTAATACTAATAAAATTTCAAATAAGATAAATTTCATTTATGATATATGATATTTAATTTTAATTATTTTCGTACTGTTTTAAAATTAAAATTATTTTACTAACTTTTATCATATAAACAATATATTTAACAAATTACATATTTTTAATATAAAATTAAAAACTTGACTAATAAAGAAATTCTCTCTAACGAAATTTTATTATAATATTTTTTTATTAATGTGTTCATTGAATCTATGGATGATTTTTCTATTGTTGAAGATTTCTTAATTAAATTGGGGTCTAAAAAATATAATCTCCCTTGTCCTTGTAATGCAATGTGTGGTGAACCCTCCATTGCACACGAAAAGAAGTTATAAAAGAACTTGCCAGCTCAAAGAGCTGAACTCCAAGTTGTGAATTTGACTCCTGATTTAAATACGATGTGTGATGAGCCGTCCATTGCAAAGAAGTTATAAAAGAGCTTGCCATGTCAAAGAGCTGAACTCTGGGTCACTGGACTAACCTGCCATTCCTCTCGGTAAAAAATAAAAAATTCTAAAAAACCATTCCTCTCGGTAAAAAATAAAAAATTCTAAAAAACCATTCCTCTCGGTAAAAAAATAAAAAATTCTAAAAAAGGATCTTTGTTCGAAGTCCAGGGATGAATTCTCCCCGCGAACAAGCAGTGCTTAGTAATTTAATTCATCAAATCATCAATCGTTTTTAAATTTTTATACGAGATGATTAAATCCTGTTGCGAGTGTCTGGATTGTGGATGCCAGTGCGAGGAGCCCTGAAGAATTTTCAGCCCGATATTGAACCTATGGTTTTGTAAGTTTTTCCCGATTGTGAAATCCAGGGTTTCGCGAATTACTGTTTTTATTGTTGTTAAACACGATATTGTTGATTTCTAGGGTGCAATGAAATAGCGGGCATTTGAATTCTTTTGTTCTGTTTTTTTGAATATGATAGCGGTGAATCGTATTTTGCTCTAGGTCAGTGTTTTGATGTTGGCGAGTCTTTTTAGGCTAGGCTTTTGAGGGTTTGCTGCACCGAGAGGCGAAAATGAGCGTTGTGGGATGCGATGTTGGCAACGAGAGCTGCAATGTGGCCGTGACCAGGCAGCGTGGTCTTGACGTTGTGGTTAACGATGAATCGAAGCCCAACAAGAATAATGACGCAGAAACCGGCGGTCATATGGAGAACAGGGATGGCGAAGGCTGGGAGACTGCCAGCGAAGGTGAAAATGAAGACGAAATTCCTTCTGTCTCTGAAAACTATGAAGATGCCATGACAGAGGAGCAGCAGAAACAGGTCTTTTGCGAGTCTCTGGTTTAAATATCCCTTTGACGATAATTTTACTTTGTATTCTGATAGTGTGTGCCTAAAACTTAATTTTAAGTAGATATTTGCCTGTACAGAAGTTAAATATATGATTTGATTATAGAGTTGGTTACCATTTTTTTGGCTTTATGGAACAGAGGTCATTAGCGCAAGCTAACGATGCAAAAGCCGAAGGCAATCGATTGTATGGAGCAGGAGAATATGAAGCGGCATTGACGCAATATGCAAATGCATTGGAAATTGCTCCAGATCATCCTATGGCAAACGAGATTCGTTCTATCTGTTATGCCAATCGTGGAATTTGTTATTACATATTGGTATGTACTACAGAAAATCCTTTTAGCGGAGATTTATAGGGTTTGTTTTGTTTCAATCATTATAGGATCAGATGAAGTAGAGATGTTTGAAATACATTCTGTTGCTTTACAAATAATTCTAACTTTCTTATTTCACTCTGATATGCAAATTTTCAACGTAATAGGGGGCAATATCATATTAATTGGTAATAAAGTTTATTGATAACTTTTTATGGGGCTGTTATTTAGGTCCAAGAAACCCACCCAATGTCAGAATGTTCTGTGAGAATCATCTTCCAATATCAATTTACTCTAGGAAAATTGGCTGTTTGTGGGAGTTGGTAGGAAGGAAGATTAATGTCAAGTACTTATATAGATACAATCTAGAAATATGCTAGAACAGGAAGAAGTGTGTAATGTCCCGTTTTTGATTACATGGAGAAATATAATATTATTTTAATTATTTAATATTTTCCTCCAAATGCTAATTCAAAAGGAAATATTATTAATTAAATAATATTATATTTAAGGTGACTTATTAAATGCAAATTTAAAAATAAGTCAAAATTTAAAAAGACAAGTAAATTTGAAGAGTCACAGAAGGCCAAGAGACAAGGCAAAGAAATAAAAGTTTTGAGGAGAGCTGATGGCAGGCATGTTTTGGTTGATTTTGGTTTTGGAAAACCTGGTTTTCAAGACCTTGAGGATGAAAACCCTCATGTTCTCGGAATTGGACGAAAACCCAATTCGACACTAGTGGAATCACTCCGATTTTGCAGTTGATATTAACGTTTCAAGTTGGAAATTTGTATAGTCCCTTACAAAGACAATTTTCATAAGGAAAAATATCAGTTTGTTTACTGGTTTGAATATAACATCTTTTCTTGTATCCAGTCGTGCAGTTTGAGGCCAGTATCTGATTTGGAGTTTTTTAATTCTATTTTTGGTAGCAAGGTAATGCGTTGTTTCAAGAAACAACACTCGGTCTATATTATCTTTGTGAAGACGAGGACTTCAGGGGATAATTTTCAGAGGGGGGTCGAGTTTCATCCTGTTAGTATTGTTGATGTCTATCAGGGGGTTCTTGAATTAAATTGCTGGCTAAAATCTATTCTGGGAGCCGTCGTGTTATATCCTAAAATTGTCATGAAGTATACAGAGCCGTACATATTCCATTTGCCGCAAAACTCTTGAAAAAACATTGAAGTTTCAAGGGAGTCAAGTATTTTAATATAGCTTCCGTTTGTTTATATGCACCGCCTTCTTAAATTGGAGTTGGGAGTGAATATACATAGGCAGAGGTTTTATGATGATTAAAATATTCTCTTTATCAATGCCGTGTTAATGTTGGAGTTGCGATTTAGAAGAGCTATTTTGAAGAATAGAGTCACAGGAAGAGTCGGGACAATAAAATAGAGCCGCATTATATTTGTCAGGTAAATTGATGGAGCCAGGAGTTCGAGATTTCTATGTGTGGTGTCATTGATAATGGGAGGGAGATGGGTTCATCTATAGACTCTGCTATTCTAGTCAAAGGATATTTAAAAATCCAGCCAACCGTATGTGTAATTCAATGATCGATAGCTTATGTTTAATTATCAAAGACATGCTGAAGGAGTCGTCATTGTGATGACTGAGAGTTAATATTTAATTCAGGTAGACTGGCCGTTCATGCTATGAAGTGGTTGAATTCAGCGAATAGAACTTGTAGTGTATTAATCACACCGATTGAGTTATCATATTCTCCTGAAAGAGCTAGTTCATCTTCTCATGGCCATCGGGGAGTTGACTGAGAGTTTTTGAAGAACCATTAAGCGGCTGGCTAACAATCATTAGTCATTTGGAGAGAAGACGGGATTCCTAGTTGAGGTGGAATATACATATATGTCTTTCTTCAGGACTCGACAAACAAAGTTTAATTTGCAATGTTACATGTTGAGGTATATGCTTTTTGGGGTCATTGGTCCTTTCGATTAACCTACTCAAGTGCAAGGAAGTATCATTTGCAATTTTGGCGTTCCCAGATTTGCCATCTATTTTGATGTCTGATTGTGGTCCAACAAAATAGAGGTCAGGACATTTACTATTCTTCAACTCTGTAATTCTGTTCAATGGAATATCTTTTTCGAATATACTATTCTACTAAATGTATATTGTCATATGTGATCCACTGGAAATACATGAAAATTTATATTGTCATAAATGATCCATTGTGTGAAGTGTTTAATTGTAAATGGTACATGAAAGCTTTGTGGTTTGGTGAGAACACTCTGTTTATAAATTCAGAGAGCATACAAATGAACTGATTGACGAAATGCTTGAATTGATCTAATGGTGAAATCGAAAAAATTATATGCATTTTGGGGTTGCATACTACATTAGTGTTAGAGCGGTGTATCCTGCCATCCTGGTGGGTTGTGCGCGATTGATTAGTTGAGTTACAGTCCGAAGCATGGCAACCGGAGACAGGAAACAAAACACAAGAGAGATTTTAAATGATTTTGCTAGAGGTCAGAGGGAATTACAACAAAATCTAGCTCAGTTGAGTGCCTTAATGACCCAATGTGTTGATGGGAACAATGGGCAAGAAAGAAATAATAGAAACGGTAATGGTTTTGTAGACTACAGGAGTTCAAATCAAAGTTCTAGAGCTATGACAGTGCAAGAACTTGAGGATCAAATTTTACAAGATTGGAAAAAATCAAGTGCTGATTTTCAGAGTGAAATTTCTTTTCATGACTACAGGGATCTCAGGTGGAAGCATAGACTGCACAGAGGTGGCATATCTCGTAATCAGAATAACCGCCTTGTCACGCATCTAACTGCTGTTGATAAATTTGGAGATAAGGAGAGAGTAGCGACTAAAGGGAAAAGATCTTTCAATACGAGAGAAAAAGAAATCAGCAGGAATGAGCTCAGAAGACAAAACCGTTGTTTCATATGCAGAGAAATTCGGGAGCCTAACCACTAATGCATGGATGAAAAGGTGAGTAGGTCTGAAGAAGAAGAGGCTGTAAAAGAGATACAAGAGGCTGAATATGTTCCTAATGTTTTTGAGGTTACAAAGATTGAGAACGGAATTAGTTCTTCAAGTATTTCCAATAGGGAAATGGGGTACATTGATCTTCAAGATAGCATTGAGAATGAGCGAACTGCTGATCTTAAGTACATTGAATCAGCAAATGAGGATGTAAATAATTTTCATAATGTTTCCTTGCAGCAGTGTAATACCAAGGACATTGAGGAAAATGAATCACTTGATGCTTCAAGTGAGGTATGCAAAAGTTTTTATGTTGGTGATATAGAGATTGAACTTGATAAGCCTTGTGGGAAGGAGACAAATACTTTTAAGAATAATGTGACTATTCATAACGCTGTCCCAACATTTTGACATGAGGATTGCAAGGTATCAACTGGTGAATACAATGATGTTGAGGATGATATGGTTCCTACGAATGGTGGCAAAACAAAAAATTTATTGTATTGCAGCCCAAGTCAACTTAATGAACTTGATCAAAGACCTCTTGCATTGCAAGACTTGAAAGATCAGCTTGTGGTTGCAAACTAGAAAATGGAGCAAGAAAATGAAGAAAGCGCTATGCAAATCAAATAGGTAATAGATGAGGTTGATGAGCTCTATATTGATTTCGATTTACAACAAATTTCCAAGTTGGAAAGTAGAGAGTTGGAACAACAAGAAGATCGATTGGATCAAATAAATAGAAACTCATTTCAATTTATAGACAACCCTCTTTTTGAGTGGGATGCTGAAGCTACATTTGATAATCCACTTTTTGTGATGGAGGATCAATCTCCACACACAGGTATAGATTGCAGCCATGAGATAGCTGATATAACAGGTGATGAAGACATTTTTCAGCGTGTCATGCTTCTAGGATCAACAGGTAATGATGAGCAATTGAGAAGAGAAGGTATGCATAAAATTTATGATGACATCATTGAAAATGATGAAGAATATGTGAATTTTACGAGTGCTAACAGCAGTCTAGTGTCTTGGTATGAGCCTCATACACTATTTGGACTTGTTAATAATGTTGAACATCTTGAATTGGATGGATACTTGCATGAGATACAAGATGATATTGGTGAAAGGTTTGAGGTAGATAATGGAATTTCAGATATGGATTTCATAGAGGCGCCTTGGTTGGAAATGTTTCATGATGCTGATTTCAGTTCACACAGGTATCTTAGTATGAGTGTTGATGTTCTCCTTTGGGGGTTGCTAGAGAGTGGAGCACAAAGTGTGCATGATGAGTTGATGGTTTTAATCAGAGTAGCGCAGCAGCAATCTAATGGACAATTCATAAGACTGATATGGGACCCTGGTATTTAGTTTGGCTTGTAGATGCTGATTACTTGAGGGCAAGCAATCTTTGGGACGGGAGGAATTGTAATGTACCGTTTTTGATTATATGGAGAAATATAATATTATTTTAATTATTTAATATTTTCCTCCAAATGCTAATTCAAAAGGAAATATTATTAATTAAATAATATTATATTTAAGGTGACTTATTAAATGCAAATTTAAAACTAAGTCAAAATTTAAAAAGAAAAGGAAATTTGAAGAGTCATAGAAGGCCAAGAGACAAGGCAAAGAAATAAAAGTTTTGAGGAGAGCTGATGGTAGGCATGTTTTGGTTGATTTTGGTTTTGGAGAACTTGGTTTTCAGGACCTTGAGGACGAAAACCCTCACGTTCTCGGAATTGGATGAAAACCCAATTCGACACTAGCGGAATCACTCCAATCTCGCAGTTGATATTAACGTTTCAAGTTGGAAATTTGTATAGTCCCTTACAGAGACAATTTTCATAAGGAAAAATATCAGTTTGTTTACTAGTCTGAATATATCATCTTTTCTTGTATCCAGTCGTGCAGTTTGAGGCCAGTATCTGATTTGGAGTTTTTTAATTCTATTTTTTGGTAGCAAGGTAATGCGTTGTTTCAAGAAACAACACTCGATCTGTATTATCTTTGTGAAGACAAGGACTTCAAGGGATAATTTTTAGAGGGGGGTCGAGTTGCATTCTGTTAGTATTGTTGATGTCTATCAGGGGGTTCTTGAATTAAATCGCTGCCTGGAATCTATTCTAGGAGCCGTTGTGTTATGTCCCAAAATTGTCATGAAGTATACAGAGCTGTGCATATTCCATTTGCCGCAAAACTCTTGAAAAAACATTGAAGTTTCAGGGGAGTCGAGTATTTTAATATAGCTTCCGTTTGTTTATATGTACCGCCTTCTTAAATTGGAGTTGGGAGTGAATATACATAGGCGGAGGTTGTATGATGATTAAAATATTCTCTTTATCAGTGCCGTGTTAATGTTGGAGTTGCAATTTAGAAGAGCTATCTTGAAGGATAGAGTCACAGGAAGAGTCAAGACAATAAAATAGAGCCTCATTATATCTAACAAGAAAATTGATGGAGCCAGGAGTTCGAGATTTCTATGTGTGGCGTTATTGATAATGGGAGGGAGACGGGTTCATCTATAGACTCTGCTATTCTAGTCAAAAGATATTTAAAAATCCAGCCAGCCGTATGTGTAATTCAATGATCGATAACTTCTATTTAATTATCAAAGACATATGCTGAAGGAGTCGTCATTGTGATGACTGAAAGTCAATACTTAATTCAGGTAGACAGGCCATTCATGCTATGAAGTGGTTGAAATCAGCGTATATAATTTTCAGTGTATTAATCTCACCGATTGAGTTATCATGTTCTCCTGAAAGAGCTGGTTCGTCTTCTCATGGCTATCGGGGATTTGATTGAGAGTTTTTGAAGAACCATTAAGCGGCTGGCTGACAATCATTAGTTGTTTGAAGAGAAGACGGGATTCCTAGTTGAGTTGGAATATACATATATGTCTTTCTTCAAGACTCAACAAACAAAGTTTAATATTCAATGTTACGTGTTGAGCTGTATGCTTTTTGGGGTCATTGGTCCTTTCGATGAACCTGCTCAAGTGCAAGGAAGTATCATTTGCAATTTTGGCATTCCCAGATTTTCCGTCTATTTTGATGTCTGATTGTGGTCGAACAAAATAGAGGTCAGGACATTTACTGTTCTTCAACTCTGTAATTCTGTTCAATGGAATATCTTTTTTGAATATACTATTCTATTAAATGTATATTGTCATATGTGATCCACTGGAAATACATGAAAATTTATATTGTTATATATGATCCATTGTGTGAAGTGTTTAATTGTAAATGGTACATGAAAACTTCGTGGTTTGGTGAGAACACTCTGTTTATAAATTTAGACAGCATACAAGTGAACTTATTGACGAAATGCCTGAACTGATCTGTTCTCATGGTGTAATCGAAAAAATTATATGCGTTTTGGGGTTGCATACTACAAAGTGTCATTGGAAGATACTTTGGATTTGGTTTTCCCAGTCGTTGGATGTTATGTTTCTTAGATTTACATGTGCAGCTAATTTTACAGTTGGTGCTTGGAAACAAGAAGTGTATTGTCTTCACTGTACTATTCTTGGAAATTGTCTGAATTTTCATGGCAGTTAGCAACTTATATTCAATGGTGCTAAGAATAACCAGAATGCATATATTGCACTTATCAACCTTGTTCAATTTTTATATCACACTTTATGCTTTTGATGTTAGTCCTGATGGAGAGATGTTTTATACTTGGTTGCACTAATGTATCCCATACTTTGAAATAAAAGAATTCCACATTTGTGCATCTGAAAATGATAGAGTAGGATATATTGTAGCAAGAAAGATCGATGAATGCTAAAGCAACTAGTTATTATGGCATGCAACTGATGTGGAAACATTTAGGCAAGTTATTTTTATATCAGGATCTTAAATTTGTATGTCCGGGGTGAAGGAAAATTCAGTAACATGGCCTTTGGAACGCACTTAATTCCTTACCATTACACAAGGAATTTCCAATGGTATATCACAAATCCAAGTTTAAGAGGGATAACACTAAGCCACCCGGTGGCCTCAAAGTGAAATCGAGTATCTTCTTGAGGACCTGCAGAAAAGATGTGATTCAAAATAGAATTATGAAATGCAAGTTATGATCATTTGAAAGAACATATTGAGAGATTTTAATGGTATGTAATATGCCCATGTGTGTCAAATTATGGAAAATTGTAATGGTGTAAATAGATACAGCAACACCCATGAATAGGGTCAATGTGGTTAAAGGGGGCCTTGGGTGCACATACACTTGGAAGTTGGATCAATTAATTAAACAAAAATAATAAAATAAGAATGTGTGCTTCTGGTTTAAACTGTATATCTTTTTAGCTCAAAAGATACACAGTTTAAACCAGAAGCACACATTCTTAACTTATGGACTGTGGAAAACTCATACCAACTAAAAATAATAAATATAAATTCAAAATTGCATCCAGAAAAAAATGTGCTAGAAATTAAGTTTATGAACATAAAAATATAATTTCTGTTGTAGGACTTCATTCTGGAGGCTTTCATACACTTGGATCAATTAATTAAACAAAAATAATAAATATAAATTCCATATTGCATCCAGAAAAAAGTGTGCTAGAAATTAAGTTTATGAATATAAAAATATAATTTCTGTTGTAGGACTTCATTCTAGAGACTTTATAATTTTCATCAACGGGTATAAAGTTCTACAAACTCTCTTGCGGTGTGTCATCTGCTGAAAGACTTTATAATTTTCATCAACGGGTATAAAGTTCTACAAACTCTCTTGTGGTGTGTCATCTGCTGAAAATTCTGCTTTTGAAGGTTTTATTTTGATTTCTTGGTTGATGGTTTTACATTTGTCTTAGAGGTTTAGAAAAGAGGTGCTTTGATCCTCCAAGGTAGTAATTAATAGAAATCAAGATATCTCATATAATAGTTGCCTCATCCATTAACTATAGAAATTGACATAAGCATTATTTTGAGGAAGTTTTCTGAAGGGTTGGGTCTGATGTCTAGGAGTCTTTGTTGTTTGTGATGCCTTATTTCAGTTGGAGTCCCATCGAAGTTTCCAAACAATTATTGAACTGCTAAGAATGCAAGAACATCCAGAAAATTTGCAGATGATATGATTACAAAATTTCAATTACTAAGAGACACATTTTAACTAGATGTTTTCTGTGTGAAAGTATGGTAGGCTGTTGAATGCAAAGCTCCATTTGACAAAAAGAAGATCAAGCTTAGTTGCAACTTGCAAGTGGCAACAATAATCATACCAAGAAGGATTATTAGAAGAAGAAGCAGCCTGAATGTCAGAAACAGCGAATAACAGATTACTTGACAATATCACCACGAAAGTGATTCTATTTGCTAAAGAATTAGGCCAGAAGATAATCCAAAAGCAGTTTTTAACCTGTCTGCCATGATCACCATTGCAACAGACTAGGATGCACAATGCATGTTGGATTCTTTTGGACTTTAGATCAGATACTTTTTTTTCTATGCAAGTAACCAATTTTTTTTAGCTATTTAGAGATGCACACAAAGTGAAACCATTGAATGCATTATGCAACTTGTTGCTCTTTTTCAAATTAAGTGAAATAAAGACAAAGTAGTCTTTATTTGTTTGTTAACAAGCAAGGAACCATGTTTTCTGTATGTGATTAAAGCATATCCAAATAACTCATCTAAAATCTTCATAGATAGGTATGCCAATCCTTTGACTAAATTAGATATGGGATATAATCATATAAGAGTAAATTTATTGCTTTGATTCTTGAAAAAACGGTTTTCATATGAACAGGCAAAACAGACAATTTCAAAGATTTGCAGGGGATTATATATCCATTATGTGTGATGTTGTATCAATTTATTGATTCAGTCTGCTTAGGAACTGTCATGCCCCTACTGAAATTCAAATCTAGATCGTAGCATGTGCTCGAGCCACTAAGAAGTCAATGAAAAGTGGCGCCAATATCATCGATGAGATAATGCTAATAAAAGTTGCTCTAGTGTCATACTAGCAATTTAAGATAAACATAGTCAAATTAAAATTAAATTATAATTTACCAAAGGGCTGCGGTTGTGTGAGAAAGGTTGTGACTCTTTCAAAAATAAGATATATATGGGAGATCATTCCATGAGAAGAAGACATCAATCCATTGAACAGGAATATTATGACTTATTGCAAAGAAATATTACAGCCAAAGAGGACAAAACCCCTTCATGGAAAATTGAAAGATTTAAGGACAAAAACCCTTAACTTCTCCTATCAAGTTATTGGACTAAAACCCATAACTTGACTAGATATTAGGGACAATCATTCAAGGAGAATAGCTACAATTTGGAAGGAGAATTACAGCAGAAAATCAAGATAAATTCCATTTTCAGAATTATGTCATAAGTTATAAATTCGAATATTATAATAAAATTCATAATTTTAGATAGTCATGTTTATAAATATAATGCAACTATCATTTTGAGTTAGAATTATCGTTTAAAGGTAAAAATAAGAAATGTTCTACAAAGGGACATTACAGGAACCATTGTATGCATACGGCTGGAGATTGAGTTTACTTCACATGCAGGTGGCAAGATCAAAGTTCAAAAGCACAAGTCTTAACAATATTGAATATATCTAACTTTTTTCGATTGACCGAAACAGAATTGTATAAGTGCTGCAAGATCCATACGCCTTTTCTTTAGAATTGTATAAACATTTTAAAATTGACATGACTTAATTGGCTTCTTCAATGAAAAGTGCATCAGTGGATCACAACTAGAGCAGTTAACATGTTAGAATTGCATTTGCAGAAACATGATCAAAGCAAGACTAGTTTTTCATTACTATTTTTGAAGATAGAGGGTATATTGCAATACATAAACATGTCTTATAACTTGTATTTTGTGTTATTCACTATTCTAGTATTCAGTATTTAACAATATGTCAATATGTAGTAGATTAGAGATTCTATCGTCTTATGTGGTTGTTTCAGTTTGAGTTATAAAGGATTAGTTCTCTTCATTCCAACATATATTAGAAGGATAAATATGATTTTTTAAAACTGTCTTATTGTATTGAATGTGTGTGCAGAATAAATATGAGGAAACAATAAAAGAGAGCACAAAAGCACTGGAATTAAATCCAGCATACATGAAGGCACTAATTAGAAGGGCAGAGGCCCATGAAAAGCTTGAACATTTTGAGGAGGCTATTGCAGGTATCTTGACATGTTTAAAAACATCTGTGAGACGAAAATTACTTTAACTTCTATGTTTCAAAGTTCATCAATTTCCTTTTGTGTGTTGCTTTAGATATGAAGAAAGTACTGGAGTTGGATGGTTCAAATGAGCGGGCAAGGAGTACAATTATTCGTTTAGAGCCAGTAGCTGCAGAGAAGCGTGAGAAGCTTAAGGAGGAGACGATAGGTAATTTAACTCTTTCTACCTCATCTTATAGAAATCCAAGTGGATCTTAACTGGTTATTTTTTGGCCATGGTTGGTCATGACATTCTTTTTGAAAATTAAATTCACTGAATGGATAAAAATTCAGAAGCCATCAGCCAAAATACAGTATAATATATACCTTCGTTGACTATATTTTCAAAGCTCTTATGGATAACTCACATAGAAGTTTTTGTTCAGTAGTTTTAGTGAGCTACCTCACTCTTTATCTGGGAAACAACATTTTAGTAAGGAATCACAGGCCACTGTTAGGCATACCTATCTTCTTAGGTGATCCCTTGAGGGTCAAAGAGGATAGACGCATTGGTGCTACATTACAATCCTCCCTTGAGGGTCAATTTTTTGATGCTTATTTGGGAATGCATGAAGATGGGAATCCAGGAAAGGCAGATCTATATAACTACATAAGAAAATTGAGAAGAGAAGAAGAAAAATCAGAAGTTATCCTAAAGAGCATTTAGGCAAAAGAAAAGAAGGAAGGAAAAAAAGAAGAATTGTTTCTTTGTGATTTGCAGCCTATGGGTGATCCTAAGAAGAGGAGAGAACAACGTTGCTTCACTTGCTTAGAAGTTTGGACACCTAGTCATACATGTGGAAGCCCTAAAGAAGATGAAGCTTGTTAGAATAATATATCTCTATAGTTAATGGTCAATAATAAATGTAATTACCAGTTAGGTAGAGGTTGTTAGACATCTTAAATGTCTACAACTGTAGGTAGTTGAAGTAGCTAGATTCATTAATATCTACAGTGCTTGGTAATTTCTATATATTGTAATCTTTCCTTCTTGTTAATACAAGCAAGTAAGCAATTACCAGTTCACTTCATGAACATGGTATCAGAGTAGTAAAAGTAATTTTTTTCGAAAAAATTAATAATTTCGTTTTCTTCGAAATTATTTCCAGTCTAAATTTTTCGAATTTTTCGAAAATCTTTGGGACTGTTCGGCAAATTCATGAGCGCCATTGAGACTTTTCTAAGAAAATTTGAAAATCACGTTTTTCTGTGGATTGAAAAATCGAGCTCTTGATTTTTTTGAAAAATTGTGGATTTTCACTGGAAATCATTTTAGGAGAAGCACGACTCATGTTTTTCTCTAGACCAGTGCAATCTGAAGACGTCTTTTCTCCTGTGTGGCGCGCGATTTACTTTCTTCTGGTCACATTTTAGGGTTTGTGGGTCTGGTGATGCGATTTACCTCCCATCTGATCGTGTTTCTAGTCGCGATTTTGTGAAGGCGCGTTTTTTGTATTTGTTTCTTGGCCGCATACCTCTGTTTTTTGGGCACGACTTTTCTAATCTCCTAGTTGCGTTTTATTATTTTCTTTCTTGGTGCAGTTTTGAGCTTGTTTCTAAACACGTTTTTGGTTGCTGTTTGGATGTGATTTTGTGAAGACTTCTAGCATGGTTTCTGACTTATTTTGGACTCAATCTTCATCATTTTCGGGGAATTTTGGTCGCCCAGGGTTTCTGCAATCTTTGTGCTGCAATCTCAAAAGATTTCAAACCGTTTTTTGCACTTTTTTGTGTTTTTATGGCCGCCTAGGGTTTCTACCAATTCGACTAGGGTTTTTACCAGTCATTTGAAGTCAATTTTTTTTTTCAATTGTAGATTCTTGGTGGGTTTTTCGAGACCTCAACTGGGTTGTCTTTAGATTTTTTTGGGTACCTCGTTTTTCGTGCCTCAAAATTTGTGCAGGTGGGTGTTGTCGAAATTTTCTAGGTATTCTTCAATTTTTTTGGGTTTTGTTTTAAAAACTCTGCATTGGTTTTATACCTTGAAATCCTTGCTAGGGTTTCAATTTCTGCCTTGAAATTTGTCCTGCAAAACTTGTTTTTGTTTTCAGTGCAGTGGTTTTTGTGCCTTCACTAGTTTGACTTTAGGGTACGTGATGGCATCTTTGACAAATATAATGCTTGAAAGCAGCTAGAAGTTCAATGGGAAGAATTACAACACTTGGAAGCAGCGCATGCTTATGATCTTTGAATATCGTTGCCTCGATCAGGTCGTTTTGGGGAACTCAACTCGTCCCACTATAGCCGGAAAGGACCAGGACAAATGGGATGAATGCAACCGGGAAGCTGTCATGCTCATCAAACTCTTAGTCACAGATGAGCAACTACCTCAAGTACCGTCTGGGAAAACTGCTCCGAAAATCTGGGATCATTTGAAGGCTCTTCATGAAACCTCGGACAAGAGCAGAGCATTCTTTCTCAAGAACATGCTCTTTTCCATCATGATGGATGAGAAAATGTCCTTACAGGAACATTTGACGAAGATTACAGACATTCGTGATCAGTTGGAGGCGATTGGTCGATCCATGGAGGAAGAGGACATGGTTGTCATTACTTTGAAGAGTTTGCCAAAATCTTATGAGCACTTCATTGAAACGCCGAATATTACTTCAACAAATGTTGATTTGAAGTTTCCAGACTTGTGTAACAAGCTTCTACAACAAAATCGTTGGAGAGAGCAGTTTGGAAGTAGTACCAGTTCCACCTCCACAGAGCAAGCGTTCTTTGCCAAATCTTCTGCTAAGAACAAAGGGAAGGCTCAATCTTCTTAGCCGAAAGGCTTTGGTTCTTCTCAGGACAGCAAGAAGAAGAACATTTAGTGCAATTATTGCCATAAATATGGTCACATGAAGGTTGACTATCGAGTTCGATTGGCTTCTGAACAAAAGAAGTAGGGAGGATCTCAACAAAGGCAAATGCCGCAGAGCACTCTGAGCAGAAAGAATCTACATTCTATGCTTTTATGGCCAAAAAAACTGTAGATCCAGTCAAATCTTGTGCTTGGTATATTGATTCAGGGGCTTCTCGACGTTTTACTCATCGTCGAGATTGGTTCACCAAATATGAACCATTCTCTGATTCAATGATCTTTGGAGGAGTTGAAGAGTATACAGTTGCCAGTAAGGGCAATGTTCAGATTCACTTAGGAGGAAGAAATGTAATCTTTCTTGATGTCTACTATGTTCCAGGCATGAAACATAAACTTCTCTCCGTTAGCTAGATCACGAGGCATTCTCCCCAGGTGGATGTTGTTTTCAGTTCGTCCACCTGCAGCATTGTTGATAGGGTGACTCGTACTACAATCACTATGGGACTTGAGGATCATGGTTTGTATAGACTTGCTGATTCCAGTGATTCTCAGGAGCACGCTCTGGCAGCCAGGAGTACTTCCATCAACAAACTTTGGCATCAGCGTTATGGGCACTTGAATGTGCACTATCTCTCTCAATTGTCTCGGAAGGGTTTGGTTACTGGTCTACCTGAGATCCAAACTCAAAATCATGGAGTTTGTGGAGCCTGTCAAGCTGGGAAGCAACATTGGACACCATTTTTGGCGAGCCTCCAACGTACTTCAATTGGTTCACACTGATGTATGTGGACCAATGAACACTCCATCTGTTATTGGGTCCAGGTACTTTTTATTATTTGTTGAAGATTTCAGTAGAAAAATGTGTGTATTTTTTGAAACATAAATCAAATGTGTTCAGTACATTTCAGCAATATAAGGCCTTAGTTGAGAAGGAATTAGGTTCTCAAATTGTTACTTTAAGGTTAGATAATGGGGGGGAGTTTTGTTCAGCTGACTTCTCTACTTTTTGTGCTACACATGGCATTAAACGCCAACTCACCACATCATACACCCCTCAGCAAAATGGTGTCGTTGAACGTAGGAATCACACCATTACTGAAATGGTTCGTTCTATGATGGAGTATATAAATGTACCTAAGAAATATTGGGCTGAAGCAGTTTATACTGTAGTCTACCTCCTGAATCAGTCACCTACATAGGCCGTTAAGAAGACTCCTGAAGAAGCCTAGTCAAGACGTAAGCCTAAGGTGGGCCATCTGAAAGTCTTTGGTTCTACAACTCATGTATGGATTCCAGAAGCCAAGCGTGCCAAGCTAGACTCCAAGAGCCAGAAACTTATGTTTACTGCTTACAACGACAATCACAAGGCATACAGGCTAATTGATGTGGAGACAGATCGTCTCATATTCAGTCGTGATGTTGTGATTGATGAGACTACTAGTCCATTTCTTCCTACTACTAGCCCTGAGGATCAGCCAATGAAGGTTTTTGATGAGGGTGTTTGTCTTCCTCTTGGTTCCCTTGATGGGAGGGCCTCAGAGCATTTCGACTCTGAAGATGAGGAGTCTATTAGTCATGTTGAGAGATTGAGATGAGACATCTTTGAGATTGAGATGAGACGTCATGTTGAGAGACTCCATGACGAGTATATCTTGTACATCTCTGAGACTGAGATGAGACGTCATGTTGAGAGACTCCATGACGAGGATACTTTTTGTACATCTCTGAGACTGAGATGTGTTCTTTTTCACAAATGGATGTAGCCATTGTGGATGTCATGTTGAGACCATGACGAGGATATTTGAGAATACCTCCCTAGCTAAGAGGGAGTGTTAGTGATTTATAGCTGCGAGAGGTATTTCCCTAAGCTTAATTGATTATAGGCAGGTCAGCCTATCTTTTGTTAAACAAAAATATTATATTGTTCCAGGTTGGCCCTAGAAGAAAGGTCACTTAGCTTGTATATATAGGAGAAGGTGTCTCCTCATTTAATCATCCAATCAATTCACTCCAAGTTCGAATTTCTTCAGTAGGAGGTTCGTCCTTCAAGAGCAACAGATTTGACTCAAGGAGAAGAGTTAAATATTTTGTATATTCAAGAAATTGCACCATATACAAGTGCAGATCCATTGTATTGTATTCGGCTTTCCAGGGCCTAATATTTTTCTGATTTATAAGAGAATATCTTGCTGGGTTTTTCTCCCTCGAGTAGGAGGGTTTTCCCTGGGTAAAATACTGTGTTCTTTGTTCTATGTGTTGAGTTTTCTGCTTATTGCATTTCTGATCCTAAAACTAACGTGGTATCAGAGCGGGTTTAGAAAAGATCTGATCAGATTTGGCTAAGCAGTATAAGTCAGCTCATTATTCAAGATTAACATCCTTGAGGTGGGAAACCTTAAAGATTTAGCTCTAAGGGTTTGTCAACACTTCCACTGGAACAGAATTTGATTAAAAGGGTTTTATCTAGAATTGAGCATGCTTTGTTCAGAGATGTCTTTTAGACCAAGAGAATCTTGAAAGAAGGTGTGAACAACTTAGGAAGTCTAAGAATCCAGAGGTTAAATGTCATGGCAAGCCAGCTTTCTCTACATCAAATTTGACCTGAAGGAACAACTCCGATTGTTTTGAATTAGGCAAACAATCTCTTGGAGTTGCTGAAAATTTGGAGTGATGATATTAGAGGTAGAGATATGTGCCTGTAAATCATTAATGTTGTCGTCTTTCTCTTGTAGTTAGTTCTGGAGAAGTGAAATCAATTTTTGAAAAATTGGAACCTAATATCTCAATTTGGACGTGTTGGTACACAGCCTGCTATCCTAAAGTTTTGATGCCTTGACAAGCCAATTTTTTGGTACCTAGTGTTTCCATGATTCACTTCCCTCTGAATAGAAATGAGGTAGACTTGATAGACCCGGATCCACATAGCAGAATAAGTGGGCACACAAAGCAGATGAAATGAGGTTAATCTCTCATGAAATTGCCAGGTGCGTGATCAGATATGAAGAATAGAAAACTGGTCAACAGAGGTTGTGAATTGTAGAAAGGTCAGAGAGCATAAGCTAATGGCATGTGTAGTCACATTGCTGCATTACGAAAGTACAGTGATGAAAGTGTTGTAGAGACGAGCTAATTTATCATGTGAATTGAGCTACGCCCATCCCTAATCTCTGTGCGATTGAGTTTGATCTGAAATTATGAGGCTCGGTGGTAATCTGGAGGCATCGGGTGTATATATTCATAAGTCATTCATTATATTGCTGAATCTATGGTGAATATACTTATCACTTAGTGGAGAATCGGGTGTGTTACTAAGCACTGTATATCTTCTATAAGCTCCGCTTTCCTTCCCTAAGAGCCACCACTCATGGTGTTTGCCAATTGTTCATTTCTAAGGAACGTTTGGTGAAGAAGGGGGGTCGTGCTCAATCTTCATACTGCCAAATCATTTCAAGATAGCGTTGGTGATGTCTCATATTATATTAATTACTGCCGTATTCATGATTTATGGCTAGTGCTGCCATTTGGGAACAAGAAGTTGGGCAATCAAGAAGTCGAATGAAGATGAAGCCATCGATTGAATTTGTATGTGTATTCCTTATAGCTGGTGCCGTTCTTGTTAAAAGAAAAGAAAAATAAAAAACAATTACTATTTGAAGAGGGACTCGGTTAAAGGATCGGAAGTCAAGAAGTCGCACAGCATAAACAATGTACAGTGTGAAATGTAGCATGGCAATAAGTCTACAGTCGCAACCTTCAATATTTCCACTATGAACGTAGACCGACTAGCCACCTATATATTTAATCAGAGACAACCTTGTGACATGAAGGTCTAAGTAACTAGGCGTGGGTTCCTTCTGGCAGTTGTGATGGTGTGATAGACTCCAGAACTGTGTGATCACTTTAGTTTATTGTGCTTCAGAATACAAAGGTTAGAACATTGTTGTTCCTTATTTGTAATTGTTGCTTAATGACCATAGAAGTATCAGGAGCTTGTGAGATTACTGTGCAGGGATTAGGTTTGAGTATGGTGATTTTCTTGAATAAGGACACTGCCTTTCAAGATTGTGTGGAGTGCGTTTTAATCTTCCGCTGGTTCTGATTCATGAGGACATTTGTCTTAGCTTGGTTCCTTTACTTAAAGTTGTCGTCTGAGAAAAAAGAGGTGGTCGAGGGAAATAAAGAAGCTTTGCAAATTAAATTGGATATCGTGGCAATATCAGGGAGTTCGTAAAAGCCTGAAGGCATATCTGGCACACGACTCTTCTACATGAGATATTTGTCTTCTAGTAATATTGTTCAAGAAGGAACTGTTGTTAAGAAATTTTTGAAGGCTGTACTAAGCAAAGTCAGCATTCAGGAGCAGAATTAATGCTACATATGAGCAAATCTAAAGGAAAAAAAAGGGCAGATCGAAAGAGGATTTAAGGTTCTAAAGATTAGTCAATGGAGGGGAGTTCACTTCCAAAGGATTTCTTTGCAATCTTTGTATTGAAGCAGGGATCAAGAGGGAGTTCTGTGTTCAGCAAAATAGAGTCCTATGTCTCGAGGAACTAGAGTGACTCATTGAAAAGAAGTGAAGGTGTCAGCTAAGTAGGTTGCAGTGAACAAAATTGCACAAGGCAGTCAACCTTGTTTTGACATTGGTAGCACCACAAACCTATTCAGAATAGGGTGATCTGGGATGAGGTTGAGGAGGACAATCTTGGTCTCTCGCAAGTCAGTAGAGCCGGAGGTGTGCATTGGAAACCATTCCCTTAAGGCAAGCTTTGTAGGCAATCTTGGACGAGGAGATCAGGAGGTTGATACGGGTACTTGGAGCTCCAGAGGGAGTCACAACATCATTAAGCTTTGTTATAATGTATATTTCTCTGAGATGGAGAAATATAAGGGAGTCACAACATCATTAAGCTTTGTTATAATGTATATTTCTCTGAGACGGAGAAATATGAGGTGAAAGCCCTTGTAGTGTATATTTCTCTGAGACAGAGAAATATGAGGTGAAAACCCTTATAGTGTATATTTCTCTGAGATGGAGAAATATGAGGTGAAAGCCCTTGTAGTGTATATTTCTCTAAGACGAAGAAATATGAGGTGAAAGCCCTTGTAGTGTATATTTCTCTGAGACGGAGAAATATATACATCTTTGAGATTGAGATGAGACATCATGTTGAGAGACTCTATGACAAGGGTATCTTGTACATCTCTGAGATTGAGATGAGACGTCATGTTGAGAGACTCCACGACGAGGATATCTTGTACATCTCTGAGACTGAAATGAGATGTCATGTTGAGAGACTCCATGACGAGGATATTTTTTGTACATCTTTGAGACTGAGATGTGTCCTTTTTCACAAATGGATGTAGCCATTGTGAACGTCATGTTGAGAGACTCCATGACGAGGATATTTGAGAATACCTCCCTAGCTAAGAGGGAGTGTTAGTGTTTTATAGCTGCGGGAGGTATTTCCTTAAGCACAATTCCAACTCCTGATTGCTTCTTATGCAACATGACCTACTCCTGATGGCTCTAAAAGCTCTAACTGTTCAGTTTCTAATTGCTCCCGATTGCTCCTGACTGTTCCTGACAGAGCCCTTTTCTTCATGACGTTTTTCTATGCGACTGGGATGTGCTCCAGTTGACCCACGTGATGTTTTATGTTGGTTGGTGGCATTTTAAATGTGTTTATTTTGCACGGGTCTTTTATTTTCGAAAGGGAGAAAGTTTAAAATCCATGCATTAACTTTTAGAGGCTTATTATAAGTTTTTTGATATATGAAAAAGTAAATGGTAATTACTTGACTTGGAAGTCAAGTTATCTGAAAATGTAGTTTGTAAGTTTTCATTATTTTCTGATTTCTTGGGAGCCAAGTTTGTCCGTAAGGTACTTTTTGTAACAGGTTTAATTATTATTTTGAGAAGAGGAAAATAGATGGTTTGAGGAGCAAGTTTTTGAAGATTGCGGAAGAATACTCTGTAGAGCAAGTTTGAGCAGCAGCTCATTGCAATGAAACATTTTGAATGAATGAAACTAGTTATTTTTGCTGAATCTATTTTGTGTGTTCTAAATTTCTGTTTTATTCTTGATTGAAAATTGCTGAGTGAAATCATTTCCCAGATTTAATCACTTCACCTTTGCCTCCAGCCCTTCAAAGTGGGTATCAAAGCAGGTTTATAACAGCAGATTTGCAGCCAAAAGGGTTTTCTTAAAATCTCCAGCAAAAGGTTTTCTCACAGCCAACAATGGCAAGCACAAGCACAAGCTTGACAAATCCGCAGATTCCACAGTTTAATGGCAAGAACTATGAATATTGGGCAATTACTATAAGGGCATTGTTTTGCTCACAAGATTTATGGGAGTTTGTTGAGAATGAGTTTCCAGAACCAGTTGATGCAGCAGCATATAATGCATTAACTCAAGTAGAGAAGGATTTATTGAAGGACAACAAGAACAAAGATGCAAAAGCTCTTTTCTTTATTCTCCAAGGAGTGCATGAGAGCATTTTCCCAAGGATTTCAGCAGCAACAAGGTCCAGACAAGCATGGGAAATATTACAAACAGCCTATCAAGGCATGGAAAAAGTTAAAATAGCAAAGCTACAAATATTGAGAAGGGAATTTGAAACTATGTATATGAAGGACAATGAATCTGTAGATTCGTTCTTCACCCAGATCATTGGATTAGTAAATCAAATCAGATCACATGGTGAGACACTTGAAGATAGAAGAGTGGTTGAGAAGATTTTGAGGAGTTTACCCACAAAATTTGAGAACATTGCTGTAACCATAGAGGAAACAAAAGACCTCACTCAGTTTTCAGTCGATGAGCTCCTTGCATCTCTCATTTCTCATGAACACAGGCTGAGTAGATCAACAAACATGTCATTGGAGCATGCTTTCAAGTCACAAGTTTCAATCAGCCAAGGAAGAGGCAGAGGTAGATCAAATTTCAGAGGAAGAGGAAGAAACTCTTACAGAGGAGGACGAAGCAGCCCATCAAGCTCGAGTGGAAGAGGTAGCAGCTATAACCCAACTCATAATCTGTGATGTCCCCTTCTAATTAGGCACTCAGACGTCAGTAGATTAGCCTATTATGTCGACCCTCGTAGGCTAATAGTTCTGGATAGAGGGTCACTTGGTCGGTAAACTTCAGTGTTGATCTCCGGAGTATGGTGGCAGGGTGAATTGTGGCGTTTGGCATGATATTGGTGCTTAATTTAATGATATTCACCTTTTATTTCATCATCCTCGGCCTAGGGACCATGTATTTTAATACGAAGGGGTCACTTTCTATTTTTAAGTTACTATTCATTACTAAAGTGAAAAATATTATAACTTAAGTGAATAGTGTTCACTTTAATGAATAGTGTTTCCTTTGTAAATTTATAAAAGGCAAGAGAGAAAGTTCAAACTTCTTCATGAGATGATCATTTTGCTTGAAGAAGACTTGGGAGTGAAGCTTGGAGGAAGAAGGAGGATAGGGTTTCCTTGTTTCTTGTAGTGGGTGAGCCTGGTGGGGCTTGGTTGTTCGTTTGGAGCTGCTTGAGGGTGTGAAACACCACCTTAAAGTTGCAGATCTGTTATTTTGCTGCTCTTTTGGAGATCTACATTGCTGGTTGCAAGTTATTTTGAGCTTGGTTTTGAGTGGTTTGGGTTGCCGTTGTCTCCAATCTCGATTGTTCAAGAGCTATTCGCGTTTTGTGGTATTTTGGAGCTGTTTTTGGTGAGCTACAGCCAGTCGCACTTTTGTGAGGGTTTGTATCAGCCAAAGCAAAAGAAACGCCCTTTTTACAAGGCTGCAACTTCACCTAAAGGGGGCACCTTTACCCTAGGAGGCTTCCTATTTCGGTTTTTGGTGGGAGAAGTTCGTCTCTGAAAAAAAATCAACATTCCATTGGGCGTGGGTAATGTAGCAGGGCACTATTCACAGTGCTGTTTGGCTGTAAGTTAAAGTAGGATCTATGAAATACTCAGCATCGAATCTAATGTAAGTTATATATTGTAAAGCGACTTTTATGTAATGAAGAAACTATATTTAGACATTGAAATGAGCAATGTACTCAAGTTATTCCATTAGCTTAGTTAATTTGAAGCTTTCATGGTATGCGCATGCGCTTTATGTATCATTCTAGTAATTTTGGTAAACAAAATCAAAGCATAAGAGAAAACGCAAAGACAAACAAAAAATCAGACCTACAAATTAAGTGAAAACAAATCAACCGAGTTTGGTTCATCACATAATCCAACTCAAAATCAGCCTCAAGGCCAAAGGTATGAAAAATCTCAAGTCCAATGTCACTATTGCAAAAAGTTTGGACATTATTTGAGTGAATGTAGAAAGAAGCAGTATGATTTCAGCAAACAAAATGCAAATTTTACAAAAGAAAATCAAAATCAAAGGTCAAAACCCAGCACTATGTTTTTGGCATGTAATGTTGCACAAGCAAATGAAAAAGATGTATGGTTTTTAGATTCAGGCTGTAGTAATCATATGACTGGGAATTTATAAATGTTTTCTAGTTTGGATGAGAATGCAAAATCTAAAGTAACATTGGGCAATGATAATAAAGTAGAAGTCAAAGGAAAATGAAATGTTAACATTCTAACTAAACAGGGGGAGAAGAAATATATTTCAGATGTCTATTTTGTGCCAGGTTTGAAACACAATTTAATGAGCATTGGACAGCTTGTTCAAAAGGGTTATAGAGTACTTTTCAAGAATAAAGTTTGCATAATTTTAAACAAATATCCAAGTAATCAGCTTATAACTAAGGTTCAAATGAGCAACAATAGAATGTTTCCCTTGAGGATAAAACCAGATTTGAGTATAGATTGTGTTCAAGCACACCATTCAATGTCTCCACAAGAAGGTAAAGAAGAAAACGCAGCTGTCATGGAAACAATCTTTCAGGCAGAAATAAAAGATGTAGATTGGCTTTGGCACTTAAGATTTGGGCATTTGAACTTTGCTGCTCTAAATTTGCTTCATAGGAAAAACATGGTTAAGGGAATAACTTTAATAGAAAAACCAGAAAAAATATGTGAAGGTTGCATCTTAGGAAAGCAACATAGAGAATCATTTCCAGCAGGGAAGTCAACTAGAGCAAAAGCCCCTTTAGAGATTGTACATTCAGATTTGTGTGGGCCAATGCAAACACCTTCAATAGGTGGTAGATTTTACTTTTTGACATTCATTGATGATTACTCAAGGAAAACATGGGTTTATTTTTTAAAACATAAGAGTGAAGTTTTTGATTACTTTCAACAATTCAAAGCTTTTGTTGAGAAACAAAGTGGGCATTACATCAAAGCATTGAGAACAAATAGAGGAGGTGAGTACATTTCAAGAGAGTTTTTAATTTTTGCAAAGCTCATGGGATTCACAAGCAATTTACAATTAGATATACACCTCAGCAAAATGGGGTAGCTGAAAGGAAAAACAGAACAATCATGGAAATGGCTAGAAGCATGTTAAAAGCCAAACATTTGCCAAATGAATATTGAGCTGAAGCTATATCATGTGCAGCATATAATGAATAGGTGTCCAACAAAAAGTGTTATCAATATGATTCCGGAAGAAGCATGGACTGGAACAAAACACAATGTTTCACACATGAAAGTTTTTGGTTGTGTTGCATATGCTCATGTGCCAAATGAATTGAGAAGAAAGTTGGACAGCAAAGGAGAAAAGTGCATATTTGTGGGATACAGTGATGAATCCAAGGCATACAAATTATACAATCCAATCAGCAAGACGGTAATAATCAACAAGGATGTGCAATTCGTAGAAGATGAAGCTTGGGATGGAAGTTTGGAGAAAACAATCAACATTGCAGCCAACTTGCCACAAGATGATAATGAAGGTTCTATACCAACAAATACTCCATCAAATGTGATTCCTTCCACTCCCACTCATGGTCAACAAATGACACCATCAACAAATGTAAGAACAACAATAAGAGGACAGCAAACACCATCTACGGCAAGGATTTCAAGTGCTGGACCAGCAAGTCCACATTCCACAAGTCCAAGTTCAAGTGACATGTCAAACCCCACACTAGCAAGCTTAAGAAGGCAGAAAATCAGAAGTTTAAGTGAGATTTATCAGCAAAATGAAGGTGAAAATAATGCAGGTCAGCATTCTCTTTTTGCTTTATATTCACATGTTGAAGATCCAATTCATTTTGAAGATGCTATTAAAGAAGAAAAATGGGTGCAAGCAATGGATGATGAAATAGATGCTATTGAAAAGAATGAAACATGGGAGTTTGTGAATCTTCCACAAGGAAAAGAGATGATTGGAGTTAAATGGATTTACAAAATTAAATTGGATGCTAATTGTGAAGTACAAAAGCATAAAGCAAGGCTTGTAGCTAAAGGATATTCACAGCAACCCGGAGTAGACTACAATGAGACATTTGCACCGGTTGCACGTTTAGACATTGTGAGAATGATACTTGCCACAACAGCTCAAAACAAGTGGGCAGTATATCAAATGGATGTAAAATCAGTTTTTTTGAATGGTTATCTTGAAGAAGAAGTTTATGTGGAACAACCACTTGGGTATGAGATTTTGGGTCATGAAAACAAAGTTTACAAGCTAAAAAAAGCATTGTATGGACTCAAACAAGCCCCAAGAGCTTGGTATAGCAGAATTGATAGTTATCATTTACAGAATGGCTTCAATAGGTGCAGCAGTGAGCCAACATTGTACACCAAGGTAAATGAAAAAGGTGAAATTTTGATTGTGTGTTTATATGTGGATGATTTAATATTTACGGGTGATCTATCAATTGAAATGTTCAAATCAGCAATGAAGAAAGAATTTGAGAGGACTAATTTGGGTTTAATGAAGTACTTTCTTAGCATTGAAGTGAATCAAAATGAAAAAGGTATATTCATTTCTCAAACAAAATATGCAAATGACATTTTGAAAAGGTTCAATATGGTGAATTGCAAAGCAACCCCAACTCCTATTGTCACAGGTTTGAAGCTAAGCAAAGATGACAAAGGAGTAGATATAAATCCAACCTTGTACAAAAAGCTTGTTGGCAGCCTTATGTATTTAACAGTCACAAGGCCAGATATAATGTATGCTGTAAGTTTAATTTCTAGATTCATGGAGACACCAAAAGATACACATTGGAAAGCTGGAAAAAGAATTTTGAAATATGTTAGTGGAACAAGAAACTATGGAATATTCTACTCAAAGACAAGTGATTTTAGGCTGATAGGATACACTAACAGTGATTGTGCAGGGAGTATAGATGACAAAAAAAGCACTTCAGGTTATGTTTTTCACTTTGGTACAGGTATAGTTTCATGGGCTTCAAAGAAGCAACCAATTGTTACTCTTTCATCAGCTGAAGCAAAGTATGTAGCAGCCACAAGTGCATCATGTCAAGCAGTTTGGATGAGAAGAGTGTTGAAAGAGTTGAATCAAGAACAAGTAGAGGCAGCAAAGATCTATTGTGACAACAACTCAACCATAGCATTGTCAAAAAATCCAGTCTTACACAAGAGAAGCAAACACATAGACACAAGATTTCATTTCATTAGAGAACTAATCAACAATGAAGAAATCTTTTTGGAATTTTGCAGGTCTGAAGATCAATGTGCAGATATTTTCACAAAGGCGCTTGGAAAAGACAATTTCATCTACCAAAGAGATCGTTTGGGTATCATTGACAACAGTAGTTGTAATTAAGGGGGAGTGTTGGAAATAATTCCAACTCTTGATTGCTTTTGATGCAACATGACCTATTCCTGATGGCTCCAAAAGCTCTAATTGTTCAGTTTCTAACTGCTCCCGATTGCTCCCGATTGCTCCTGACTGTTCCTGACAGAGCCCTTTTCTTCATGACATTTTTCTATGCGACTGGGATGTGCTCCAGTTGACCCACGTGATGTTTTATGTTGGTTGGTGGCATTTTAAATGTGTTTATTTTGCACGGGTCTTTTATTTTCAAAAGGGACAAAGTTTAAAATCCACGCATTAACTTTTAGAGGCTTATTATAAGTTTTTTGATATATGAAAAAGTAAATGGTAATTACTTGACTTGGAAGTCAAGTTATCTGAAAATGTAGTTTGTAAGTTTTCATTATTTTCTGATTTCTTGGGAGCCAAGTTTGTCCGTAAGATACTTTTTGTAACAGGTTTTATTATTAGTTTGAGAAGAGGAAAATAGATGGTTTGAGGAGCAAGTTTTTGAAGATTGCGGAAGAATGCTCTGTAGAGCAAGTTTGAGCAGCAGCTCATTGCAATGAAACATTTTGAATGAATGAAATTAGTTATTTTGCTGAATCTATTTTGTGTGTTCTAAATTTCTGTTTTATTCTTGATTGAAAATTGCTGAGTGAAATCATTTTCCAGATTTGATCACTTCACCTCTGCCTCCAGCCCTTCAAAAATGAGTGTGAGGGATGTTAAGAAGGGCTAAGGAAACCAAGCTGCTGGCTGCTCAAGCAAAACAGCACCTACAGAATATCAAGGAACATTTTAGTCACATGGATCATGAGAGGCAGTAGCGAGATACACTTCTTCGTCAATCTCTAATACTTCCAAGGGAGGAAACTATGATGGTAGAAAATGAAGGCCAATCAGATTTGCATGAACTTGTAGAGAGGTATGATTTTGAAACCAAATCAGAAAATTAATTGTGTGCAAATGATTTTAATCATAGGCTTCATGAAACACATCATTTGAAGACCCAATTGAAGGCACAAGTCAGGGTTAAGGAAGAGGAAGTTGTGCACATACTTTGTGGACCAGCAAAGAATGATTGCTATGCATATGCAGAGAACATTTGTGATTCAGATTTGGTTAAGAGTTTTACCATTATTTGAGAGCTCAATGAGCCTACTTATGTTTTCACACCATGCTATCATGATGATGATCCTTTGAGTGAACACAATTCCCAGCTTCAAAACTTAAAGGAGATGTATGTGCATGGGGATGTTGAGTTTCAGCTGGACTATAGTCCAAGGCATGGAAATGAGCATGAGAGCAGAAAATTTTCAGACCCAATCTATTGGTTTTCAGCTCACACCTTGATGATTGATAGCTGTTTTAAGTTGCTGATCATGGAGTTTTCAGACTGTACGTTGATGTTTGCAGCTGTTTGGATGGTGCTAAGTCTCGTGCTCAAACTGATTAAATGTTTTTATGATTTCTTTGATTTTCACCGTTTGACAGATGCAAGCATTTTGTCAAACAGTTTGCTTGCAGGTTGGTCTGACTTATTTATACATGTAGAAATTGTTTACATCAAATTCATAATATGTAGCACTTCCAAGTTTGTCAATATTTAGCATTTATTTCTATCCATGACTCAAATTGTTTTATGCTAAACATACAGTAAATAACACTGAAAGGGAATGGGGCTCACATTCAAATTGACTTTTAGATTACACAGGTTCGATTCCCATCATACAATGCAAAATATTAAATATAAGAAATTATGCACCTTAATAATTTGCAGCCATCGTTATTATCTTTCTGTGCAGGTATCATATTCCCTATACTTCATAAGCGGCCTCAGAGATATGCCAGTTCAGATACCATTCAGGTGAATCGACAATAGGCAGATTGTGGCTCTTTCAATGGCAGTTGACTGTTAGTCTTAGCGGCTCAAACAATGTACAACTCCAGATTATTATTGATGGGATGAGGCATAAAATAATGAGAATCATAAGCCCAATTCCAAACCAAATGGCGGCGCTAGGAAATAAGAAGGCTTCAATTCAATAATCTAACCAAACTCCATCCATGTCAAAAATTTAACAGCCAATGATTGGCTCAGTGAAAATGAGTATTGTGTCAGCGACAATCTTCAAATGAGAGGCCTGATAGTATGATAAGCCAATAGTATATCATGCGGTGGTGTAATCACTAAATCAGTGGCTTTTTAATATCAAATACTGGCACATAATATATGACCCCCACGCTCAGCATCAAATGAAATAAAATAAGGTGGTGGTAATATTCTTCATAGAGCCGGATAATCTCCTTACGACAGCGCTGATATTAAACCATTGCCCTTAATAAAATATAATTGATAGCAAATATATAAACCTTTGAATACATGTGCAATGCAAACCCATATTCTGAATAATGACAAACCATAAAGGTGGTGGCCTCAATATATTTGTAAAATACTGTGAATAAGACAAAACTCTGACGGTTGACAACATTAACCCATTATCCTCCCATACAACAATGCTTGAAATAAGGAAAGCTTCGATTCACCTTAATATCTTCAATACAGTTGGTCAATATGCAAAGTTATCGACCAGTCTGATAATTATCACAATGAAGGAAACTATATTCTTCATACCGTATTGATGAATAGCATTGATCACATTTCCCCTTTAACACAAACACATCGAACTCCTTATTCTGATCAACAAAGATATCAACCAATAACAATAGTAACATTCAATCCATTTTGGAAAATAACTGCAAAATTTGAAGAATACCAACATAAATATTTGTAAGTGATCTCCCAATTTGAAGAATCTGATTGATTCCTCCAAGACCATCTAGGGTAGATGGTTTCATTGCTGAAAATGGCTTTCCCAGGCATCCATCCCGAGAGCAAATTTGAGAAACTCACAAATTAATGTTCAAGAGAAAATAATAATCATTCACCTCTTTCCTCAAACCCAAAACTCATTTTATAACCTTGATTGACGGTTTGTGCGGTTATCACATTTATTAAGTGACTTTAATTAATATTGATTTCTTAAAGTCACTTTATCAATTATTTAATTATTACCTTTTAATTATTTTTAGGTAATAATATTAAATAATTATTTAATTCTCTTTTTGATATTTTAACTTTTGAGAATTAAATAAAATTATTCTCACTGTCAAAAATGGGACATTACAGATGGATTTGTGTGCTTGGGATTGTCACTACAACATGGGGAGGTTGCATGATGATGAGACCCTATCATCTATGACAACAAAAGCATTTTTAGAATGATCATAGGTCTGATTTTCAGTTTTCCTAGTGCTGTTCTGATTTATACCAGTAGCCTTGAGTGGGTATACATGCTTGATTATGCACATATGATGGATATTTTTTTCATGTCCATATGGGACAATTCAGATTTAGATGGATAGTTGGTGATGATAACATGCTGAGAGATACTTATCTCTTCATTTTGCAGTTGGTGTGATAGTTTAATAACTTGGGATCCCAGTATTGGTGTGATTGGTACAAATACTTCACAAGGATTGTGGTGAATTGCTTCACAACATTTGGATGATTGATATTTGTATCAGAGTGGAGCAACAAAAGACTTGGTGCAGGTGGTTGTGTTTCAAAGAGCATTATTATGATATCACCTATCACATATTGATATACATAACACCTTTTAGGGCCTTGGATAGATATGACGCTTTGTCTTTGGTAGACTTATCATTTATTGACAGAGGAGCCTTCAGAGTGAAGGGGTTGATACAAGATATGTACACGACACTTGAGGTTGATGAACTGCTTTTCTTGTTTCTACAGCTATACAAACATATTACAGTGAGGAGTGGTGCAGGGAAGCTGAAGCTTCATTTCTACGTCCCTTTCAGGATTGAGAGTGGAGTTGGAGAGGATGCTTATGAGTCGAAGCTACCTAAGGGTAGCTGGATTCATAATATGTTTCATGCATCTTGCCTCAAGAGGGCAAGTTAGCAGCATATGGGAGATCACCAACCTTGAGGAGCAGAATTTCAAAGTTTGAAGGATGGAGCAGATTTGAGTTTGAGTGTGTATGGGCGGTATTGTTTCATTTTTGGCCACTGGAATTCACTTTACATACTATTCTTCATTTTCTCTATGGGAGGAGTAGCCATAAGTTGAGGAGCAAGGTGATCATGGAGTACTTGACTAGTTGGAGAGACTTGCCACTTGAGGATGTTTTGCAATATTCAGGCTTGCAATTGCTTGTGGGCAAGCAATTCCAGGAAGGGAGGATTGTAATGTCCCATTTTCCTACCCTAAATCCACCCTATTTTAATAGTGTTTTAAAACACTAACATATATATTATATAATATTAAAATATAAATAATTAAAAAAATAATAATAAATAAATACTAAATAAAATAAAATAAGAATACTTTATTGGGGTCGGCCAAGATTGGAAGAGAAAAAGAAAAAAAAGCAGATAAAATAAATATTTTTATTTTGTGGAGGTCTGCCAGATTTGGAGGGATAAGGTAGCTATAAATATAAGAACATTTGAGGTCATTTGGGCATCCATTCATATCTTATTTCATTTTGAAGATTTTTCTCTTTGGCTACATCTTTGGTTGGGCTTCATTCCAAGTATGAAAACCCTTGTGAATGTGGTGAGTTGGACGAAACCCTAACTCATCTTGTGGAGAACTCATGATAGAGTTCTAATTGCACTTCATTGGATACATTTGGAGATTTGGAGCATCATTGCATAATCAGATCCCTAAATTGGAGCGCCACTTTGGAGCAGACCCGAGCACCCACCTTTGGAGGGCGATTTTGCATTTTTGGAGCAGCAAAACCCTAAGCGCTTGCCAAGGAGGAATTCACCTATGTAGAGTTTGATTTTTTATGACTATTCTGCATATATTTGGTATGTACAATCATAGTTTTAGGTCTGATTTGTAGAGCAGAAATCTGGGCATATGTTTGACATGTTTGAGCCCATGAATTCATGGTAAAATTAGTCCAGAATATTCAGTTTTGTAGCAGCAAACTTCTTCAATCAGAAATCAGATTGATTGGACCTATGTTTGGCACTTGGATGGTTGATTTTCATGGTTGCTATCATAGTTGATGTTATCTATATGTTTGGCATAGTTTTATGGATGTTTGGTATATGTTTATTGAATGCCTATAAGTGTTTATCATTCTGAAAATAAAAATTAGAATTCAGTCCTAGGGTTTGAGCATAAAACTAAATCAGAAAGGGTAGATCCCATTGGGGATACTATAGACTAATTTTACAAGCTGCCATTAATATTAGCAATGACCACACCAAGGGTTTGGCCTCCAACTACCAGCTTGTGGTTGATGAGATAATTGTCTTAGTATCCTTGCCTCTTGAGATGAGCCTAGCTGGCTCCTTCTGAAACCCCTGTTGTTTTGCTTATCTTTTTTGTGTTTTTTTAGTTTTTTAGAGAAATTCTAGACAAAAGTAGAAGGGGCGATAGCATATAAATGTTGATAAAACACAAATCTGAACTATTTATGATAAAATGTAATTGCAAAAAGTATTAAACAACCATCACAAAGAGATTGCAAATGATAAACGTGTTGATGATTAGATAGCTGCATGAGTAATCTCCAGATCAGAAAGAAGAATAAATTTAAATGTAGCAAGTTGCTATTTAAATTTATATATATTAGATTTAATGAAGAGGTGCTTCATCAAGTTTAAAAGAATAAAATATTAAAAGATAAAATAAATATTATTTATTTTTAAGAAGCCGACTTGCATTGAAAATCGCGCCTCCTCTTGAAAAGACGTGTTTTGTGTTTGAGGCCGACTTGATTCGTGAAGAGGTGCAATTCCTTATTGGTGTATATATACAAGTTGTATCTCATTCATTTCATCAGCAAGTTCATTCAGTTTATTTGAAGAAGAAGTTCGCCTTACTTCAGCAGTTCGTGATTTATCTATCAGCAGATTGATTCAAGGAGAATCATCTTGTTTGTATCAGTGCATCTAGGAGAGGTGTTGTTCATTGTATCATTGAGGCATTGAGTTGTAAGCAGATTGCTGCTATTATTTATATCAATAAATAGGAGATATATTGGCTGGGTTTGTTTCCCTCGGGTTGGAGGGTTTTCCCAGGGTATTGGCTGTGTCATTGTGTCAATTTTGAATTAATTTTTGCATTCTAATCTGATCATATAAAACTAACATGGTATCAGAGCGGGTTTGAAGAGGATCCCGATCAGATTTATAATTAATTCAGCGATACCCCTGTTTATTTTCTCATCCTTATTCACCTTTATCTATTCGTCAAGATGGTGAATGGTCTTAAGATTTAGGATAGGTTTGAGGGAGTGTCAAACTTCACTTCGTGGAGATTCAGGATCATGCTCACTTTGGAGGAAAACAAGTTGGCAGAGTTTGTGGAGAGCTCCGCCCCCGAGCCTACGGATGAAGAAGAAAAAGGCCCTATGGAAGAAGAAAGATATTAGGGCAAAGAAGATGTTGGTTGATTCGGTGAAGGATCATATTGTTTCTATCGTCTCCAAGTTAAGGACTCCGAGAGAGATGTTCAAAACCCTAGAGGAGATGTACGAGATCAACAACACCAGCCAGACTCTTGCACTGAAGCAACAACTTCATCACTTGAAGATGGCGAAGGGAGAAACTGTCATTGCCTACTTCATGAGAATAACTGAATTGAGAGATCAGCTCTCGTCTATTGGGCATGTTGTCGATAGCAAGGATCTAACCATGCTGGTTCTCAATGGTCTCCCTCCATCCTGGGAGTCTTATATTCAGGGAATCAATGCAAGATCAAAACTTCCCAAGTTTGATTGGTTGAGGGCAAACTGTATTCAAGAAGAGTCTAGGTTGGTGGCAAGAGGTATTGGGCAAAGCTTTGTCAATGAAGGCCTTCATGTTCTTGCCACACAATCCTCAAAGAAGAAAGGGTATTTCAAAAGAAACAGAGATAGAGGAGTTGATGGTGGCCCTGCATTTAAGAAGAAGAGGGACCTCTCCAAGGTCCAATGCTTTCGATGTGACAAGTATGGTCATTTTGCAAAGGAATGTCCTTCCAGGCCTAAGCAGTAGGCTGCCTTTGCTAATGTCGATGAAGCCTCCATGTAGAAGGATACAAGTGAATACCTGTTCTATTCAGCCTTGTCAAGCAATGTATCTACCGACACCAATACTTGGCTGATAGATAGTGGTGCCTCTCGACACATCACCGGATCTAGGGAGCATCTATCTGATTTGGTGATGAAAGATTCTAGCGAACAAGTTATTATTGGAGATGATGCTAGTTACTCGGTTAAGGGAGTTGGGACTTCATCTCTTCACTTGGATTCCGGCGATTCCTTACAGTTGGATGATGTGCTATTCGTTCCAAGCATCAAACAAAACCTTGTTTCCATTTCAGCCTTGGAAGACAAGGGTTATCAAGTTGCTTTTTCAGAAGGTAAAGTTCTCATATGGGCGAAGAACTCTAACATCAAGACTGCTCGGATGATTGGAGTTAGACATGGGTGTCTCTACAGGCTATGCACACGCCCCATTCAGGCTCTAGTACATGACTCTGCAAGTTTGTGTGATCTTTGGCACCGAAGATTGGCTCACCTTCACTTTCGAGCACTACCTATTATGGAGAAGATGGTGACTGGCCTTCCTAAATTCAACCAGAAGCATGAAGGAACCTGCAAAGGCTGCACTTTGGGTAAGAATACAAAAGGTCCATTCCATAGTAGTGAAAGTAGATCCAAATGTGTCTTAGATCTTATTCATTCTGATTTATGTGGTCCAATGTTTGTTGCGTCTTCGAGTAGTTTCTTGTAGTACATTATTTTTATTGATGACTACTCTAGAAAGACTTGGATCTATTTCTTGAAATCTAAAGAATCTGAGGAGATATTAGAGAGGTTCAAAGAGTTCAAAGCTCAGGTGGAGAATTTGTCCGGAAAGAGGATCAAGGTCTTGAGATCTGATAACGGAGGAGAGTACACTTCTGTTCTCTTTTGTAACTTTTGCATTGAAGTAGGGATTAAGAGGGAGCTTAACATTCCTTATAATCCTCAACAGAATGGTGTTGTAGAGAGAAAGAACAGATCTATCGTGGAAGCAGTCAAAGCCATGATTCATGATCAAGACCTGTGTTGTACCCAAACCAAATTTTTTGCTTCATTAAGACATTTTGCTTAAAATGGTCTAAACCTTGTAAAAGTGGGGTCAAAACTCAATTTTTGGGCAAATCAAGTATGGGCTTTTGGTCAGTATGATGCCAGGAAGATACTGTCAAAATTTGGAAATTTTGAAAATTAGGGTTTTTGAACTCTATTTTTAGGTCAAAACCCTAAAAATAGGAACTTGTCAGAATTGGCTGAAATTAATTTTGATTGGCTTATTTCACATCACGATCATAGTGGTGAAGTTAGTTTCAGTTAAAAGTCAGTTTAAGCCTGGTGGGTAGTTTTCAAATTTTCAAGAGAAAAGTTAGGACCTTCGAGGTCATCAATGGCGGTTGGCTAGTACCAGGTATCAAAATCTAAGCCTGAAACTCAAAGCAAAACATTCTATGATGAAAGATGCTTCTTGACGGAGGGGATTTTCAGATTGGCAAAAAGTGCTAAAATATTTTAAGTCTGGAAACTTTTCACTATGTAGTGTGGGAGACGCTTGCGCAATCAACGTGTAAATCAACTTTACGCATCCGTACATGTGAAAATCGTGAGATGCAGTCATATACACATGTCCGCAGTGGTGATATCTCGACATGGTCAACCTCAGTAGCTGATGTTGTGTTTACAGAGTACGAAATGATGGAAAATATGAAGTTTAGAGCAAATCTGCGCCCCTGTAGGCCAAGGGCGCCCTTCCATTTGAAGGTCAAGATTCAGCTGCTTTGGGTTGCGAATACATTCATTCTTTTCAGTTTTTAGTCAGCTTTCAGACTAGCTATGGAGCTAGTCCGTCTGAATTGCAGAACTCTGATGAACGAAGGCAGAAGTAGGTAGAATGAGGAATATACACATCATGGAGGCAGTCAAAGAAAGCAGATCTGCGCCCCTGTAGCCCAGGGGCGCCCTTCTTTTTGAAGGCCCAGATTTGAATGCATGTGCTTGCTGATAGTTTCAGTCTCTTCAGAATCAGTCTGGCTTTCCGATGAACTATCAAGCAAAGGCGTATAGAGTACAAAACTCCGGTTATCAGTGTCGGAAGCTGAGATTGCAGGCAGGATGCATGTCACAAGAAATTGCTAGTTCATGGTTTGAGCGCCCCTGTAGCTCAGGGGTGCCCTTGAATATGATTCACTAGATGAATGAATTTGTAGTTGAGGTCTTCTTGAGATCTTTTCCAGCTCAGTCTAGCTTTGTAATGCACCAGTTCGCGAGACGATCCGATTTTCTAATTGACCATGACAGAGGTTCTACCGAGCATGTAAAACAGAGGATGGAAAAACGTAGCTACACATAGCTGCACATCTGTAGGCTAGGGGCGCCCAGCCTTTAAGCCCGTCAGATGGGGTTATTTGCATTTGCAGTCTTCGTGAGACTTGTGCGCGATTACTCCAGCTATCCAATGAGTCCAGTCGTCAACCTCCGGGTTTTGGCGAACGCTCGTACGTGCGAGGTCAAGTTGGTGAAGCTGAAAAGTGAGAGTGATTGGAGACAACCAAAAAAATGGCCAAGTATGGCAAGTACACATCTCCTTGAAAAAGGCGCCTTTCTCTTTGAGGCCTTAGAAGCAGTTTTCTTGCTTCGTCGTCTCCAGAGACATCTCTTGTAAGTTGACTCAACTATGTAGAGAGACAGACGATGCGCACATCGGAGTACTCCAGCTCCCGGTGTCAGGGGTCAAAGTATGGTGTTCAAACGAAAGTCACTTTTGTCAAAATGGTATTTGTGCCTTCATAGGCTAGGGGCGCCCATCTTTTTGGGTTTCCTGATACAGCTTTCAGATACCTTACAGTCATTGGATGCAGAGTATTTCCAGTCACGCAATGAATCTACTATTCAGTCAGTAGGGTTATTCACCGTCAGCGGCAGTTTGAAGCGTCAGAAGGCAATACTTGGTCATGCAAATGCAAACAAATTTCACCCATGGATGTACTACATCATTGGTCGAATCATCTCTAGGCAAGAGCATTATGACTGGGCATCCTTCATCAACGATGTTATTCACGAGCAAATCACCGGTTTCCTAGTTGCACACCAGTTTCATATGTGTTCCTACCTTGTGTACTTGATCGCCTATCAGGGTCAGTTTAACGGGTTGAACACGGAGGGCATCCTCAGTGCACAAAAGGTCTATTGTTATTATGATCAGCTTGAGTTCACAAAGGCTGAAAGTCATTTCAAACGTGTGCAGGAGGCTTTCTTGACTTATACATTGAGAAACTTGGACCGGGAGTTGCACATTCGTATCTCAGCAGTTGCTAGAGCAGCAATGGAAGGTTGGGCAAACTGGTACATTCAGTTCCCTACATACACCTATATTCGTGTTTATGGATACACAGGAAATCCAGCTATGCTACCACGTTATCCTTCGGATAAGACAGTGTTCATGGAGTTCCTGAGGCAGCTGTATGAGGTGCACAAACGTTTGTGCCACAAGCGTAAACAAGTTGCCAACTTTCCTTTGTAGTTCGGGATATATTGGTGCAAGACAACAGTTGATGCTAAAGCTGCTAGACAGGAGTTGGAGAATTGCAAACTCAAGTACCTGGTTGCCACACGCACATATGATCCTTGGGGTCATTACGCAACACGCCTTGGTAGTCGCTCTTATCACAAACCCACATTGGAGGACTACTAGGTGAATTGCGAGGATGACTTCGAGGTACGCAAAAGCAGCTATAGCAGGTTTTCTCTTCCGCAGATTTCTGTCTTCTTGGCAGAAGGAGTGGAAGGTTTGTTAGAAGATGAGGGAGATACACTTCCTCAATTTTATAGAGAGCAGGTTGATGGACAACCACTGCCGTTAGTGAATTGATATGCCAAAGAGTTCTCATCGGTGAAGGAGAGGTCGAACAGGGTCATCCAGAATAGTATGCTTTATCTAGAAAGCAGAAGGACCAGAAGGGTATCCATGCCTAGAGCAGAGCCGCCACCTGTGGGAGTTGTACTACCTTCCTCGTCAAAACCTAAGCAGAAGAAGAGGAGTAACCCTCCTAGAAAGAATCCAACGCCTAGTAACTCAAAGGGAAAAGCACCTGTTGCTGTTCCACATGTAGAGCCTGTCAGAGAAGTTGTTCAGAGTTCACCGCAGCCTGAAGTTCAGCCACATATGCCGTCACTGACACCAGAGCAGCCTCCAATTCCAATTCACATCGATTTGGACTTGGATTCTCCACCTCGCAGTAACACCTTTACACATTCACTTTCGTCGGATCCTCCTATTACTAGTACAGATCATTCCAGTGGGATTAGTCGGGATTCGTCTTGGTTTGAGAGTCAGCTGGGAAGAAAGAGGAGACAACCATCTTATGTGCTTGACCATTCAGATTCCGATCATGTTATAGATGTGCTTGACAAAAGGATCAAGAAACAGGTCCACATTGAGAGGAATGCAGGCAAGGAGATCATCGTTGAGACTGCCACACCTCCCTAGGATAAGAGTCTAGACGAGATGGAAGCTCAAGACTTCGAAGTGATCACAGTCAACTTCGGTAGAAGTACTCGCCAAACGAACATTGACCTCCTACAGATTGCTACAGATAGTGCAAGGGATAAAATGGTGAAGGATGGAGAAGATAAATCAGCTCTCAAGGCTAAAATACAGTAGCTTCGCCAGTATATTTCTAGCCTTGTACACAGGACATGGGATGTTGTCACCGCACTTCCACATATGTTAGAGCCACTAGCAGAACAGGGTCAACTTGATCACTTGGTTGCATATGGCAAGCGGTTAGATGAGTGGGAGGAGTTTGTTACTAGAGGCCGCCTTGTACTTTCAGAGTTATACCAGTTGCGGTACAATGCACGTGAGCTTCATCTACAACTTCAGGATGAGGAGTGTGACTTGGCTATTAGTATACCCAGGGATGAGATCCTGATTGCTAACTTGGGGTTGTCATTTGACTCAGTCACAGATGCACAAGATAAAGAGGATGTCTATACTTGGAGAACACAGTTGATCTTCAAGACTAAGATAGATGAAACAATAGCATCAGAGTTGGCTGAGAGCAAGGAGCATGTTACTAGTGCACTCCGCTATATAAGAAACTTTGTGTCTCAATTACCATGACAGTATCAGCGTGTGGGTGGTTACTATGTTGAGCTTGCTGATGTTCAGTCAGAGCTCCAAGCACTTGTTCACGGTATTTTTAGTGGTGAGACCATTGGCTGTAAGATGAATCAACTTACAGTCATGTCAGCATTGTTTGATGTGGCAACTAGGAGTAAAGGCGAATTTCAGTGTCAGATCACTAGTGGAGAAGAAATGTTGCATAGACATGGGATACTTCGTCAGAGCTTCAATTCCCCAAAAGGTGATGCAATCAATGACTTCGTGGATGGGTTGATTGCTTGAGCTCAGGGCTAGTAGACTTCAGTTCCAACCTTTCGGGATAGATTTCATGCACGACAGTTAACTTGACGCTTCTTTCCAAGTTAACTTGCTATTTCACATCTCACGCATGTCTATCTTGGAAGTATCTACATTCACTTGGAGTTTCTTTTTTTTTAGGGTTTACGTTAATTGATGGTAGTATTCCAGTTAACTTCCTTTCAATAAGGACGTGCATGCTTGCACATTGTCCACTTAGATTAGATGTTTCGGTTAACTGATGGTAATTTGCCAGTTAACTGTATAGTTTCCATTATTAGGGTTTAGCAATAAGATCTCGCATGCACTGCAAGACTGTAGTTGACTCAAGGTGATTTTAGGGTTGCCTACACCTTTGATGTCTATAAATAAGAGCTTTCAGCTCATTTGTAATTAACTTTTGCACGAGAGAGTAATATATGCTGTGCCACCTTGCCTGTAATATTGCCTATTTTGTATCTGTTCAAGAGTATTTATTGTGATGATGAATTGTTATGCCACTCGGGTTTCATGCAGTTATTATGGTGAATGCTCATCCTCGTTAAATGGGGTTGCTGGTTTGATCGTTGTCGTATGCGTGTCTCGTCTATGTATGCAATACACTGTCTCAGTTGTTGCGTAATGACCCTAAGGATCATATGTGCGTGTGTCAACCAGGTACTTGAGTTTGCAATTCTCCAACTCTTGTCCTGCAGCTTTAGCATCAACTGCTGTCTTGCACCAATATATCCTGAACTGTAAAGGAAAGTTGGTAGCCTATTTACGCTTGTGGCACAAAAGTTTGTGAACCTCATATAGCTGCCTCAAAAACTCCATGAACACTGTCTTATCTGAAGGATAATGTGGTAGCATAGCTGGATTTCCTGTGTATCCATGGACATGGATATAGGTGTATGTAGGGAACTGAATGTACCAGTTTACCCAACCTTCCATTGCTGCTCTAGCAATTGCTGAGATACGAATGTGTAACTCCCGGTCCAAGTTTCTCACTGTATAAGTCAAGAAAGCCTCTTGCACACGTTTGAAATGACTTTCAGCCTTCGTGAACTCAAGCTGATCATAATAACGATAGACCTTCTGTGCACTGAGGATGTCCACCGTGTTCAACCCGTTAAACTGACCCTGATAGGCGATCAAGTACACAAGGTAGGAACACATATGAAACTGGTGTGCAACTAGGAAATCGGTGATTTGCTCGTGAATAGCATCGCTAATGAAGGATGCCCAGTCATAATGCTCTTGCCCAGAGATGATTCGACCAATGATGTAGTACATCCATGGGTGAAATTTGTTTGCATCTGCATGACCTGAGACACGATTAAGCAGTGTAATCAGAATACTATACTCATCCTTGAACTCGCCACGACCTACGTTGTTTGGCAAGTTGGTCTTTTTATGTTTCAGCCACCTCTCTGTCATCTTACTCTGACACTTATCCAATTCAGCATTGAATGCTTGCTTGCTTTGATTCATGGAAATGACCAACCCATTTGGATGTTGAGGAATACCTAGACTTCGCTCGATGTCAAGGGGTTTGAGACTGCATATGACACGCCCATCTACTGACTGTATCTCCCATGCAGTAGAATTGTAATGCTTAATGCAAGACATTACAAACTCTACGCAATGAACTGAGATAGGTATGAAAGTAGCCTCAAGTAACTCTGACTGCTGAATTTTCTTGATTATCGAATCTTTGATCTTGAGTGGATCCAAAACTACTTCTGGAAGCACCTTATGTAGATTCGTGTCAACTGTTTCAATGAAGTCATGAGTCAAGACTGACTTGGTCTTGAATTCGAGTTGAGTGAACTGCATTCTGAAAAACTCGCCTGTTGATTGTGAACACGGCTATATTCTGACTACTTTTCTGGAAAGCTAAAAATACTCTGCTAAGGCTAAAAATAGCTCGTCAAAAGTAAATTTTTACGGAAAATTCAGAGATATGGGTTTTGTCCAGAAAGTGATTCTAAGACAACCCAAAACGCCAAAAATGTAAAAATTCGACCTCTACTCAGCCATGCAAAGGAATTTCGGTTGAGAAAATTAAAGCTTCGAGAACTGATGTTCTGGAACAAATTTTCCTAAAAAATTCTAGCACATGGGTTTTGTTGAGGAGATCGTTCTGAATCAATCCAGTTGTTTTGTTTCGCCAAAATTTGCCTATTCTTCGAACATGTGAGAGAATCTTAGACGAGAAAATGGAAGAATTCTAGAAGAGAAGAAAGACGTTTTTTATTATTTTTATTTTCTTCTTTCAAAATCGCCACTTTGCTTTGAAACTGCTGTTGAATCTGGATTTGTACCTGCAAAAGAATATTTATGTTGCCTTCGAACTTGATTGTCTGATGAAAATTTGCCAATCTCTTGAAGAAATTCGAATTCTGTAAGCTGTGTGAATGAGAAATGGCTCCATATTTGGTTAAATAAACAAAGTCGTAACATACTTGGTCTAACAATGTAGGCTGGATTGCAGCCTTCTTCTTTACCACCTTGAGGATTCTATCCAATTGCTCTGGATGATCCTGAAGATACTCCATCTGTGAAATTTGTACCTTCGTCTTCATCATGGAAGACACAATGTCGAAGTTTGCTGAGGTTGGATCCTGAGCAACTGGCACGGTGTTTGCTTGTGAAGACCTTTGATTGGAAGTGGAAGCCACTTCCTTTCCTTTTTCATTAGACTTCCGCTTTTCCTCTTCTTCTTTCTGTGCTTTGAAGTGTTGTGCACGTGTGAACATAGGCGATGAGATGTTCTCATGATTGACCGCAAGAGAGTATTGACAGTAATCTTCTTCTTCTTCTTGTTCATTAATGGGTTCTCTATCGAAGTATCCCGTTGCGGAGTCGCCATCAAAGTTGTCTGTCTGTGGTGAGACAACATTTGTAGCTGGTGAAGGTACGAAACTTGAACTTGGAGCAGCATCAACAAATCCCATAATTTGACTCATTCTCTGATTTTTCGGACATGTAGCTCCGATGTGTTCGACTGTGTCATGGAAAGAGCAATAAGCTGTAGGCTTCTCAGCTTCAACATGCTTTCTTGGTTGTCCTTGCAGAAACTTTGATTTGTAATTGTTGAAAGGTTGGAAGTTATTCCTCTTCGGCTAGTACGGCTGTTGAGGTTGATATGGCTGTTGATATGACAGTTGTGTAGGCAATGCTTGCTGCCCTTGTGTGGGTGACTGTCTCTTGAGAATGGTCGCCTCGTTAGCTACTTTCTGTAGTAGCGGATCATTAGACGCTTGAACAAGCAGTCTGATTGAATCATTCCTCATCTTGCCTATCGTAATCATAGTCTTCAATTTTGATAGCTTCCTCTTGAGTGAGTTGTAGATCTACTCCTTCACTTCCCTTCAAGGGAAAGGCTATTTCTAATGGTAGTGCATTGATGAAGCTGCTCATCAAGATCTCATCAGATGGATTTAATGTATGGGCAAGATGTGTAACAAGGCGGTTAAACCTTGCTATGAATTCCCTCATTGGTTCAGTAGGCTCCATCTTTGAGTTTGAGAGCAATGCAAATAGTTGATGATTATCCCCGGTAGGCTTGAATCTTGCCAAGAATTTCTCACTCATGACTGCCCAACTTGTGATAAGACCTGGCTCAAGATTATGAAACCAGTTTGATGCGTTGTTCTCCAGGGTCTCAACAAAGAGAAGAACAACTATGTCTTCATGTGGAACATGCAAAATGGAACAAGCCGCTGTGAATGCTAAAATGTGTTCATCAGGATGTTTAGATCCATTGCCACGCGATCCCTTAGGCAGCTCATGATGTCCTTGTAAAGCCAACGGTCTGATGTTATTGCCCTAAGGTAGTGGGGTTGGACGTCTTACGTTCCTTCTATTTCGACCGTTGCCGTTGTTGTCATTGTTGCCCATTGTGATAGGTGGGACTGGAGATTCTTCTTCTAATCCTTCTAGAAAATGCTCAGGAACCTCCTCAAAGCGCGACTCTTCTTGAATGGGAGGATTGTGCCTCCTTCTGTAGTAAACTTGGTAAGCCAAGATGCTTTATTCCCACGAGGGTGGTGGCAAAACTGGTCTACCTGCTGCAAGATCCGCCTTTTCTTCTTCTTTGTGCAGAGTAGTAGTTGCGTTTCTCCACTGAGTAGTAGATGTATGATTTTCAAAGATAAAACTTCGCATGCTACTGATGATGTCTGATTGCTCGCCTTGAATTAGCACAAAGTTCGGCTGTATGGCAGCCGAAGTAAGTCATGGTTGTTGAACTAGAGTAGTAGGACGCCAAATGGTCATTCCCATGACATAAAGCGTGAAGCTTTCTTGAATGTTTTCTTGCCTCGTGCCCCACGGTGGGTGCCATAAAACTGTTGGCGTAATAACTAACATCTCTGGAGTGTTAGTACAAAACAAACAACTATGCACACTACGTAATGAGTGCTCTTCAAATTAGGAGGGGAAGCTCCCTCTTTTGCTGATATGCTTGGAAAAGTAAACTACTCTTAATCCTATCTTTTTATCTCAGCTTGAAGAGGCACAAGGTTAAGAAAACCTAGAACGTTGCAGCTAAGGATTTCCTGGTTTTGCAGATCATTTAACTACAACTAAGCTAACTACTTTAAATCTATCCAGTCTCCTCAAGTAAACAGAGCATGAGGAAATGGAGCAGGAATGTGATTACACGATAAACTTTTGGTTAGATTCACAACGTGAAGGCAAGGTGGCACAACTATTTGCTTGGCTGGGTAGAAGTTTATTAATACACACATCAAACGATAAGCTTTAGGTACAGATTCTAAACTTGAAGGCAAGGTGGCACAGCTATCTTCTCAATCTGAATAGGCTTATTGAACACAAAACACAAGGTAAGCAATTGGGACAGTGTATTGCATAGACGAGACACGCATACAACAACGATCAAACCAGCAACCCCATTTAACTAAGATGAGCATTCACCATAATAACTGCATGAAACCCGAGTGGCATAACAATTCATCATCACAATAAATACTCTTGAACAGATACAAAATAGGCAATATTACAGGCAAGGTGGCACAACATATACTACTCTCGTGCAAAAGTTATTTACAAATGAGCTGAATGCTCTTATTTATAGACATCAAGGTGTAGGCAACCCTAAAATCACCTTGAGTCAACTACAGTCTTGTAGTGCATGCAAGATCTTATTGCTAAACCCTAATAATGGAAACTATACAGTTAACTAGCAAGCTACCATCAGTTAACCGAAACATCTAATCTAAGTGGACAATGTGCAAGCATGCACGTCCATATTGAAAGGAAGTTAACTGGAATACTACCATCAGTTAACGTAAACCCTAAAAAAGAAACTCCAAGTGAATGTAGATACTTCCAAGATAGACATGCGTGAGATGTGAAACAACGAGTTAACTTGGAAAGAAGCATCAAGTTAGCTGCCATGCATGAAGTCTATCCTAAAAGGCTGGAACTGAAGTCTATTGGCCCTGATCTCGAGCAATCAACCCATCCACGAAGTCATCGATTGCATCACCTTCTGGGGAACTGAAGCTCCGACGAAGTATCCCATGTTTATGCAGCATGTCTTCTCCACTGGTGATTTGACACTGAAACTCGCCTTTACTCCTGGTTGCCTCATCAAACAATGCTGACATGACTATAAGCTGATTCATCTTACAGCCAACGGTCACACCACTAAAAATACCGTGAATAAGTGCTTGGAGCTCTGACTGAACATCAGCAAGCTCGACATAGTCACCACCAACACGCTGATAGTGACATGGTAGTTGAGACACAAAGTTTCTTATATAGCGGAGTGCACTAGTAACATGCTCTTTGCTCTCAGCCAATTCTGATGCTATCGTTTCTTCTATCTTAGCCTTGAAGATCAACTGTGTTCTTCAAGTATAGACATACTCTTTATCTTGTGCATCTGTGATTGAGTCAAATGACAACCCCAGGTTGGTAATCAGAATCTCATTCCTGGGTATACTAATAGGCAAGTCACGCTCCTCATCTTGAAGTTCTAGACGAAGCTCACGTGCATTATACCGCAACTGGTATAGCTCTGAAAGTACAAGGCGGCCTCTAATAACAAACTCCTCCTCCCACTCATCTAACCGCTTGCCATATGCAACCAAGTGATCAAGCTGACCTCGTTTTGTTGGTGGTTCTAACATATGTGGAAGTGCGGTGACAACGTCCCCTGTCCTGTGTACAAGGCTAGAAATATACTTGCGAAGCTGCTGTATTTCAGCCTTGAGAGCTGATTTATCTTCTCCATCCTTCACCATTCTATCCCTTGCGCTATCTGTAGCAACCTGTAGGAGGTGAATGTCTGTCTAGCATCTCTTTAATTTCCTTTGGTTGCCTTATATGCTCAAAAAGGCATGCATTCCCAAAAGTGACGCCAATCTCACTCTAAAATACATTTAAAATGTATTTTAAACTTTCAATAGTTTATAATTAAATATTGGGCGCCCTTTTTCAATAGTGTTTTAATTTTTCACTTAAATAAATTTAAGTGATCACTTTATTATAAAATAAAGTTGACTTTATAATATTCCATCAAATAACTTAAAACCTCTTTAATCCACTGAAATATTAATATCTTTCTCATAACTCAACATATTGACGTGCCGTCAGAAGCTGACAATCATTGAACTGCCAAAACTTGCACTGAGCCCAACACTGAGCTCAAAGGGTGGAACGACAAAACCCACCAAAAACGGCCACTGACCTTCAACCAGATCTTGTTAGCCCACGAGGGTCCAAGAAATAGGCTAACTCCACTGCGCCTGAACACTGACTAGAGTGGGGACATACAGTCCGCCCTCCCCGAATTTGCTTGTCCTTAAGCTAACTCAAAGCTGGATGTTGTAAAATATTGTCACTCTCCCAAGTAGCATCCTCTGTCGGCAGATCTTTCCACTTAACCTCGCCAACTCGCCTGACAATGGTGAATGGCCCATAGTAGCATGGTTTGAGTTTCTCAGAGCCCCTCTTCCTAAGAGTGGATTGCCTGTAGGGTTGTAGCATGAGGTACACCAAATCACCGACCTCAAAAGACCGCTCAACCCTCCTCTGATCAGTATACTATTTTTGCTAATTTTGAGCCCTCTGAATATTCTCTCTAAGAGCTCTCATAATATCTCGATTCTCCTGTAATAGATCACCAACACTCGGTACTCTACAGTCGCTCAATAGCAAATCAATGAAACTCAGAGCATCATAGGCATATAATGCTCGGAAAGGTGACATCTAGATAGACATGTGGTGAGTGGAATTGTAGCAAAACTCACAAAGATGTAACCACTTCACCCAAGCCTTCTGTTGCCCTGAAATATAATTCCGTAGGTATCCCTCCACCCATTTGTTGATGATCTCAGACTGTCCATCTATCTGGGGGTGGTAGCTAGTACTCAAAGTGAGTTCGGTCCCGCAGAGTCTGAATAACTCCTGCCAAAAATTACTCATGAATCGACTATCTTTATCGATGACAATGCTCCGAGGTAACCCATGTAACCTGAATACCTCCCGAAAGAACAAATCCACCACCTGTAAAGCTGAGTAAGTAGTAGTGATCGGGAAGAAATGTGCATACTTCGTCAATCGATCAACTACCACAAAAATGCTGTCTCTACCTTGAGCTTTCGGCAAGCCTGTAATGAAGTCCATTGACAAGCATTCCCACTTCCTCTCAGGAATAGGAAGCGATTGTAGTAACCCAGCAGGGTAAGATGCTCCTACTTGTTTTGCTGACAAACAAAGCACTCCCTGACATACCGAAGAACATCTAATTTGAGACCCTTCCACGTGAATCTCTCCCGTACCTGCCTGTAGGTCTTAAAGTACACGGGATGACCAGCCATGGGTGAATCATGAAGAGTCTTCAAAATCTTGTTCTTCACCTCAGAACCTGGGACTAAAAATATCCTCCCTTTGTAAATGATAAGATCACTCACAAGAGAATATCTGCCATCCTATATAGTCCCATCAACAATGCTAGAAGCCCACGGGTTCTTGGCATACTCCGCTAATATCATGTGACTCCAATCCTCTGAAATCACTGCAATGGAGCTCAAGTGTGGCCGGCGAGATAATGCATCAGCAACTACGTTCTGTGTCCCTTTGACATAGGCAATGTCAAAATCATATGACTGTAGTTTACTAACCCACTTTTGTTGTCTCTCATTCAGGTTTCGCCGCCCAAGGAAATGTTTCAAGCTATTATGATCCGTTTTGAGTCTTGACACAAAATTTTCTGCCAACTAGACATTGGCTGAACTTGGCCATAGCGTGCATTATAGCCAACATCTCCTTATCATAAATACTAAAGCCCCTCTCAGGACCGTTGAGCTTCCTACTCTCGAAAGCTATAAGATGATGGTCCTGCATGATTACTGCACCAATCCCTTCTCCAGTAGCATCACAGTGAAGCTCAAAAGGTTTGGTGAAGTCTGGCAACGCCAAAATTGGGCATGTCGTCATCAAAAGTTTGAACTTCTCAAAACACTCCCGTGCTTGAGGTGTCCAAACGAAGGCTCCTTTCTTCGTCAAATCCGTAAGTGGTGCTGCATGTCTCGAAAAACTACTAACAAATTGATAGTAGAAACCACACAATCCCACAAATCCCCTGAGCTGCGTCAAGGTCTCAGGTGTAGGCCAATCAACAATGGCACAAATCTTATCAGGATCCATGCTAACACCCTCTCCACTGATGATGTGACCCAGATAGAGCAACTCGGCCATGCCCAATGCACATTTGGACTCCTTGGCGTACAAGGACTCCCTGTCAAGTATGCTCCACATAGTATCCAGGTGAGCTAGGTGCTCCTCCCAAGATCTGCTGTAGACTAATATGTCATCGAAGAACACCAGAACGAATTTCCTCAAATGACGCTGGAAAACCCTGTTCATCGTAGATTGAAAGGTGGCTGGAGTGTTGGTTAAACCGAAAGGCATAACCAAAAAGTTGTAATGTCCACAATGACATTTGAAAGCGGTCTTCTCAATGTCTTCCTCTCGGACCTTGATTTGATGGTATCCTGTCCTCAAATCTATCTTTGAGAAGTAGCAAGCCCCACGAAGCTCGTCTATCAACTCATCAATACGCGGAATGGGATACCTGTTCTTGATGGTTTTCCTGTTCAACATCCTGTAATCGATACACATTCTAAGCGTACCGTCCTTCTTCACCAATACAACTAAAGAAGCAAATGGAGACTTACTCAGCTTGATGTGTCCCATAGCGAGCAATTCTTTGATGGTTTTTTCTCTCATCTTTCAATCGCTTCGGGTGCCGGTAAGGAGTAATCATAATGGGCTTGGTGCCCTCCTCCAACTCAATAATATGCTCTATGCCCTTGTCTGGAGGTCTTCCATGAGGTATTTCACTAAACACCTTCTTATACTTCAAGCAAAGCTCTTGTACATCGGGATGGTAAGGTGTTTTATGCTGCTCATAAGATGATTGCAATTGACACGTTGCTGCCCACTCAACCATGACATTTTTTATTAACCTCTCCATTCTTCTGAGTGTAATAACTCTCAAGCTGCTGTCTTGGAGGGCTTTTAGAACATGATTTGTTCCATCAACCTTAAAATTCATCTCCATCTCTCTAAGGTTGAGAGTAAACTCACCGATTGCATGAAGCCAACGTTGATGTTAATTCAGCGTCGGTCTTCACTAATACATGGGCCGACCTTATAATTAAGTTATTCAATGTACTTATTCTGGCCGACTTTATTATTAAATGTTTATCATAAGGCCGACCTATATGAAGAGGCGCCAAGAAGGTATATATACAAAGTCACCTTTTGATGTTGATACACATTCGAATACACACAAAGAAGTTCGCTATTTTGGCAGAGCAGAATTCGCAGTCATAGAAGAAGCTCATACTTGGATTCGCATACCTAGAAGAAGTTCATACTTGAACAGCAGATCATCATTTTGTAGCAGCAGACCGATTTCAAGGAGAAACATATTCATTTGTATCTTTGCATCTAAGAGAGATGCTATTATTCATTGTATCAAATTCGGCATTGTGTTGGGCCTGAGTTCAAGCAGATTTCTGCTCTTATTCCTTCAATATATAAGAGATATATTTGCTGGGTTTTTCTCCCTCAAGAGGAGGGTTTTCCCAGGGTATCTTGTTGTGTTCATTGTCTTATGTTTTGCATTTCTTTTATTCAATTGATTAAATAATCTGATCTAAGAAACACTAACATGGTATCAGAGCGGGTGTGAAAAAGATCGTGATCAGATTTAGTTCGCAACACTTATTCTTTTTCAGTCTATCTTCCAAATTTCTCAAGATGGTGAACGGTCTGAAAATCGAGGATAGACTCGAAGGGATCTCGAACTACATATCATGGAGATTCAGGTTCATGCTAACCTTGGAAGAGAATGATTTGGCTGAGTTTGTGAAAACAAAAGTTCCCGAACCTGAGGGGGAAGAAGAGAAGCTGCAATGGAGGAAGAAAGACACTAGGGCAAAGAAAGCATTGGTTGATTCCGTCAAAGATCATATTGTACCAATTATCTTCAAGTTGGATACAGCAAGAGAGATGTTTACAACCTTGGAAGAGATGTACGAAATCAACAACACCAGTCGTGCCCTTGCTCTGAAGCAACAACTTCATCATGTGAAAATGGAGAAAGGAGAATCTGTTATTACATACTTCATGAGGATTTCAGAGATAAAAGATCAGCTCTCCACTATTGGACATATGATTGATGATAAAGAACTGACTATGCTTGCTCTCAATGGTCTTCCGCTTTCATGGGAGGCATTCATCCAAGGAATCAGTGCAAGATCCGAACTTCCTAAGTTTGATCGATTGAGGATTGATTGCATTCAAGAAGAGTCAAGACTAACAGCAAGGGGGATTGGTCAAAGCTCTAAGAATGAAGAATTACAAGTTCTTACCTCTCATTCATCAAACAAAGGAAAAGGCCTTAAGAAAGGATTCTTCAAAAGGAATCGAGAAGATGGAAATGATGATGCTCCTACCTTCAAAAGAAAACGAGACATGTCCAAGATTCAATGTTTTCGTTGTGATAAGTATGGTCACTTTGCGAGGGTGTGCCCTCAACGACCTAAGCTTCAAGTTGCCACTGCAGATATTGAAGAAGTCACTCCACAAAAGGACTCCAGTAATTATCTATTTTATTCAGCCTTGTCTAGCAATGTTACTACGGACTCTTACACTTGGTTGATTGACAGTGGTGCTTCTAGACACATCACCGGATTCAGAAGTCACCTTTCAAACTTAATGGAAAGCAACTCTAGTGATCAAGTTGTTATTGGAGATGATGCTAGATATTCTGTAAAAGGGTTTGGAAATTCCACTCTTCACTTGGATTCTGGAATTTCTTTAGAATTAAATGATGTACTGTTCGTACCAGGGATAAAGAGGAACCTTGTTTCAATTTCAGCATTAGAAGACAAAGGTTATCAAATTGCCTTCTCTAAAGGGAAAGTTCTTATATGGGCAAAGAACTCCAGCTTCAAATCTGCTCAAGTGATTGGAGTTAGACATGAATGTCTCTACATGCTGTGCACTCGTCCTCTTCAAGCACTTGTGCATAACAGTACCAGCATGTGTGAACTTTGGCATCGAAGATTGGCTCACATTCACTTTCGTGCTCTACCTATCATGGAGAAGATGGTCACCGGTCTTCCGAAATTCGATCAAGAACATGAAGGTACTTGCAAGGGATGTGCCCTAGGCAAGAACACAAAAGGTATGTTCCATTCCAGTGAAAGTAGATCTAAATGTATTCTTGATCTCATTCATTCTGATTTATGTGGTCCAATGTCTATTGCATCATCTAGTGGTTTCTTGTATTATATTATTTTCATTGATGATTACTCTAGAAAGACTTGGATTTATTTCTTGAGATCGAAAGAATCAGAAGAAGTATTAGTAAGATTCAGAGAATTCAAAGCGCAGATTGAAAATCTGTCTGGGAAGAAGATCAAAGTATTAAGATCTGATAATGGTGGAGAATACACTTCTGGCACTTTTCGAGACTTTTGTATTGAAGCAGGGATTAAGAGGGAGTTCAGTGTTCCCTATAATCCACAACAAAATGGTATTGCTGAAAGGAAGAATAGGTCTATTGTGGAAGCAGTGAAAGCTATGATCCATGATCAAGACTTACAAATCTCTTTTTGGGCTGAAGCATCAAGAACAGCCGTCTATGTTCAAAACAGGAGTCCCCACAGGATCTTAGAGAATAAAACTCCTGAAGAAGCATTCTCAGGCGTGAAGCCTGAAGTTAGTCACTTGAGGATCTTTGGCTGTCCAGTCTATGTTCATATTCCAAAGGAAAAGAGAACAAAGCTAGAACCTTCTGGGAAGAAAGGAATTCTTGTAGGCTACAGTGAGACATCAAAAGCTTACAGGATCTACATTCCAGGACAGAAGTCTATTGAGATTAGTAGAGACGTCACATTTGAGGAAGATGTTGCTTATAGGAAGTCCAAAGGCACTCCGATGGAGGTCGATGAAGAAGAACCTCCTCAAGATATGGAAGTTGACCATATCCCAGAGAATCTGGAGGAGGATACAGAACCTAAAGAAGATATTGATCCAGCTGAGCCTTTGGATCCTACTGATGGGCCTCTAGACATTGTGATTGGAAAGAAAAGACCCCTTTGGGCCCGCAGGACAATGCAGGAAGCAGAAAGGTTTGTAGCTCCAAGAGGAACCTTCAGAGAAAGCAAGAGACCTCACAAGTTCTCTAGCTATGTTGCCCTGATGAGTCAGATTATTGAGTCAGAACCTTCAAATGTTGAAGAAGCTTCTAGTCAACAAGTATGGAAAGATGCCATGATTGAGGAGTATCAGTCTATACTTAAGAACAATGTTTGGGATATAGTTCCTAGACCCAAAGACAAATCTGTGGTATCTTCTAAGTGGCTCTTCAAGATCAAGCATGCAGCTGATGGGAGCATTGAGAAACACAAGGCTAGATTTGTGGCTAGAGGGTTCTCACAAAAAGAGGGAGTTGACTATGAAGAAACTTTTGCTCCTGTGGCTCGTTACACGTCTGTTAGAACCATCATTGCTATTGCCGCATCTAGAGGATGGAAGATTCACCAAATGGATGTAAAGACAACTTTTCTAAATGGCATAATAGAAGAAGAGGTTTACATTGAGCAACCAGAAGGATTTGAGGTACATGAGAAAGAATCTCATGTCTGCAAGTTGAAGAAGGCCTTGTATGGTCTTAAACAAGCTCCTCGTGCTTGGTATGAAAGAATTGATCAGTACCTTTCAAGTTTGGGTTTCTCAAAGAATGATGCAGATTCTAACCTCTACTTCAAGGTAGTAAATGGTGAAGCATTGATTTTAGTTCTATATGTTGATGACTTGATCATTACTGGTGAAGAACATCTAATACTAAAATGCAAGAAGGAATTAGCTTCAGAGTTCGAGATGAAGAATCTAGGTCTTATGCATTACTTTCTTGGCTTAGAAGTTTGGCAAAAGCCAGATGAGATGATTCTAAGTCAAGGCAAGTATACTGTTGACATTCTCAAAAGGTTTGGTATGCTTGACTGCAAACCTATGTCTACACCCATGGAGTCTAATTTAGATAAGTTGAAAGAAGCTGCAGCTAGTTCAGAACCAGTGGATTCTACGATGTATAGACAGTTGATTGGTTCATTGATGTATCTAGTTAACACTAGACCTGATATCTGCTATGCAGTGAGTGCACTTAGCCAGTTTATGTGTGAACCAAAGCAAATACATCTTGTAGCAGCTAAACATATCCTGAGATATTTATGTGGCACAATTGGATATGGGTTGAGATATTCTTCAAATGTGGATTTGGAGCTGCATGGTTTTACTGATTCTGATTGGGCAGGATGTGTCTCAGATCGGAAGAGTACTTCTGGTTGTTGCTTCAGTTTGGGGACCGCTATGATCTCTTGGTGTAGCAGGAAACAAACTTCAGTGGCCTTGAGTACAACTGAAGCAGAGTATATTGCAGCTTGTGTGGCAGCTCGTGAGACAGTGTGGCTTCGTAAGCTCCTTGCAGGATTGTTTGGTCAATCAATGGAGCCTACTATCATACACTGTGATAATCAAAGCTGTGTGAAGCTTTCTGTCAATCCTGTGTTTCATGACAGAACAAAACATGTTGAGATCAAGTACCACTATATGAGAGATATGGTGCAAAGGAAAGCTATACAGTTGAGGTATATCAGCACTGAAGAGCAAACGGCAGACATTCTCACCAAGCCTCTCGCCAGGATGAAGTTTGTATACTTCCGAGAGAAACTTGGTATGGTGGAGAATGCAGCCTTGACTGAGAAAGAGTCTCAGTAATCAGTGATCCTTATTGAGAATGCAACTCTCTGCTGAGTGAGAGCTGAGGTGCAAGCCCTTGTTAATACAATTCTCTGCTGAGAGAGAGTTGAGGTGTAAGTCCTTGATAATGCAATTCTCTGATGAGAGAGAGTTGAGGTGAAAGCCCTTGTTTCCACCCTCTGGGAGAAGCTATGGTGGATGTCATGTGTGTGACTCCATGACAACATCACGTGAGAGAATCCGGGATGAGTTTTTACCATCTATGGGAGTAGCCATAATGGTTAATATCACGTTGAGGTGATATTTTATTTTGTTTTCATTCTAACATAATGTGTCTTGTGCAGATGGTAGTTCATCCCTAGCTGAGAGGGAGTGTTGATGTTAATTCAACGTCGGTCTTCACTAATACATGGGCCGACCTTATAATTAAGTTATTCAATGTACTTATTCTGGCCGACTTTATTTATTATTAAATGTTTATCATAAGGCCGACCTATATGAAGAGGCGCCAAGAAGGTATATATACAAAGTCACCTTTTGATGTTGATAGACATTCGAATACACAAAAAGAAGTTCGCTATTTTGGCAGAGCAGAATTCGCAGTCATAGAAGAAGCTCATACTTGGATTCGCATACCTAGAAGAAGTTCATACTTGAACAGCAGATCATCATTTTGTAGCAGCAGACCGATTTCAAGGAGAAACATATTCATTTGTATCTTTGCATCTAAGAGAGGTGCTATTATTCATTGTATCAAATTCGGCATTGTGTTGGGCCTGAGTTCAAGCAGATTTCTGCTCTTATTCCTTCAATATATAAGAGATATATTTGCTGGGTTTTTCTCCCTCAAGAGGAGGGTTTTCCCAGGGTATCTTGTTGTGCTCATTGTCTTATGTGTTGCATTTCTTTTATTCAATTGATTAAATAATCTGATCTTAAGAACACTAACAGCCACTTCATGCCAAGAACTACATCGGTGTCACCCATTGTTACCACATAGAAATCTGCCTTGAACTCATAATTGTTGAGCTTCATGGGCAGATCCAAAATCATCCTCTCACACTTGAGAGTGTAACCATCTACAACTTTCACTTTGATGCCTTCAAACTGCTGCGTTTGAATCTCTCTTTTCTCCACTAAGCGTGCATCTATAAAACTGTGGGTTGCACCTGTGTCAAGTAGTGATA